>WOXC01005480.1:0-498931 GCA_011680675.1 Gymnobelideus leadbeateri
TTTAACTCTTTTGTGGGGAGAAGATCTTGAGAGCTTGAAATTTTCTGACCTACTCAGAAAATCTTTGCAGTATCTACTGATATGAGACATTTTGGAGAGAGAATTGATAGTATTGGGTGACTGATTATAAAGGCAGTATGGCCTAAGAAAAATAGAGGGCAAACTTGCATTCAGCATGACCAGGGTTTGAATATGACTTCAGACACTGAAACAAGCCACTTAGATTTAATGAGCACCAAATTCCTTAGCTATGAATGGGATGTTACCAAAGTGCTTAACTCCAAGGGTGGTTATGAGGAGCAAATGAAATGAGATAGACGTAAAGGGAATTTACAACATTAAAGAGCCATATACATGCTTGCTACTGTTGTTGTTGTCATTGTTAACATAAAACAAAGGAGAACATATATGAATGTTTCCTCTATTTCCTTGCTTGTTTGGCCTTTAATTTCTTTTTATCCAGTGTTTCTGGATAATGTCACTTAAGTGGCACAGTGATAATCTGTCCTTCCATTTAAGATAGCTTTGTTCAATTATATATCTGTGTAATATTTTTTAAAATTATCATCTGTTGACTGAAAATCTGATGGAAAATTTATTGTTGATTCAACA
This sequence comes from Gymnobelideus leadbeateri, assembly GCA_011680675.1. Taxonomy (NCBI): domain Eukaryota; kingdom Metazoa; phylum Chordata; class Mammalia; order Diprotodontia; family Petauridae; genus Gymnobelideus; species Gymnobelideus leadbeateri. The sequence continues at coordinate 613 of WOXC01005480.1, forward strand.
GTAGAAAGAGGTCAGAAGATCAGTGAGCAGATTGTAATTGGTACCCCTGGTACAGTTCTGGATTGGTGCTCCAAACTGAAGTTCATCGACCCCAAAAAGATCAAGGTGTTTGTTCTGGATGAAGCTGATGTGATGATAGCTACCCAAGGCCATCAGGATCAGAGTATCCGAATCCAGAGGTACGATGTGCTGTTGGCAATAGGGGGAGGTAATCTTCCTAGAGGAAACTAACTCAGTGTAAGACTACAGATCATTTTTTGTTATTGCTTCTGTAACTCCAAAGCCAACCTTGTCCATCCTTGTGCATAGGTGCCATTGTTGTTGTTCAGTTGTTTAAGTCATGCCTGACTCTTTGTGATCTCGTTTAGGATTTTCTTGGCAGAGATACTGGAGTGATTTGCTATTTCTTTCTCCAGTTAATTTTACAGTTTGAGGAAACTGAGGCAAACAGGGTTAAGTGACTTGCCAAGAGTCACACAGCTAGTGTCTGAGGCTAGATTTGAACTTAGATCTTTCTGAGTCCAGGCCCCGTGCTGTATCACTGCACCATTTAGCTGCCCTTAATTGGTTCACAGAGAGGATGTTAAATTAGTATAGATTGATTAACCAAAAGTGGTAGAGTCTTTGTATATCTTTATAAATAGATGTAAGTTCATTTGTTTGGAATAATTTAATTATGATGCAGTCTTAAATCATTAGGAATGATGCAGTGACTTCTCTGTATTCCTCCAATTTAATGCTGAGTAACATGGGCTTACTTTCTAGGATGCTCCCTAAGGTTTGTCAGATGCTGCTTTTCTCTGCTACCTTTGAAGATTCCGTGTGGAAATTTGCACGGAAAGTTGTCCCAGACCCAAACATCATCAAATTAAAACGAGAGGAAGAGACATTGGACACCATCAAACAGTATTATGTGATGTGCAATAACCGGGATGAGAAGTTTCAAGCCCTTTGTAATCTTTATGGGGCCATCACTATTGCTCAAGCCATGATCTTCTGTCATGTGAGTAGCATCCAGCTCTTAACACCAAGTAGGTAAAATTCAGCTTGTGTGTTGTCAGCTTGGCTATTGTCTTTTTAATCAAAAATTCATTTAATAAGGGGAAAAGGGTTTCCAATTATCACAGTAAGTGAAGAAATTACCTGGATCCTGAGAGTTTATCATTAATGTAAGGAAAAACTAGGGGGGAAACTAAACCCTTGTGTGGTTTCTTTTTTTATTGCAGTTGTAAGAAAGCCCCAAAGTATAGATTCTTCCAAATTATTTTTGAAATACTTGGAGACATTTTAATAATTTTAACCCCTAGTTGTCTTCATAATTAGAGCCTTCATTTATTTCAGTGACACAAAGCCATTTTTTGCAGGTGTCTTAATTTTTTTTGCAGGTGTTTCCATTTAAAAAAATTCTTTTCACTCCAGACCCGCAAAACAGCTGGTTGGCTGGCAGCTGAACTATCCAAAGAAGGCCACCAGGTGGCTCTCCTGAGTGGTGAAATGATGGTGGAACAGAGAGCTGCTGTGATTGAACGTTTCCGAGAGGGCAAGGAGAAAGTGTTGGTGACTACCAATGTATGTGCTCGAGGTGAGAAGGGACTGCCCCACAGGGAGGCCCAGGAACTAAGGAAAGAACAGGAGGGAGGCTGTGATCCCCTTTCTAGCAAGGCAGTTTGGGTTTTCCCAGAGCCTCAATCAGCAGCTCCCTCTGCCTTTGCAGAAATGGTCTGCAGAATGGGATTGGATTGCCTTCCATGGCAATGCTGAGCATGTGGTCCTTTCCCCCAGGCTCCAGACCTGACATCTGAGCCTTCAGGTGGTTTCCATGGTGGTTTGTCTGGAGTCAGCAGCTAGATGATCCTCTAGAGTTTTCTGTTCTGGAGGTCTCCTGATCTTAAGCTGCAGGAGAAGAGAACTTCCTCAGCTCCCTGATCCAAGGTTCTGGCTCCCAGGATTCCCTAGTTACCTCATACTTGCTACTGGTTTGTTTGCTTGAATGGCTCCAGTATTGGCTGTGGCAGATTGACAGCCTGAGGCAGTTAGAGGTGGAACTCCCTCTTCCCTAAACCATCCTCCAGGTGGTCCTGGGAGAGATCTTGGAGTCAGTCCTTCAATCTAGAGAATCATTTTGGGTGGATCTGATCCTTTTAGTACTGTCCATTCAGGTCATACTCTTTTATGCCCATAGGGCCTACATCTTGTTCTGTGGGTGCCAGCTGCTGTGCTGGACTCTCACAGATTAGAGTGTGGGTGTGATGTGCCTTTTTGTCTTCTTCTCTCTGTCCTCCATCTTGCTGCCCTGTAGGAATCGATGTTGAACAGGTGTCTGTGGTTATCAACTTTGACCTGCCAGTGGACAAGGATGGGAATCCAGACAATGAGACATACCTTCATCGGATTGGGCGCACGGGGCGCTTTGGCAAGCGAGGCCTAGCTGTGAACATGGTGGACAGCAAGCACAGCATGAACATTCTCAACAGAATCCAAGAACATTTCAGTGAGTGTCCCAGAGCATCTGCCCTCTGCGGCCCATTGGCTGTTAAGTGGGTAAGCTCAGAGAAGAGCAGGGCCCACTCTTTTGTCCCGGGGCCAAAGCCCTCCCACAAGAACGTGCAGGTTGTCATGTGGTGCTGGATGCCATGCTCAATTACGTTCAGGTTTCATCAGTCGGGGGAGGAAGGAGCATCTTTGTTAGTAGTTGGATTTCTTTTAGGTAAAGCAGAGGGTTGGTGGGTTGTCCTTGGCAGTAGCTGAAATAGACTCTCCAGGATGGCCCATTTTGATTCTCTTTGGTTTACTTTCTTTGCAGATAAGAAGATAGAGAGATTGGACACCGATGATCTGGATGAGATTGAGAAAATAGCCAACTGAAAAGCTTTGGCTAGAGTTGACCTATGCCCTCTGAATATGTGCATCTCCAGCTCCATTTGGACTGTTCGTTCTTAAAATTGGCACAGTTCTCAGCCAGTCACCAAAAAGGACTAAGGCGGGAATACATAGAAATTACCTACCTCATTTCAAATTACGTTTGGACTTAACAAAAAAAATTGTGCAAATAATGGAGAGAGGGTAGAAAGAGAAGAAATGTTTACATGAGCTCTTAAGATTAGGCATGAATACACAGAAATTACCTTTTTGGCAAATTTCTTTCTTTCTTATTTAAAGTTTATGTATATCAATTTTAAATGTAAACTAAGGACTTGTCAAAGCTTTAGTTAGTCTCTGACTCTTGGTCCCCTTGTGGTAGTGTATAGATGTCTCTTTTGCCTTGGGTAGGCATATATTAGTGTATGTACCTGTCTGCATCTACCTGCAAAACTGACATTGTAGAAGTGAGGAGGAAAGTGAGTAGTAGGAACTATATAGTGACAGCCATCAGGGCAGAGACATGCTTCAGTATTTGATTGGGTGGGATAAGGGAATCACGTGTGTTTTATGAGTTAGGATGACAGAGTAAATCTGGGATAGCTTTAGCCTTGCTATTTCCAACCAGGCAGTAAGGAATTGGCTGAAGACGGACAAGTACTTAAATTTGGAGCCTATCTTGCATTTAGGTTTCTTTCCCAGTGTCCTAGCTTAACTCTTCTCTCAGGATGCACTTAAGGGACTGACTGGTGTACTGGCATGAGTTAGTGCAAATGGTAGTGTGGCATTGTAGCTGCCAGTCTGCTCCATGGGGCTGTTCTGCTGGGGCCTGGTTGACCGATTCTTTCCAGCGTCCCTAAATTGCCCAGGATCCTTCAGTAATAACAAATGGAAAGTAGACAAATGGTCTTGGATCTATTCCTATTTAGCAGAACCAGACACTGAAGTCTCTGCTTCTATGACTAGGTTGGGAAAGACAGAATGGAGTCTTTGAATGAGATTGGAAGAGACCATGGACACCATGGCCAGCAGTGGCTACATGTTGTCATTCTGACATTGCATTGCTGTCCAAATCCAAAAGGGAAGGTTTAGGAGGAATCATCCATGATATAAGATATCCTTTCCAAATATTGATTCAGATTTGGAGTCTGAGGTGGTTAGTATGCAAATGCCTGCAATCATAATTAGAAGTGGACTAGGAATGCCCTTTTGATGACCTGTTTTATCTCTGAATTTATCTTTGAATCTGAAAGATTCCAGGCCTAATTCCAGGCCTGTTTATACCTTACTCATCAGTGGTAACCAAAAAACCACCTTGGGGCCATCTGGCATTGCAATTTTTACATTAGTAGTAGTAATTTGTTCTTTATGGTATCTGAACTGGACTGTATAGCCTCTTTCAAAAATGACAGAAGGACAGAAGCAGTGTGGAGCCCTAACAAAGCTAAACCACAGCTGTCTTATGTGCTTCAATGCTGCCACCCTCCTGTCCCCCCAGGATTGGATATCTTATTCTAGGTTTCTCCTCTGTAGGGTCCTTCAAGAAGAAAAGTCCCTATTCTTTTGAACAAATCACCCAGACTGATGTTTCTCAAAATAGCCTGGCCTTCCTAAGCATCTCACATCCAAGGAAAGGATGAGGAAGCATAGCTGTTTGGTGGATACAAGGTGTTTTGGTGGTCCTGATTTCCTAAACAAAAGAGATCCAAAGGAAAGGGAGGAGGAACGGCTACAACTTTTCTACAAATGCTGCTGCTTCTCTGATCCCACTTTATCAACCCCAAAGAACTAGTTTATCTTTGAAGAATTGCTCCATATACCAGATATCCTCACTGTAATTGGATTCTGAGCTTCTCTAGTAAGGGGGGTAGATAAGCATGATGGTTTATTGTATCTATGAGGTATGCTCATGGCACAGGTTGCTTCATAGGTGTCCCTGTCTCTTGGGTTACAAAGGTTCTTTGTCTCCTGTACACTGCCGGTGAGAGGTACAACCATAGGATCCTTTGAAACCATCTTCTTAATATCTGTTCTTTTGAGTCCTACTCGGTATAGGCTACACTTACATAAGAAAGCTGATCCATCATCTTCAGCCTTTCAGTCAATCTTTCAGAACATTTTTTCTTGACTTCCTTGATGCTTTTGTTTCATTTCTCCTCGCTTTTTTGCCCAACCCCATTCTTAAACACAAGAGAATTTCAGATAATCTTTACCTTTCCTCTTCCTAGATGAAGCTAAATAGACAGAAGGATGGTTTGGTTTATTTGGGTTGAGATAACTGTCCAACCTGACAAAAATCTGGTTAAGGGATTCCCGCTAGGGTGGTGGCTGGCTCTCCCAGCACATATCTCAGCTGCTATTTTATCTTGCAAATCTAGGAGAGAAAACAGTAGGAAAAAAGGGCCAGTGAACCTCCAAAGGATGCTCTAGCAGGAGACAAATTGGCCTGGAGGGGGACTAGGTCAGGCCTTTATTCTCCCTTGAATAGTATGTGCTCCTCCTTTATTGTCCAGTGTCTTATCTTCACCTTTTCTGTAAAGCTTCTTAAGAGGGCCCAGGAACTGTGGGCTATTTATTGCTGCCTCCATGTGGGTGATAGCCCTCTTAAGGAAATCTGCTAAGGCATTGTAGGGCAAGGCCATGGATTCTAGGGTGCATATATATGGCAGGGAAGAGAGAAAAATGAAGACAGTCTAGAACTGCTTTAGGAGGATCCGTTTCTGGTTCTGACCAGGCCTTTGAGCAGAGTTGCTAATCAGTTCTCATTAGAACTCTGAATAATACTGCCTGTCAATAGAAAAATGTCTGGTGGAATGCCAAGCAGAGGCAACTTCCATGGTTCCAAATACCAGCATAGTAACTCTCTAATTTTATTCAGTGACAAAATAAGGCAAAACATTCACAGAACAGAGAAAATCAAAATACAGCATTCACCAAGTATAATTCAATAATTTCCAAGTACTGCTCCACCTGTGGGGCAGTACATTCATTTGGTCAATTACAAAGTCTCTCTTCTCAAATGGAGATTAGTTTCCAATCATAAGCAAAGTACATTCATGTACTTTGGTCAATCACAGAGCACAAAAAAAAAAAAGTCAAAAGTTTCCCACCCCTGGTTCACAACAGAATTACAGTTATCATTAGTTAACACCAAGCACCTTCTCAAAAGGGGCAGTGGAGAGGAGCACAAAGGCCATCTGCCCCTGAGTTACAGCAAGGTTAAGATATCATCACAGCATTTAATACTCAAAGAGAGGTCTTTTCTTCATCTTGATCTGAGGCAAGTTCTCGGCAATCTCTGTTCCTGGGGAGACAAAGCTTAACAAGGCCACAAGATACATTGCCAGTGTCCTCATCAACTCACTCTCTGCCTGCAGAACAGTCTCAGGACCCCTGAAAATATCAGCAAGACCCTCTTCCAGGATTTCTGTAAACATAAAACAAGAAAATCCTCCTTCAGGGCTTTTGAACCATCAGCAAGGTTCCAGGACCCCTGCAACAACAGCACTGTCCTTCACCAGAGGACGAGTCTGGCAAAACAACATCAAAACAGACAAAATACCGGCATCACAGCCATATCTCCTAGGTCCTTGTCAGCTCCAGGTGGCATCTCTCAGAAGTCCTGGGCAGCTCCAGCTGGACCTCAGCAATCCTCTCTCTCTGCCTCCACAATGCTGCTCCCAAAAGTTTTGGCCCCTCTCTAAATCCATGGCACCAGCTCCTCCCAGTTCAGTCCTCTCAATCTCAATAAATCCATCCCACAAGTGGGATTCACAAGCTCTGGGTTTCAACACCGAACCAGAAAACCAAGTCAATACAGGGGGATCTTTAAATTCTATTACTCTTACAATTGGCCACTTGAGCATCGTATATGACTGTGTGGATAAGAAATGCCTAATTGTATATCCATTCCCTACTTTGTTATCAGTTAATAGATTTTGATCAATTATGAAAAAGATGTTACTAAGGTTTTTTTTTTTTAATGTATCAATATGGGAAGATAGGGAACAACATAGTTTTGGTTGCTGGATTTTATTTGATTAACCCTCTGCTGTTGACTAGTGTTGACACATGGCTTTATAGGTTTGTTTATCTGCTAAAATTATTATTCTGTATCTTTAACCCTAGGGTGGCCACTGTATCAAAGACTAAATTCACAGAAACTCAAATTGAAAGGACGTTTTGGTCAACCCCTTTTGGGGCCTTCACACTCCTGAACTCTGATTAATACAAACAAAAGGATATTAGCAATGCAAACTCTTCAGGAAAAAAAGATACAGTAAAAGTAAAGTAAAATGTCATCATGTCTTACTTTCTCAGATCAGAGAATAGAGATTGAGACTTCAGGGTTGGTTTATCACCACTTATTTATTTTTTTTAAATTAACATCAAGACTGTTGTTTATAATGGTCTAGGAATTGAGAGAAAAAAAATTTTTTAATTGTGAGATTAGTCAGGGAAGACTCATGAAAGGTGAATTTTGAATTTGGTCTTGATAGAGCAGCACAGAGTTTGGACCAGAACTGGAAGGGCATGCTAGGCAGATAGATGCTGAGTCTGTACAGAGCTAACGAGGCAAGGATAAACATGGGTTTTATACAGGGATCAAAGGAAAACCGAGGGAATCCTGGGGAGAACAGATTAGATACATGAGGTCTAAAACCTTACAGAGAAAGAGGAACCAGAACTTGGTAATTGGTAGGAAATCATACATTCTTAACAGAGTGAAATGATGGGCTGGTTTTTATAGGAAGATTAATATGGAGAAAATTAGGGTCAGACCCATGGGTCCTGGTCTCACATGCATGCTCAGTGTCTCGCTGATGCCTTGGCCTAATAAACTCCCTTTATGTTGGGATCTACCCAGGAAGAAGACCTAACTATAATCACTTTAGTTGCAGAGGGTGAGTGGAGGAGAAATTGAGGGAAGCCTTTTAGGTACATTTTAGCTCTCAGTCCCTCAGATTTTAAATATTTTAATCCTCTTCAACTTTACTTTAGTTAACTAAAGGGACCTAAATGGGAGGGAAGGAAAGGCTAGACTGAGGGCCTTCCTTGTAAGCAACCTTGTATCCCAGCATTGTGTGAGGGTGTAAACGATGTAAAAGGGGTATTTGCTGCACTCCCGGAGCTTTTTGAACTTTTTAGGACCCCTATCTAAATATGAATACTTTGGAATTAATTGCACTGAAATGTGACTAGACTTGAGCTCTCTACCCAATTTACTGAACTAGAGAATATCCAGTCTGTGGGCTCTGCATGCCCATTGTTGTACCTTTGAACCTGTTTATTACTACCACTTCTAGAAACCAGGAATGAATGAAAACTCAACCACATTTTTTTATGCATAGAAACAATTTTGATTAAACCAAAAGCCTGTTACTGCATTAAATTCCAGGGGAGGATTCCACCCCAGGTTCAGAAAAACATTGGGCATGGTTTTCTTAGGGAGCCCTCAGCTGTGCCAGCTCAATGGAAGTAGGCCAATTCTCAATAATGTGTTGGTTGCTAATTTTATTAAACTATAAGCTAAACTGAATCATACTGTAACAGACAAATGTTTTATTTTTTGAACAGACAATGAATGCTTTTTCACTTTTCTGGACAATACTCCCTTGTGTCATTCATTATTAACCTTTTTCTGAACACCTTGGATCCTGGAGGGGATCTTGGGTAACTGCTGGCTCTGTAAAGTACAGAAAACTGACATAGTTACAAGTGAGTCTCGCTATATGCACTATTAGTCTCTGGGCAAGTCAGTGCTAATAGCTTTCTTAGTCCATCGTTCGTTATGGCTCATATTTATGTGCTGAATACATAGCCATTCAGTATATACTTTCCAAATTTGAGTAACCTAGGCCTTCTACCTTGGAGCAAGCCAGATAGTTAAGATGTCACGTAGAATAGTAAGTTAGATTGGGAGCATTTTATTCTGGAATCATCTGTGGAGACTGCCTCACCTCCTTAAAATGTGAAGTTCATTTATCCAGTGAATGTCCAGTCTTCAAACTCATAATGACTTCTTATAGAATGGATTGTATATGAGCAGATCATTTAGGTCTCATGTCGCCCCGTGCTTCCTGAGCTACTGGTTGAGAAATCCCTGAAGCACATTTCTTCTTAGTGCCCCATTTTACCCACTGTAAGATGGTTTGTGAAATGTTTTATTTCACACTCTCCAGAAGCTGTGAACAAGTGTGAGTGAATTGATAGACTGTAAGCTCCTTGAGAGTAGGGATTGTCTCAATCTTTGTATTCCCGGCACAGTGCCTGGTACATAGTAGGTGCTTAATAAATGTTGACTGACGTACTGATTGGTGGATTCTTTTCAAACTGCTGGGACTAGACATTATCACCATTATTTTAAGTACAGCCAACAGGATGATTCTGTTGCTATTTGCCCAAAAGGAAAAATAATGCTGATAGGTTTCTTTCCCTTATTGAAGGCCAATAAAATGCTCCTTCCTTTCTTTCTCTCAGGTCAGTTCCTTTAATAGTTACTGCTTTTGCCCCATGATGTCTACCAGGAAGAGGGCAGGCTGCTTTTGGTACCCTTTTGCCTCATCTGTTTGACTGTCCCAGCCTATCCATCTGACCCGTCTGTGGTCCTCCCCAAAGCCTGGGTCCAGTGGCAGCTGAAGTTATTGTAATTGCCACTGCCAAGGAGGGAGGTCCTACCTAGGCCCCTTCTCATCATTCCTGTAGGGGATGTAAACACTGCTCTTGAGGATGAGAATGATGGGGAGGCTAATGGGTCCTGTTTGGCCTCATGCCCCTTCCTCACCCCCCCAAAGTTGTTGGCAGTATGGAGGAGTAAGAGCTGTGGGCTCCATTTGTAGAAAGCTGGAGGAAGGTGTGGGGGTCAGAGAATGCACATTGAGACCCCTTGTTAAGAATAATTTACTTATTTTGATTGATTGACCTAACTGCATCAACTGTTTCTAAGTCAGCAAGGTGTAATTGGCAGAAGAATTAGACCTAGTCTGAGGACCTGGATGTGAATGTTGATTCTGCTTCTTTGAACTATCTGTGTGACCTTGCACACTGACATCCTCCTCCCACCCCCAACTTGTCTTCCTCCATCTTTTCCTCTGTAAAATGGAGGGGTTTGGACTGGATGATCTCAGATCCCCAAACCCTACAAACTAGGAGCTCAAATGTAAAACCTTACGAAGTAGATAGCCTAAGTCCAAGTCTGCAACTTATTTTCATATCAAGGAAACCATAAAATAGAATGATCCTGGCACTAGGGGACTTGCTTCACTAAGATGAGTATATTGTATACCTTTGGGAGGTTGGGGTGGAAAGGAATTTCCAACTATCATGGGGCTCCCATTGAGCCAGAGGCCTCCAGTCATAGATACCACCCTACACCATGACTGGATTTGCCCGAAGTCCATCAGTTCTGGGAGAGGAGCTCAGCAGGTAGCATGACTTGTCTGCATTACCTTCCAAGCCTGATTTTTCCATTGTGATTGGCCAGTTGGGGGGGAAGCATCGGGATGCACCCCTTAACCCACCCGATTTAAGTAGCTACCTAAGGAGTTTGCCATCCTTTCTTTTAGAGATGTTGGAGTTAAAAGAATACAGAGTAATTTCTGGAATAATCTAACCCCTAGACTACCCCCAAATTGTTGTAGTAGAATTAGGTTAAAATAAGTACAATTAATCCTAATCATCAGACTTGGGGATCTAAAATTGAAAGAAGTCTTTTAGCAGTATAACCTAGTGGGAGGCTAGGTGGGGCATTGGGCCTCAGACACTAGCTGTGACCCTGGCCAAGTCACTTAACCATGTTTGCCTCAGTTTCCTCCTCTGTCAAAAGAGCTACGGCAATGGTAAACCACTACTGCATCTTTGCCAAGAAAACCCCAAATGGGGTCATGAAGAGTCAGAGACGGAAGAAAAACTACCAATTATTTCTTGATAATGGGGCCAAAAAACTGAATTTAAAAGTATTTAAGAATTAGAGCATCGGCCCTGGAGTCAGGAGGACCTGAGTTCAAATCCGGCTTCAGACACTCAACACTTAACTAGCTGTGTGACCTTGGGCAGTTCACTTAACGCCAACTGCCCTGCCCTCCCCCTCCAGTCTGGCAGGGCTTGCTGCTGCTGCACTCGCTCCCTCTGAGGGATCCACAGCGCGTGGTCAGAATGTTTCTGACCGGGACGAGGACGAAGCTGGTTCGTGGGAAGCAAGGCGGGCGTTCCTCGGACCGGATCCCACCGAGGAGGGGGCGTCCTGGGGGCCGAGATTTCCCCCGCACTTGGGGCTGGGCTAAGGGGCGTGTGAAAGCTTCGAGAAACCCAGCCAAGCTCTGCAGCCTCTGCCCGCCAAGGTAGGAGGTTTCTGACCTGGCGCTGTGACGCTCGGGGCTGGGGCCGGGACTGCGGGAGGGGGGGGCACTTCCGGTCCGAGCAGCCCGGGCCGGAAGCGGCGTGGCCCGCGTGGCCCGTCGGTCCGAGGGGGCGGGGCGGGTCCCGCGCCGGCGCAGTGCGGCTTCCCGGCGCGGCGCGCGGCCCCCTCGGCTCCCGCCCTCGCTCCCCGCCAGCCTTCTTCTGCCCGCGGCGCCATTGCCTGTGCGTGCGTGCCCCCGCACGGCCCCGCGCTGAGCCTGCCCGCCGCCGCTCCGCTCCCTCGGGACCATGGCCACCGACTCTTGGGCGCTGGCGGTGGACGAACAGGAGGCGGCCGCCGAGTCGGTGAGTGGGGCGTTGGGGGTCCGGGCGGAGGTTGGGGGCGGCTCCCGAGCCCGCGGCAGGCACTGCACCTCTGCATCCCCCCGGCCCTGGGCTGGCGGGGCGCGGTCTCCCGGCCTTCGCGCTTTGGGGGCGCCTTGGGGGAGCCCGTGATCCAGAGAGGAGCCCTTGCCTTCCCAGCCTCAGTTTCCTCTTCTGTAAGATGGAGCTAATAGTGGCAACGACCGCAGGTGAGCGCCCGCCGGCCTCCCCGCTGCCTGCCCAGCTACAACCAAACCTTGCAGCGAGACCGCCGCCGCCGCCCCCTCCCTCGCGCCCCCACCCCTTGCTGAGAGGGGCGGGCTGTACCCCGCTAAGCCGAGGAAAGCCGGTGCCCCGGCCGTGCCCACGCACGTCCCAGAGGCAGGCCCATCCTGCACCAGGGGAGTGGGCGCGGGCATGGACCAGTGGGTCAGAATTCTTCAGGACTGTCAGCAGTCATGCAGGAAAATAGGCACATCCCCAGGACCGAAACAAAGAGCGTTAAAAAAAACCAAAACGCTCAGGTTTCCCCTCAGACCCGTGAGAAAACGTGACGAGATAGTCCGCGTCGTATGGACAAATCCAGAAACCTCATTAAAATGTTCATAACCTGACCCAGCAGTGCTTCTGCTGGGATTGTGCCCTAAGGAGCCAAAAAGCCAGGCTCAGGGCAAACCTGGGGCTTCTTAAAAAAGAAGAAACAAAGCCGGGGCCCAATAGGTAGAGATGCGCCCACACCCACCCACCCACCCACTGGGGAGAAATTAAGAGCAGAGAAAGCCTAAAGATTACTGTAGTGTGAATGGTGACTGAACGGGCAGGAAATGCAGTGAGCCTATATTGATGGCAGAAAACTTCTCCCTCTTCATGGAGTAGGGGTGGGGGGGGAGCAGCACATGTGACATACAGTCACCTAAGTTACCCCATTGGTTGAGCTGAACTGTTTCCCTTTATTAATCTGGCAGGGGGCTGGGGGGGGGGGGAGACTGACTGTGAGGTCTTCCAGCCTCAGCTCTGTGCTCCTGACATGTACCCCGCATGCTTAGCCTTCTCACTTCCTCATCTAACATCCCGGCCTTCCGCCCAGGCTGAGCTTTAAGGCTGCCTCTTGTCTCCCCACCCTCAGTCCCCCAAACAACATCTTGCAATTACTTGGTGTTTATTTTGTATTCGATCACATTTGTTTGTCTCCTCAGAGGTAGGCCCAGTACTGGGCATTTAGAGGGAACCTGTGAAGAGTAGAATGGGTTGGGATATAAAAAGCCCCACAAAAATGTCAAACTTTATCTTTTTCAGAGCTTATATTGAATGCCTAGATAGGCATCAGCTGTAAGAGAGTAACTTAATGAAGTACCCAGAACTAGGAATTTGGAAATTTCCTGTCTAATGATGCAGCAGGAGATCATTTGTGAAATTGATTCCCTCCCTTTAGGCTTGTTTTTGAATTTTTTGTTGAAGCTGTGAAGTGAATCTTTAGTTCTGTTATCATGTGTGGTCCTGAGTTCAAGTCCAAACTTTCTTTGTCTGCAGATCTGTTTCTGTGGCTCTCTATAGATCAGTTTTATCAAATTTATCTACTTGAGACTTGCCTTTCCAACATAGACAATTTCTGGAGCTTTCTTTAAAGGTAATGAGGTTGTTTCTGACTTTGCTGCTGAGGGTAGAGATGTTGAAACTGTCTAAAATAATAGATTTTAAAACTGATAGGGGGCTTGAATTGAATTTGTTGACTATAGATAAGTCCGAGCGTACTGGATGGTGGATAGTTGTGTGTAAAGAGCAAGTTGTTTTAATCCATTTTGGTCAAATTGGAACAAGAACCATACTTTTCTAGTAACAATCCAGGTTACGTATAATATTTCTATTTGAGTATTAAATCCCATTCATGAAAAACAGTTACTAGATTCATTAACAGCTTGGTTTGTTAGCTGAATGGTTCTTCCCTACCAAACAAACTGCAGACTTTATAGCCGCTGACTGTTTAGTGTTGAAGGAGACATAGCTCACTAAAGCAGTGTCTGATGTGTGTGCTTTGGGGATCTGACTTCCTTTCGTAGGCCCTAAAGGACTGTCAGAAAAAATAATTATAAGCTAATTGCCTTCCATATTAGTACACTATTATAATAAATTTTTCGCAAATTATTTCTTTACATCAAAATTTGATTGAACACTGTGGTTTAGTTTCCGGAAGACCCGTTTGAAAGTTGGGCAAACATTGAAAAATTAGCAGCAACAATGTTGCCGACTTGTATCATAGATACTGAGTTTGCGTTGTTCAGGTCTTGCAGTAAGGCAATTTTGTTGAGGAGTGTGTGGAAGTTAATGTTTTTTGAATAAAGATCACTTTATTGACATCTTGTATATATCTTTTTCTGTGTTTCTTTGAAAGAAATTTTGCTCTACAGCAAATGCCTGGGGGTTATTGGCCCCTTCTTCCCCTCTCTCTTCTTTCCTTCCCCTCCCTCTCTCTCTCCCTTCCCTCCCTTTCTGCTTTCCCTCCCTCTCTTCCTCCTCATCCCCCTCCCCTTTTTCCTTCTTCCTTCTCTCTTCCTCCCTCCCTTCTTTCCTTGATTAAGCATAAGGAATGTTGGGTATTTGGCATATCTAGATTTCTGTCAGATTCTAGGTGTGCCATACCACTAACTTTTCTGATTTTATGAACCATGAAAAAGTGGCCCATGATTTCAATTTGTGAAAGATTGGGGGGAGGGAACGTGGAATTCATTGCTGGTTGTCCTTCTTTTGAAAAGGACAGTGACATCAGTGATGCCATGACATGCAAGTGAATTTGATTTAAGTGAGGGAGGGTTGTGCAAAGTCACCAGCCTCACTTTCTCCTCCAGAGCCATCTGGGTCCAGTGGCCAAATATAGATCAAGACAACTGGAGATGGCCCAGGATGCAGTGGGGATCCTTGGCCTTTTCAAGCTTAGGTCCTTAACTGGTCTCAGTTTGCCTGAGGCAAAGCCAATTCAGTGATTTAAGGCTTAATAAGAAAAGAAGCTAAGGGGGGGGGAGCACCAACTAAAAATGAATACATTTTAAAAAATAGTTCTGAGAGGAAAGACCCTCAGCATTTCTGGACGTTACTGAAAACTATTGCTATTTATTTACATTCCTTCTTAACCTATCTGGGCCCAAATAATGACCAGGTAGGGGTTGACCTAGGGCCTCTTATTGGCAAATCTGTGAGAATTAGAGGGATTTGGGGTTGAGAAAAAGGAGGAAAAAAAATTTTCAGAGATTAAAAATTCACATCCCCTTTGGGCAGAGCACCCACCACTAAGGGTGTGATACCTTATTTGAGCAGAGGGAAAGAAGAGAAAGAAGGAAAGCTGTGTTGCCAAGCTGGTCAGTTCCAGTTGGTTCTCCAGTGGGCAGTTTCTTTTCCACTCACAGAGGTGACTTTTTGTCCTTCATTCTCAAAGAGAACTGCCTGCTTTAGTTTTAGATTACGTTCTCAGAATGTTTAGAGACTGAAAAAGACCTCAGTTTCCTGGGACATTTTACTCACCTGTTTATTGTTTAGTAAGATTTATTTGATATCTAAGAAACCAATTAATTCTGTTCTAGTTCCTAAATGATTTTTTCTATTAGTGCATTGTAAGGAAGGAAGATTAAAGAAAGCTGTTCAACTTTTACTTTTTGTTATTGTTTTAATGAGCAGATGTTTTAAATGAATGAGAGCCTTTATTCTGCTTCCTTTTCTAATTCTCTGCTTTCTGTTATAAAGTCCTTGAGAGCTAAATGCATCTTTATTCTTCCTCTTCCCCCCCCCCCCCCCTTCCTTTCACTTGATCAGCATGGAAGCTTTTAAACTCACTTTTTCCAATCTGGGCCAATTGGCTCCTCCTTTGGTAGCCTGGCCCCTCCTAGGAACTGGCCATACTGTCATCACACCTGACAGGCATTAGCCCTACTTGAGAGCTCAAGTTATCCAGCAGCCTCACCTGCCCAGGTCAGACATTTGTTTTGTACCTACCAGGTGCCAGGCACTGCAACAGGGAGTGCAGGTGTGTACCACTGATGCTGTTTGGGGTTGCTGGGAGCCCTGAAATGTCAGGGTACAGGGAATCATCCACCTGAAATGAATTCACAACTCAAATCTTCCGGTCAAATGACAAGGTTTATTGTAACCCCAGTAGTAGCGGACAGGGTTCCTATTGAACCTGCAACTTAATGGGGTGAGTCTGATGCTTATGTACAAAAAGGGACAGGGAAAGTGATAGTTTTGGGGTTGCTGGGAATGTGTCAGGCTACAGGGCTGCTTCTGCCTGGAATGAATTCACACCCTTAAACCTTCTTCCACTTGACTGCCGGCAATGCTAGCCTAGATTCCTAGTGAATTTGCAGCTTTATGGGGGTGAGTGATACTTTTATACAAAAAAGACTGTGAGAAGATTGGGATGCGATTGAGGAGGGGTAAATCCCCTGGGGGACCCAGGTGCAAAATGTGACTGGAGTTAAGTGGTCTAGGCTAGGTCAGGTAGAGCCACATGAAAGGACTATTGAGTATCTAGGTAGGCTGGGTTGGGCCTTATGCCTCCATGAGAAACCCAGACCAGGGGCTGGGTTGCTGAAAAATATAAGGAAAATTCAGGGTCCAGGTCCGGTGACCCCATCAGAAGGATCTGGATGGGATTAAGGAGTGGTAAGTAGTCTGGTGTGGGCCTGGTGCAACAGTGAAAGGACTATCAGGTAGGCTAATTAGGTGATCTAGAGCAGATCAAGGAGTAGTCTGTGTATGCTTGTGGGCTGGGGTGCAGGTGCCAGTGATCTGGTCTGCTTGATGTATATGGGAAAATCCAAGGACTGGGTTGCTTTGGAAGACATGGTCTTTTTCTTTTAGGCTGTCAAGTCCTATCACCCCATCACTACCACACTCCTCTACATATTTTTTTCATGAAGACAGTGCATCTCATAAAAATCAAGTGATAATTGACTTAGTTCTGCTTATTTTGGTAATGAGGGGTTTAGAACTGGAAAAGACCTTAGAATTAAACTAGTTCACCCTTCTCATTTTACAGATGAGGAAACTGAGGCTTAGGAAGCTTAAAGTGCCTTGCCCAGAGCAGCAGAAGTGGTATTTAAACCTGTTTCCTTGGACAAGCCAGCAGCCCTTTCCACTACTATACAAAGCTGCCATGCTCGGTTAGTGTGAAGGATGCATATGTCAGATTTAAAGAGGATTTCCAAGGCCATAAAATCCCCAACTTTCTCAAATACCACTTAACACACATAAAAGTTTCATCCTGACCAGTGCCTCTGTTAATTGCTTTGTAGGTGGTTTTTGTTTACTTATCTGTTCTCCTGCTATGTTTTGTTTTTTTTGTTTGTTTGTTTTTTACTGGTAGAATGTAAGCTCTTTCAGGACAGGAACTTCTTTTTCCTTTTTCTTTGTATCCTGGGGCCTTTAGCACAATGCCTGGAAAATAGTGTTTAATAATTGTTAAATCAAACATTTATTAAGGGTCTACTATTAAGCACTATACTAAGGATACAAAGAAGAGCAAGAGACAGCCCCTGCCCTTAAGGATCTCCCAATCTAATGGGGGAGAGAATAAGTCAAACCAATATACACAAACTATATACAGGAGAACTAGGAAATAATTAAAAGTGGGAAGGCACTAGAATTAAGAAGGACTGGGAAAGATTTCCTTTGGATTTTAGTTGGGACTTGAAGGAAGGTGGGAAGGGAAAGGCATTCTGTTTGGGGGGGAAACTCAGCCAGGAGGCCAGTGTCACTATGGAAGAGTATATAATGGGGAATGAAGTATAAGAAAGGTAGGTGGGCTCTAGGTTATGAAGAGCTTTGACAACCCAAGTATTTTGTGTTTGGTCCTAGAGTGAGAGGGAGCCACTGGAGTTTACTGAGTAAAGGGCAGGGAGGTGACATGGGCACATCTTGGGGTACTTTAGGAAAACACATTGGCTGAAAGGATGGAATGGAGCAGGGAGAGACTTGGGACAGGCAGAGCTTGTACAGCCATGAAGTGACCAGGACCTGTTCTAGTGATCAGAGGAGAGAAGGGGGCACATTTGGGAGTGTCACATAGACTGAATCAGACTCTAACCTGTGGAGGAGAGTCAGGAACCAAATAGAAGTTTAATTTAATTTTTTTTAAATGTATTTATTTTTTTAAAAGAAGTTTAATTTCAAAGTAAGCAAGGACACATGTGCCAGAACCCTACTCCTAGGGAGTCCTGAGGCAGCGTGGGAAGAACTCAGTACATATACTACTGACTACACAGAGAGGGGTAATGGCAACAGTGAGACAAGTTTGATTTGTAGCAGGTCATAGTTTGTGACTGGACCATGGGTACTTCTCCGAAGCACTTGGTGCTGGTCAAAGCAATATAATAATTATATGATTTTGCCAGAGGGTAAGCACAAACAATTGTCATGCCAAGCTCAGGGCACAGCTTGCTTGCTGGACCTTAGCTTTGGAAAACAGAGTGTCAACTATTATCTTGACAGGAGATGCTACATAGGTGAAGCCACACAGGCCTTGGCAACAACTTGGATGTTTGTGGGGTGGGGTGGTGAGAGATAAATGAGGAGTTCTGGATGACGCCTAGGTGGTGAACCTCAGAGTTGGGAGGATGGTGGTGCCCTCTAGTAACAGGGAAGCTACTTGTTTTTTGGGTTCTTTTGCTTTTTGGAGGGGAGAAGGTAGGACAGTTGGGGTGAAGTGACTTGCCCATGGTCCCATGGCTAGTTTTGTGTTAAGTGTCTGCCATTGGATTTGAACTCAGGTCCTCCTGACTCCAGGGCTGGTGCTCTATTCAGAGTGCTACCTAGCCACCCCAAACAGAGAAGGTATTTGAAAATAAGCAGATAGAGATGATAATTAAATCCATGGGAGCTGATGAGATCACCAAGTGAAGTGGTACAGAGAGAGGGGAAGAGGTCCCAATAAGAGCCTTATGGGACACCTAGGGTAAGTGGGTGTGAGAAGGGTGTTCTGAAGAGCTAGGGAGAAGGGGGGGTGAATGGAGAAATCAAGGAGGATGAGGACTGAGAAAAGGCTGTTGGAATTTATAAATAGGAGATCATCGGTCACTTTGGAGAGAGCAGTGGTGGGGGGGTGGTAAGGTCAGAAGCCATGTTGGGTGAGATTAAGTATTGAGTGAGAGGAGAGAGAGTAAAGACTGTTATTGTAGCTGGCCTTTGGGCCACAAACAGCAGAAGAGAGTGAGAATTTTTTCAGGATAGGGGAGACTTGGGCATGTTTCCTGCAGTAGGAAATGAGCCAGTAGAGAGGAGGGAGAGATTGAAAATAAGTGAGAGGGAGGATGGCAGAGGAGACGTGTTGGAATGGGATCACTTGAACAAGTAGTAGGGTTGGTCTTGGTAAAGTTATGTGTGTCTTCATGTGAAATGGGTGCAGAAGGTCTCTTCGGGATAGGAGATGAGGAAGAAGAGGAAGCTCATCTACAAGCAGCTTTATTATGATTTTTTTTTTTTTCTGTAAAATGTGAGGCAAAGTTCTCAGCCAAGAGGGTGGGGAGGACAGCCATGGGGAATTTGAGGAGGGATGAAAAAGTTTGGCAGAGCTGTTGTGGAGAATGGGATGGATAGTAAGAATTTGGTCAAAGAGGTATAGAAGGCTTGCCCAGCAAGGTGAGGGCCCTGTTGAAGCTGTGTAACACAAACTTCTAGTGGACCCAACAAGAAGGGTAGCATGATTTTCTCCAACTGTGTCAAGTTCAAATTTGGCCTCAGATAATTACTAGTTGTGTGAACCTGGGGAGGTTACTTCACCCTGTTTGCCTCAGTTTCCTCATTTGTCAAATGAGCTGGAGAAGGAAATAGCAAACCACTCTAGTATTTTTGCTGAGAAAACCCCAGATGGGGTCACAGAGTCAGACACAACTGAACAACAAAAAATACTTTAGTCCATGCTGCTTCATTTTATCTTTGCAATTATGTGATGAAGTAGTCAGGGAAGTTATTATCATCCTCCATTTTATTGATTGATAAGGGCCTGAATAAGGGTGGTAGCCATGTGAGCAAAGAGAAAGGAGGAGATGAGGAAGATGTCATGGTTGTAGAAATAAGATTTTGTACCTGAATGGATATGTGGAATTGAGAGAGTGAGGAGTCAGATATGATGCCAAAGCTGAGTATGGAGAGAGGTCTTTTTTTTTCCACTAGTACCTTTATAAGCTGCTGCTTTGGATGTCTGGAAATGGTTGACTTAGAAACTGCTCCGGCCAAAACTCAGGCAGTAAAGAACTTGAGTAGTTGAGGGTAGGGCCTCTCTTTGGAGGGTGATCAGGCAAGGTATAGTTGGAGACAAGGGTCCCATGCTCTGAGATACAACCCACCTTTCCATCCTCTGATTAGTAACACACCTGAGAGTCATTGCTCCCACCTTGTAGGCCACTGACTTGTACGATTCTATTTAGCTTGGTATTTAAGATCTTCCAAAGTCTGGTTCCTTTTCTCCAGTCTTTGCTCTTAGTCATGCAGTTGACATTCTAACTACTATAACTGTTCCCTGAAGTTAACACATTGACTTTGAGATGGATTGATGGATGGAGCTGAACATTTATTTATTAACCTCTTACTAAATGTTAGGCACTGTACTAAGTACTCTGGATACAAATACAAGAAGTGAGACAGTTTCTGCTCCCAAGGAACTTAACATTATTTTTTTTTCCCCAATTTGCACTCAGAGTTTAACAGTTCTTTCTCTGGAGGTAGATAATATTATTCATCAAGAGTCCTTTGGAATTGTATTAGATCATTGTATTGATCAAAGTAAGCTAAGTCTTTCACAGTTGATTATCATTATGATATGTTTGTTACTTTGTACAATGATCTGGTTCTGCTCATTTCACTTTATATCAGTTCATGTAAGTCTTTCCAGTTTTCCTGAAACAAACCTGCTATCATATATAGCACAGTGTGTTCATCCATTCCCCAGTTGATGGATATCCCCTCAATTTCTGATTCTTTGCCACCACAAAAAGTGTTGCTATAAATATTTTTGTACATGTAGGTCCTTTTCCCTTTTCTTGGATCTCTGGGATAAAACCTCTTGGTGATGGTGGTGGTAGTGGTAGTTTTGCTGGTTCAGAGGGTTTGTACAGTTAGCCATTTGAACATTCTAATGGAGAAAGACATCATATTAAGGGAGCCAGAAAGAGGGCTGAGGACAGTTCTGCCACTGCAGAAATGACTGAAGTGTTATGTGGTCCTGATTCTGGTCAAGATAAAGAAAGGTTTGCTGATTTCTGTGGAGGGTGCCCAGCAGGACAGGGAGTGAAGATGATAACCGGAGTGGTGGCAGCATGCATGCTGAGGAGATGGCTGGGAAGTATGGAAAAGGCTCTGGCCACAAGAAGGGAAAGCAAACTTGTTGCAGTAGGTGCCCTGGAAGGAGGGATGGGAGGGGGAGTGTTTTTGTTCTATCCTTCCCACATGCCTTCTCAGAATCTGAATATTTCTTCAAATCACAACGTGGCTCATTTCTTCCCACCAATTGATTGTCCTCCAAATTGTATGACCTCCAGTAGAATGTAGGTCCTTGAGGCTAAGGATTGTGTTGTTTATGTCTTAATCCCAAGTTAAGTCAGCAAGTTTTCATTCAGTCCCTACTATGTGCTAAGCACTGGAGATGCAGAGAAAAGCAAAAACCAGAGTCCCTGTTTTCCAGAACTCATGGACCAGCAGGATATGGGCAGGTTAAACTGGAGCTAGAATCACAGAGTCTGGGAAAGACTTCTGGGAGAAGCCAGAGAGGCCACGAGAGAGTCAATGGGGAGGGAGACAGGGAGAAATTACAGGTATGGGAAACACCTAGTGTCTAGTGGGAGGAACAGCAAGGAGGCCAGAGGGCCTAGATCACAAGTCCTGGGTGACTGGGAGGATGCTAGTACCCTTGACTGCCATAGGAAATTGAGAAAGAAGGAAGGCTTTGGGGGAAAGAGTTTGGGTCAGACACATGTTGAATTTGTTTTCCATTAGGCAGTTGGAAATGGTTGTCTGGAGGTAATGGGTATCTGGGGGTTATGAGAGAGGCTAGAGCTGGATGAGTCCAACTTACATCAATCAGGGCTCTCTCAGGGCTCCCTCCCATGAGGTCTGATGTTAAGTTTAGAGGTAGTGCAGTCTAGTGGAGGGAATATGGGGTTTGGAGTTTGAAGATCTGGTTTTTAGACCTAGGTAGGCCCCAGTGTAGTTGAATGATCTTAGGCAAGTTGAAAGTCAGTCAGTAAGTATTTATTAAGGGCCTTTTGTGTGCCGGTTATTGGACTGAGCTTAGAGTTCCAGTACTTGAGGTCACATCCCAGCTTTACCTACTCCCCATGTGACCTTGGGGATGAGGCAGGGAATCTCTGAATTAAGGATAGGGGATGAGATGACTTTAAAGGACCCATCTCTCATCCTTTAAGTCCCTTAAAATCTTTGACACTCAGTTAACTGATCTGAAATGAAGATGATACTGTTAGAGGATTGTTAGGAGGAAAGCTCTTTTAAACTGTAGCAAGCCTTGTACACATGTGAATTATTGTTACACCCATTAGTAGAGCTATCCTGTGTGGGACTGGCAGTGAAGAATGACAGTCCTGAAGATCTCATACCAACGTTGTATTCATGTTCTTCAGCAGGTCACCCTAGCCATCTTTAGTTTTCTCATCTACATAATGGGGACTGAAAGATCTGCCCTACTAGCCCCTAAAGTTGTTGGGAGGGAAACACATTGCAACTGATAATGTGCTAAATAAATGTGAGCTGTTACTATCACAATAATCAGTCAGTCATTGAACATTTATTAAGCACCTACTATGTGCAGGCACTGTGTGCACTAAGCACTGGGAATATAATAAGCCAAAAGACAGTCCCTGCCTTCAAGGGAACTTACACAGTCTAATGGGGGAGACAGACAAACTACATACAGGATAAATAGGAAATAATTAGCAGAAAGGGTACACTAGAATTAATTGGGACTGGGGAAGGTTTCTAGAAAAAGATGAGATTTCAGTTGGATCTTGAAGAAAGCCAAGGAAGTCTGGAGGGAGAGATGTGGAGGGAGGGCATTTGGGGAATGGGGGACAGCCAGAGAAAATGCTTGGAGCCAAGGTGAGAGAGTGTCTGGTTCTTTATCTCGATAGCAAAGTAGTGCCCAAAGTCATGAATTAAAACTGCTTCTGGCCTAAAGCTCTTCATGAATGAGGGCTAACATTGACCAGAAATGAATAGTAGCCACTGTGGGTGGCTACTGAAACCAGGCAAAGTAAAACACTAAGCCCTAGTTCATTTGCCAGCTGATGCTCCTTTCAATTTTTCATGTAATTTTGAATTTCACTGGAGAAAACTGAAGTAAATGGATATATCTGGGATGTTTCAATGACGTACTTTTTAACTTTGCAAAGTTGCAGGTAGTATTGTGTTTCTAGAGGTTTTTGGAGGTGTCTTGTACCTATGTGATTTCACCACTGCTGGGAAACTAGTTGAGGTGTAGCTAAACTTGTGTGCCTTATGTATGAGTCTTTGAGATGTTTGAGGCATCCAGAAGTGCTGTGACTTGGCCTTGGTCACATGGCAGAATGTGTCAGAGGGAAGGACTTGAACACAAGTTTTCCTGATGCTCCAGCCCAGCCTCTGTCAACTTAAAACTGCTGCATCACCCAAGAGGGTATAGCTGAAAAAATCAACTAGATTCATAAATCATGAAGCAAAAATGGAAGCAGGCACTATGAACACACAAGGTAAAATCTGACCTATGAATCAATCCAACCCTCACCTTTAGACCCAAAGGCATTATTTTGTAGTCAGTGATTATTCCTGCCTCCAGCTTCTCTGGGGAGACTCTTAGGGCTGAAAGTCTCTTATTGAGTAATTTGCCTGAAACTTTTGCCTTTTATTCTCTACTTAGTTGAGCAACTTGCATATCAAGGAAGAGAAAATCAAACCAGATGCCAATGGTGAGTAGTTAGTAACTAATGGTAAGCCAATGTAAAAGTCAGTATACTTTCCTTGGAGATTTCTGCTTTGAATTTGTAACAGCCACAGTGTTGGGAACTTCTAGTTAGGAAACTCCCTATATATTTAATCAACAAGTGCATGTTCTTCCTTCTTCCCAGTCAACTCTAGGTGCTCCCCATTGCCTGGAGGATAAATTATAAATCCCTCTTTTTGCCCTTTAAAGCCCTTCACAACCAGGCCCCAGTCTATTTCTAGCTTTACTAAACATTATTCCCCCTTTCCACACTCCATCCAAACTAGCCTTATCTCTGTTCCTTACACATGACACTCCATTTTTTGTCTTCTATGGTTGAACTGCACTACCCTCTTGCATCCACTTCTTAGAGTTCCTCTTCCATCTTCTCCATGAAGCCTTCCTTCTTGATCCCCCAACTGCTACTGCTTTCCTTCCCCAACTCCTTCATATTTAACTCCCTTGTATTTACTGTCTATTTTATTCTATTATTAAAATATGGCCTTAAATATGACTTGTCTTCCTTGTGAAGGAAGGATTTCCCTACTATTGTTTCATTTATAGTACTCTGCTTTCTGGTTCCTGGCCCACATAAGGCTTAAATAAATGCTTGTTGGTTGGTTGCATATAGATGAGCAACTCCTGGCATTTATTGTCTTAGAGGCTTGTCTAGGGTCCTGAGAGGTACAGAGATTTGCTAAGAATCAACACAGGCTGTATATATTAAGGGTGGAATTTGAACCCAGGATTCCCTGACTCCAAGGCTGATGGTCTTTATCTCATCAGAGAGTGTGTGTTTCTATGTGTGACGTATAAAAAGTTCAGGAGGTATAATTTCTGGGTAATTAATCATTTTATTAATTATTAGTAACAGATATTTAAAGGGGTCAGTGATGCTCTCGAATGCCAAAGACCTCTTGTGGAACCCATTCAAGGTTTCTGTGCCCTTGGAAGAGTGGATGTTCCTGAGGGTGGCAATCAACTCTTATTGGTTAACAATTAATGAGAAAAATAATTATTATAGTGAAAGGTGGACCCATTCTAATGAGGGACTGGAGAATATAACTTTGATCACTCTTATGCCACCCCCAGCCTCAGGCAATCTAGACAAAGGCTGTACATACCCCAACCCAAGCCTGAGTAGAGCACAATGGGCCAGAATTCACTTTAGATTAAATTCTTTGTAAGGTTTTCTAGTTGGGTCTCCCACCCAGTACCAAAAGGTATATACCCTGGGGATTTGAGCAGTTTTAATCATCCAGCACTGTCCTTCAGTTCAATGTAATTCAGTAATTGATTATTAATATGAGAGAAATAATCATCTCCTTTGTGTGTGCATGTGTGTGTTTATATATGTGTGTGCATATATATACATATCTATATTATACTGGAAGCTCCAAAATGTCCGTTTATGGAAGCTTTATTAGACTACAGAAGTTTTAGCTGCTGGTTTGTTTAATAGTACTAGGAAAATGCTGGTGTTGGGTTTAAGTAACAAAACCTCAATTTTAAGAGCAAATTTTTGCTCTCTGTGCCAATACCTTATGTTTATGACCACATGAATTAGTGATAGCTACCTTCTACTACAGGTATAAAACTTATAATGATTCTTTTCATCTGGGATGGCTAAAATAGCCCAAGTGTGTCTAGAAGAGGGTTTCCTCCATTGTATAACTCTGAAATGAAGTGTATCATAGTGTTTAAATAACCAGATCTGTTCCGGGCCCTTAAGTAACAGCAGCTGTCTTTCTGATACAGGTATTGTCAAAGCTGATGAGAATTCAGGGAAGACAGATGAAGAAGAGAAAGGTAACTTTGCATTCTTACAGCAGAAGAGAAGTTAGAGAGATTCCTTTAAATCTTTCTTTAGAATTTTATTTTGACAAATAATGTAGACTTTTTTATTTATTAAGTATTGACTGAGTACCTACTCTCCAGGGCAGCTAGGTGGCACAGATGATAGTATGTTGACTTGTAATCAGGCAAACTCAAACTTCATAAGTTCAGGTCTGGTGTCATATGCTTAGTAGTGGTATGACCTTGGACAAGTCACTTCGTCCTGTTTGTCTCAGTTTCCTCATCTGTAAAATGATGTGAAATGTCACAGCACTCCAGTGTGTCTGCCAAGAAAACCCCAAATGGAGTCATGCCTGAGTAAGAATACCTCTTCTCTGTAAGGCCCTGTGGAGAGGAACATGACGAGTAGAATGTAATTCTTGCTCTTAAAGAGCTTGTGTCATAGGTTTGGCCGCACAAAATCCTAAGGCCCTGAAATAGTCTATAGGTTAAATCCATCTTCCTAGTAGACTTCCAAGTAATGGTGAGTCAGGTAATTTTTATGGAGAGACAGTGCTGTGCACAGTGTGACAGTGCTGGACAAACATTTAAGATGTTGGCCCTGCCTGTTAAATAGTTTGCTGTTTTTTGCATTTTTTGTGCAAAACTTGGTCATTTTCATAGTTTAGTTTATAGTTGGGAGTTTTGAGTGAGGCCAAAATGAGAAGTGAAAATTTTAACTCTGAGTAATGGGAGAAAAGTCCTAAGGAGTAGCTGTCAGCTCAGCAGACCCCAGGACCAGAACTGGAGGGCTGCACAGAGAGTGAGTGGGTGGGCGTGATGGCTTGTAACCAGTGTGATTGGCTGGACCTGTCATCCCACTTGTAGAGGACAGAGCTGCTCAGTCCTTGCTAAATAAGCTGATCAGAAGCAACCTTGTGGACAACACCAATCAAGTGGAGGTCCTTCAGCGGGATCCGAATTCCCCCCTCTATTCAGTGAAGTCTTTTGAAGAGCTTCGGCTGTAAGTATGCCTTATCTTGTTTTCCCCATCTCCCACCCCCAAGAAGAACTTGGAATTTCAGAAATTATGGTGGGACTTTGGTATAGCCCAGTTAATTGGAGATGAGCTTCAGTTCTGTGGGAATGTAAATTGAGTAGTTATCGCATCAGAAAATGCTTTTTATTATTGGACATGTTATTAAAACAAAAATTCAGATACTTCAGCCTAAAAGACTAGATTTTTAAGTGAAAATTAATAACTCCTTGTTGGACTAGGGATGTTTTAGCTGCAGTTATACATTCTGTTTACTGAGATTATGCAGGGATTGTTCTCTTTGCCCACCTCCATCTTTATTTTTCCATCTGTTGTCTCGTTCCCTTTCTGGGCTTTCTGGATGCTCTTCTCTCTTGGTTCTCTGCCTTTTGGCCTCTCCTCCTCAGTCTTCTTTACTAGATTGACATCTTGATAGTTCCATCCTGGGCCCTGAGCACTTCTTTCTCAGTGCCCTAGTCAGCACACATGAGCTTACAGATGATCTCTCTGCTCATGATCCCTAGATGCAGAGACCAGCTGCTCATTTTGTGTTTTCTACTGAATCATGTCTAAAGCAGCTGGTTCTCTTTCCAGTCTTTGAGTTGAGGGGACCTTCATCCTTGCTGCTTTGTGACTTGGTGGCCATTCTTGATTCTTCTTTCATGCCATATCACTTGTCAGTTCTGGCTGTTTGTATGTCCACAGCACCTCTATACTCACATAGCTGTCCTTCTTGTAGTAATCTTATCTGTTAGTTGGTGCCTCCATTGTCTTCCCCGCTCTACACCTTGCTCCTTGCAGCTGCTGAGTTGCCACTGGCCTGGGCAGTCAGCCCCATGGTGTTCCCTGGCACCTCTAGAATAAGCCCCCTCAGTTTGGCAAGCCTGCCTCCCTTTCATAGAACCCTACAATTTGACCAAAGTACTTTCTTTCTGCTTTTTGTCCCTGTGCCCAGATTCCTGGTGCCCTCATCTTCACCAGTCAAGAGTCCCCAGTTTTCTTTAAGATTCACCTCACTCTGGAATCTTTCTTGCTTCTCCCCAAACTCATTCTGTGTCTCTTTTGAGTGTGTGTCTCTTTGGACTCATTGACTCTCTTGATGGGATACAAGATTCTTGAGGGCAAGGGCTGTTTATGTACTTAGGGCAGCACAGCCTGGGCCACATCAGGTTCATGGGCTGGCCATGTCATGTAGGTCTCTCATGTTAGCAGAGGGCCATGGAAGGCACAGCAGACCGGCTTCTTAGGCACTGATGCTCCTTGCCGGCCAGGCAGAGTTGCCTTGTACTGCCACTCCCTGGCCCACCAGCTGCCCCTCCTTGCCCAAGAGATGCCTCCTACAGATTCTCCCTCGTCTTCTGGGGGACTGGTCAGATATTTTTACTTACTCTTTTTGCCAGAAAACAAGCTCCCTCTCCACAATTACCACCCCTTGGTCCTTCAGGCCTTTCTGGGGTGTTGTATGATGACCACTGGTTATTGTATTGGCAGCATGGGGAGAGAACAATGACAATAGACCTGCTCTTAGGCACTTCCCCAAGAAGCTGCCCTTTTCCTAGTGAGTACTTAGCATTTGTTGTTTTTCATTGGCTAAGATTGTATTGAGTCATCTTCCCCAGTGCTTCCATGAAGAAGGACCACATTGTCTTTGAGTGTGGAGACAGGGCAGACATAAAAATAATTATTGAACAAAGACAACATGCATAAAACACTGTTATATTCTTATGAAAAAGGGCTCAACTGTGAGGGCTAGAGACTCCAAACTGAAAATAGGTTTTGTTTTTTTTTCAGATGTCTTAGAATTTTGTCTGAGTCTCTTTTTTCATTCCACTTGTAGACCATACTGTTTCACCTCCCCTTCCCAATGAGATGGCAGATCTTTGAGGGTAGAAGCTGTTATGTTTTCATCCATATAGCCTTCTGACCCCTGGTACAGCCTTCCGCGAAGCAATGATATGTCTTTTTTGAATTGAATTTCCTAGCCCTCTTCAAATGAGGCAGCCAGGGGTCTTCACCCTCAAACTCTGTATACAACCCCCTTTCCCACTCTCACTGAAGCTCTGGTCATCTTCCCTCATTAGAACATAAACTCCATGAGCAAAGGGATTGTCTTGCTTGTTTGTATTGTATTTGTGTCGCCAGGGCTTTGTAAGGTTTATAGAGCATCCCTTTTGGGTAAGGCCACAGAGCTGGGCAGCTTAGACTATACCTTGTTAATACTATTAAAAAAATTTTTTTTTTTGTTAATACTTCTTTTTAAGAGCATATAAATAGAGCTTAGTGGAACTTTATTAGGTTGCTAATGAAAAATTGACGGCTAAGATCGAAGAGCAGCTCTGTTAGATCTTTTTTTTTCCTTTGTAACAGACTTTTATCAAACATATTCTACTCTGTCCTCCTTGTTGAACCTGTTTAAATGGCCACACCAGCCCCACATAGGACCAAGCTTCTTCTCAGATTTGTCTCTGTTTCACTGCTGCTTTTCAAAACCAGAGAAGAATGTATCATTAATCTACCTTTTTTTTTTTTTTAAAGAATGAATTCTTTTATAATATTGACAAAAATTGGTGACCTTAGATTCTCTTGTATTTGGCTCTAGTCAATAACCAAATGGATACAGAATTAAGCTTGGATTCGATAATGCACTTGGTTTGTTTTTATGTTTGAAATATATAATTTATCATGTCAAAGGAAAGTGATTGATTGGTGGGAGCACTTGGCCTGAGTCTTCATTCTGTAGCTCCTCAGTGCATCCTTGGCAACAGGTTCAGAGACTGGAGCTTTGTGGCACTCTGCTTTCAAATGGCAGGCACTGACAGGTTCTACTTGGAGAGGCTGCAGGCAGAATGTTCTCTTAAAATTCCAAGAAAGATATAGGGAGAAAAGTGAAGGGAAAAAAATGCACACTTCTTAAATGGGGATTATTTGGGTTGGTAAGTAGTTAAAGGGACTAACTGGCAAGTGGCAGGATTAGATCATTGACAGCTCTCACTGCCTCCTCTCTAGCTGCTCATTTCTTTTTCTTTTCCTTGACATTTGGTAAATAGGAGCTACCTGTTTGTGAAATCAAATGAAGATCAAATCAACATTTTTGCTTCTGTGAAAGAAAACTATGCTTTGTTTTAGCCAGAAACTATCAGAAACAGTTTATTAATATGCAGGCATTTCTGTTTTGAGAAAGGATTCGAGTTACTGCTGCCAGAATGCTCCCTCCCAAGCACCTACCAGTATACATTTTATGGTGATTAGGAAATAGCAGAGTAGAGCCACAGTTATACAATGTAAGTTTAGTGTTTTGTTAGCACACAATCAGAAAAAGTATTTTAATGGATCTAATTATTGCCTTAATTGTCAGTTAAGCTTAAATTTATGTTATTTCAGCATATTCAAGTTACAACAATTTTTTTAATGCAACAGGTATTCTTAAGCCATAAAATTCAAAATTACCTTAATCGTTGGAGAGTAGAAAAACATAATGTGATAACTTTTTTTTTAAGTGTAAAATGCAGCTCCCACTCCACAGTCTTTGAATCAGGAACTGAAGAAAGTGACTTAGGCTGTTGGAACTCAGGAAGAGATTTCTGACTACCTTCTCCTTCCCCAGTCCAATCCTACACTGCCAATTCAAACTGGGCATAGGGCAGAGGGCCTGTGGTAGCAGATAATGGCCACCACAGCCCCAAGGTACCGCTGCCACCTTTACTCCCCTTTCAGTCTGATCAAAGGTGAACAAAGACATCCTTTTCTTAATTAAATTAAGCAAAGACATTTCCAGTCTGCTTGGTCACCATAGACAAGAATAAGTCTCTTTCGGGGCGGCTAAGTGGTGCAGTGAGTAAGAGCGTTGGCCTTGGAGTTGGGATGACCTGAGATCAAAACCGCCCTCAGAAAATGAGCACCCACACATAAATAATGACTAGCCGTGTAACCTCAAGCAAGTTA
This sequence comes from Gymnobelideus leadbeateri, assembly GCA_011680675.1. Taxonomy (NCBI): domain Eukaryota; kingdom Metazoa; phylum Chordata; class Mammalia; order Diprotodontia; family Petauridae; genus Gymnobelideus; species Gymnobelideus leadbeateri. The sequence continues at coordinate 30,897 of WOXC01005480.1, forward strand.
CTTAACCCCAATTGCTTTAAAAAAAAAAAAAAAGAATAAAGACCTTCTCTTTGGGGCGGCTAGGTGGTGCAGTGAGTAGAGTGTCGGCCTTGGAGTCAGAAGGACCTGAGTTCGGATTCGACCTCAGACACTTTAACGCACACACAAATAAAAAATCCTAGCCGTGTGACCTTGGGCAAGTTACTTAATCCCAATTGCCCTCCAAAAGGCAAAAAAAAAAAAGAATAAGTCTCTTTCAGAGAATTAAGATCCCTCCCAGAAGTTGTCTTCTCTTATAAGAAAGGGAGATTAGACCTTTGATTCAAGTGAGAGCTAGGCTTTAAACTAGATTATTGTCACTGTATTATAATCTTTTACAACCCAAGTTGGGCCTTAGTGTTATATGCTTCTTTACCCTGACCTACATCTAACTCTTAAGTATCTGTACTGAGAGTAATCAAATCTGCACTACTATTTTATAAAACTTAAGTATTATCTATTTATAATGAGAAATAACTTCAATTTAAATATTTGTTTTTTTTCAACTTCTTACCACGAATTACTTGGGTAATCATCACTCCTGCCATTTCTAAGAAACACTTAACATACAGCCTTGGCTTGATTTATGGTGGATGGAAATGTATTTGTTGCCCTGGGGAAAAAATGAGTTATTCTGAATCTTTTAAGTTAAAGAAACTATTGAAGGCTGAAATTGTGAGAGAAGGTACTGGTGTTCATGTCCAGGAGAAGTGTTTGGCTCTTGTACTAGGGACCACTTCCTGCTGGATAGGAAGCAGACTGAATAGAAAGTGTTTAATTATCACTTACCTGCTGTGATTTGGGATGATGACTCATTTTCATTATATTCCTTCCAGGAAACCACAGCTTCTCCAAGGGGTCTATGCTATGGGCTTTAACAGGCCATCTAAGATACAAGAAAATGCACTACCCATGATGCTTGCTGAACCGTATGTATCTAGAAAATTTAGTCCTTTCATAATGTAGTTTTTTTTTTTTTTGAAGTTTTACATAATTTTTCACCCGGCCATGAATAAACTATCTTCACAGATAAACATAATCCATAGTGCCTTTTATTCCTTCTTTTTGCCAGCACCAACATTTGCCTTTGCAGTACCCTTGACTTTCTTCATTCTGTTCTTGCGTTCCTTTCGCTACTTTCTTGATGTCTTTTTCTTCTCATACAGGCCATGCCTTGCAAGTCTGTGCTTTGGTTCATTTTTCTTTGCATAGTCAAGGGGATCATAAATCATGCCAAAGCCTCTTGTTTTGCCACCACCAAAATGGGTTCTGAATCCAAAGACAAAAATGTCTGGAGTTATCTTGTACATCTTGGCTAGTTTTTCTCGAATTCCAGTCTTAGGCACTGTGGCCTTTCTAGGATGAAGGACATCTATAACCATCTGTTTGCGCTGAAGAAGTCTATTTGTCATAAACTTCCTGGTTCTGATGGTTACAGTGTCATTCATGGTGGTGGCTGGCTCCTTGAGCAGCAGGAGAGAGAAAGGGCTCATAATGTAGTTTTAATTCTTTCCAATTGGAGGCTATTTTCAATAGTATGGTTTAGCTAGTATTTTTAAGGCCATAGATTCAATATCATTATGAACATTCTTCCTGTAAGACCTGAGACTTAAAATATCTCTTCTATAAAGTATTTTTAATGCATTATTAACCTGAAATATTTAACTTCTACTTTTGCAAAACTTAATGAAACAAAGATATCTGTTACAGAAATATAGGGTAGCTAGAGCATGATGTAGGAATTTGTGATATGTGTGATAGGGATCTAGATAATGTGTTAGGAAGCAGAGAGGAGGAATTTCAGGATTGCTGGTGTCTCTTAGAAAGTTTTAAAATGTAGAGAACTGAAATGATAGAGAAATTGCCAAAGAAATCTTTCTCATATTGGTAATAATAGACAGCAGCAATACCTAAGTAGAAACCAGCACTGAACAGGACCAGACACCTGCACTGTGTCACTGTTACACTGGGAAAGAAAACTCACACATCCAGGAGGAGTCTGGGATCCCTGGAACCTGGACTGGCCCGAGCCATAGAGGACAAGGGACAAATGGGAGAGACAGTAAACGGGCAAAACTCACTTTACATTCCTCTTAAACACATTTTCATATCAGTCGTATTGCATAGAAGAATTCTAATGAATGGGAAAACCCACGAGAAACAAAAAAAAAAAAAACAAAAAAAAACAAAAAAGAAAACAATCTGCTTTGTTCTGCATTCTGATTACATAGTTCTTTCTCTGGATGCAGCTATCATTTTCCATCATGTGTCAACTGGAATTGTTTCCATTGCTGTGAAGGGCTAAGTCTATCAAAATCATTCCTCATACACTGTGGCTATTACTGTGTAAAATGATCTCCTGCTTCTACTCCTCTCAGCATCAGTTTGTATAAGTCTTTCTAGATTTCTCTGAAGTCTGCCTGTTCATCATTTCTTATAGCACAATAGTATCCCATTACATTCATATACCACAACTCGTTTAGCTATTCCCCAGTTGTTGGGCATCTCCTCTATTTCCATTTTTTGGCCACCACAAAAAGAGTCACTATAAATATTTTTGTGAAAAAATAATTTAAAAAAGAAAACAATTGAACAGTTGGAAAATGACTGAAAAAGTTATGGCTAATTGACAGGATAGAATATCGTAGCCCTAGAATGGACATGAAATGATGCAAAGTAAATCAGCAGACCCAGAATTGTAGAGAGAATCATAGACTTTGCTTAAAAGGAAAAGAAAGCCAAAGGTAATAGAACTTCAGAGAGACGTGGAAAGGGACATAGAACTGAGGTATTTTTGTCAGTTAATTTATTTGTTTCAACTTTGTTAAATATTAGGGGATTTATGTAAGATTTTGTTTCTCATTTTCTCTATTTGAGTATTTGTCTGTTTATAAGAAAAAAACCAAAAAGAAAAGAAAGAAATGTATTTTTGCTACAGAGTTGGTAGTTAAATTCATCTTCGTACCAATCCTTGAACTTAGACTGTTAGGTGTTTTAAAAACAATTGATTTTTGAGATTTCTGCTTTGTCATGATGCAGCCCACAGAACTTGATCGCCCAGTCTCAGTCTGGTACTGGTAAAACAGCTGCCTTCGTCCTGGCTATGCTCAGCCAAGTGGAACCATTGAACAAATACCCCCAGGTAAGGGTTTGGTGGGTGAGGGTTCTCTGACCAATGCACTGATGGGAGAGTTGGAGGGAGGGGGAAACTTTCAACTAGAATCTGAAACCCTTCCTTTGTTTCAAGCAGATTTGAGCAATTCTTTGGCCTGAGCTTTGATTATATTAGGAAAGCTATATCTATATTTACATCTGTCTTTCTGGAAAGAGAGATCACAACAGCAGTGATAAGCCGCCCTGTGAGTGTTTGCCCAAGGCAGGCTGCCTGTGCAGAAGTGCTATAACACTAAGGCTGCCAACTTACAACCAAAAGATGTGTATTGTAATCAAAAGATGGGGGTTGGAAGGGATTTGTTCCTTGCCCTTTGTTGCATTTCTGGTTGGGGTTATGGAAAAGTTAAAATAGCTCTGTCCCTGTCTGCCCCAGCTCCTAAAAATAAGTGTTTGAGTGCTAGATTGTAGTAAACAGTAGGAGGCTTCCGTACTCCATAGTTCTGCTAAAATACTCCAGGCGTCTTAGGCTGTGCCCTTTGCTTTGCAGTGTTTGTGCCTCTCACCCACTTATGAGCTGGCCCTTCAGACAGGAAAGGTGATTGAACAGATGGGCAGATTTTATCCAGAGCTTAAGCTGGCTTACGCTGTCCGAGGCAACAAGTGTGAGTATCATTTTTAAAGGCTACTTGAGGTAATGGGGAATTGAGGGGCAATGGACGCAAATGCTGGTGAAATTCTGAGACCATTGAGCCTTGAAAAGACGCCACTGACTTGAAGTGACTTGCAGTTTAGATGAAAGAAATAAAGTGCTAAGAAATCCTCTGGGAGGGACTTCTGAAATGTTTAAAGTGTAGTCAGTAACTGAGGTGCTGCTTTTTCAGTGGGAGGAGGAATTGATGTAGTTAAAGCCAGACCAAGAATCCAGCTAATTTTTATTTCTTTTGGCCAGGTATGTTAGAACGTTCTATGGTTAGAGACAGGTATATCCAGGGTCATTCAAAAACTATTGTTTGAAAAAAGTTGGGCAATCCTGAATCCTGAACTAAAACGATAAGCTACCTCAAATCCCTCTCCTCAATTTAACAGCTACCCAAAGTAATTCCTTGGCTCATGGGGCTATGAAGCATATTCAGATGACAGTTGTCTTCTCTAAAAAGAATCTGGGTTGAACTGGTCAGGAAATTTTCATTGAGCAAGGTAGAAGCTGAGCCAGTTCCAGGAGGTTGGGTAGGATTTGTCTGGGCAGGCAGGAGGAGAAGGGCATGCTAGGCCAAACAAGCCCTCATCATCGATGGGAGCTAGCCTGGTCTGGTGGAGGCTGAGGAGGTCCCAGGCCTGAGGGAAGGTCCAGGATGAGCTGTCAGGAACAGATCCAAGAAGGGCTTTCTTTCCAGTTTTATCAACCTTGTGTAGATGGAATCTTTTTCTTTTGAGCTCTTTGGAGCATTTGCCTAACAGTGGAACTCTGGGCCATTCTATCTAGTCAACTTCTTTTTTTCCTCAAGTAGCGTAATTCCAAATTGCTTTTCAGAATAGCTGAAACTATTAATTTTTTCACTGTTGAATTGACAGTCTGGCAAGTAATATGAAAAGATGAATCTGGCAGCAGTGTGCCAAGTGGTTTGGAGGCATCAAATGTTGCTTTTCTGATGCAGTCATCCAGATGTGAAGTAGCTTTGGCCTCCTCTAGGGTTGTGGCAGTGAAAAGGAGGGTGAGGATAAAGTATCAGCCTGTGGAGGCTGGCTATAGAGGGCAAAGGAGAACTCACAGGACTGCTGTCTTCCTTCTTGTGGGTTTCTGTCTAGATTTAAATGCCACCTTGCAAATTCAGCCTTCCCATCAGTGAGTTTTCCTTTTTCTTCACTGTGGCTTTATGGGAACACTTCTGGGGCCACATGATCATTCTGTGGGACTCAAGGGATAAGGCGTGTGAAAAACTCGAACTATTTGATGACCAAAAGCGATATCACAGGGAACTTGTTTTTGCTTCAACAGTAGAAAGAGGCCAGAAGATCAGTGAGCAGATTGTAATTGGTACCCCTGGCACTGTTCTGGATTGGTGCTCCAAACTGAAGTTCATCGACCCCAAAAAGATCAAGGTGTTTGTTCTGGATGAAGCTGATGTGATGATAGCTACCCAAGGCCATCAGGATCAGAGTATCCGAATCCAGAGGTACGATGTGCTGTTGGCGGTCAGGGCAGGAAATCTTCCAGAGGAAACTAGCTATGCTCCAAAGCCACCTTCTCTCCACTGGGACCTGGACACTGAAGCATTTGCTGAACCAAGAGCGCTGTCACTTACTGAGAGAGGCCAGAGAAGTTCCCAGTGTAGCATTACCAATTGCAGATTTTAGTTGTGATATCTGTTGAAGACAGTGGCAGAATGAGTGAGACTTCACCCCCTCTTTATGGTGGTAGCTTTAGGACTGCTGCCAAAGTAGAAAGATTAATTATAAATGCAGGATTTAATTTATTCTCTCCGGCCCACAGTTAGGGTTTACATTTGGACTTTAGCATTTCATTTGTATCACTCTTTATCTGCTTGCCCTTCTTAGCATCCTAGTCCCCAGCACAAGGCTGCTTGCTTTGTCAGCCCCTCCTCTTCCCACCAACCATTCTGGAGCATGTGCTGTCCTCCTGGGGTTGGCACTTGGGCAAGGGGTGGCCAAAGGGTCCTGCTGGCAACAGCTTGACCATGCCCTGAAGAAAGAGTCGGGGGGAGGCCCTTTGTGTTCCTTTGAAGCCAGTTTGCCATCGTATGTGTAACAGGAGAGTAAGATTAGCTCTGGCTTGGCTGCTAGCCACATGGATAATCTTAGATAATGACAAATGTCCTGGGCTCATTTCTTCATTGATAAAGGGAAAGGAAGGCCTGTCCTCCATGACTTGGGAGGTCCCTTCCAGCTCTTAGCTTATAGGATCCTGTGTGCTGTGTACTGTGGCTGCTACCTCCATCTCCATGCTGCAGGGAGTTGTCCAGGGTGGCACTTTTCCCTGGAGGCTATGGCCTTCCACTGCTCCATTTTTTCTCTCAACTTTTATTCATGCCTTTTGTTTTTCCACTACTGTCATTTCTAAAATCACACTATCCCCACAACAAGGGTGTGTGTCTGTGTCTGGTGACCCACACCCTGGTTAGCTGCTTCTCAGGCAATGGAACTCTGTGACAACATGAGTCATTGTGGTTCATTTGCTTGATGACTTATTGCAGTTTTTGTTTGTATTATTGTAGTTATTGTAGGTATTGTTCTGGTTTTGTTTTCTTCTCCATAAATTCACACAAGTATTCACACATTTCTTTGAGTTTTTGGCATGTCTTCATTTCTTACATGGAGTAATATTCCATTATATTCATAGAACACAGTTTATTCAGCCATCCTTTCATAGATATCTAGTTTTGTTTGTAGTTTTCGTTTTTTCTATGACCTCTCTGGGAAATATGCCCAGCAATTTTGGGTCAAAGGATATGAACAATGTAGTGACTTTTATCATTTAATTCCATGTGGTTTTCCAAAATGATTGATACAATTCTTAGCTCTACCAACAATGTATTGATATGTCTGTTATCCCAAAGCCTTCCACCACTGAAGATTTCCATCTTTTATTATCTTTTTCAGTTGGATGGGTGTAAGGTCTGTTAATTCATTTGATCTTTGCCACCTCCTCTTGAGCACAGTAGAGACTAAATAATTTTTTATAGATATTATATAAATAAACCCAGATAGAAATTAAGTGACTTGTCTAAGCTTACACATCTAGCTAATCATTGTTAAATCTGGGATTGGACTTCTGATTCTCTTGACTTCCTAATTCAGTATTTTCTACTTGAATGAGACTTGAATGTTGCTTAGGAATTTTCCCTTTGACCTCCAGCCAGAAAATTAAAACTAGGTGTCTAGAGGGTGAAATAACTTGCTTATATTATGCCTCTTCTAATTCTGTCCTGTTTCATGCTTCTAGATACAGGCTGAGAAATAAGAAATAATTGATAGCGAGTTAGGGTCATTCATTGACTTGTGAAGGCAATTCGTTCTGTAACTTTCCAGTTCAGAATGTTGATGAGTGCCCATGGGCTTGCCTTCCAGGATGCTCCCTAAGGATTGCCAGATGCTGCTTTTCTCTGCCACCTTTGAAGATTCTGTGTGGAGGTTTGCCCAGAAGGTTGTCCCAGACCCAAACATCATCAAACTGAAGCGGGAAGAGGAAACATTGGACACCATCAAACAGTATTATGTGATGTGCAATAACCGGGATGAGAAGTTCCAGGCCCTTTGTAATCTCTATGGGGCCATCACCATTGCACAAGCCATGATCTTCTGTCATGTGAGTAGTACTCAGCAGGTATAACACCAAATAGGAAATAATTATGTCCTCTCCCTTTTCTGCCAGAAATTCATTTTAATTACTAAACAAGTTTTGCTGATGATGATAAGAAGAAAGGAAAGTTTCAGGAGGTATTATCCTTCCCCCAGGGATATCATTTACTAGATTTTGGGCAGAAGCAGGAAAAAATGAAATTTGACTGGTCTTCATATTAATAGTACTTGGATAGTATTATTTACAGAGCCTCTTTCATGTGGTTGCCCCATTCAGCATGCATCCACAACTCAGGTACACAGTTCTTGTTTGGGTTTCCTTTTCAGTCCACCAAAGAGGATCCACCCAATGCACTGGAGGCCTCTTCTAGGTATTTCAGTGCATCTTTGGGGAAAAGATCCTAAATACTCCAGTGACAATTTTTTAAACATCTTGAAAGATTTCAGACTTGACTCTTAGTTGTTTAATTTAAGGATGAGGTCTTCATTTAACTTAATGTTGAAACCACTTTATAATATCTTCATTTTATCAAATTCTTTTCACTCCAGACCCGCAAAACAGCTGGTTGGCTGGCAGCTGAACTATCCAAAGAAGGCCACCAGGTGGCTCTCCTGAGTGGTGAAATGATGGTGGAACAGAGAGCTGCTGTGATTGAACGTTTCCGAGAGGGCAAGGAGAAAGTGTTGGTGACTACCAATGTATGTGCTCGAGGTGAGAAGGGACTGCCCCACAGGGAGGCCCAGGAACTAAGGAAAGAACAGGAGGGAGGCTGTGATCCCCTTTCTAGCAAGGCAGTTTGGGTTTTCCCAGAGCCTCAATCAGCAGCTCCCTCTGCCTTTGCAGAAATGGTCTGCAGAATGGGATTGGATTGCCTTCCATGGCAATGCTGAGCATGTGGTCCTTTCCCCCAGGCTCCAGACCTGACATCTGAGCCTTCAGGTGGTTTCCATGGTGGTTTGTCTGGAGTCAGCAGCTAGATGATCCTCTAGAGTTTTCTGTTCTGGAGGTCTCCTGATCTTAAGCTGCAGGAGAAGAGAACTTCCTCAGCTCCCTGATCCAAGGTTCTGGCTCCCAGGATTCCCTAGTTACCTCATACTTGCTACTGGTTTGTTTGCTTGAATGGCTCCAGTATTGGCTGTGGCAGATTGACAGCCTGAGGCAGTTAGAGGTGGAACTCCCTCTTCCCTAAACCATCCTCCAGGTGGTCCTGGGAGAGATCTTGGAGTCAGTCCTTCAATCTAGAGAATCATTTTGGGTGGATCTGATCCTTTTAGTACTGTCCATTCAGGTCATACTCTTTTATGCCCATAGGGCCTACATCTTGTTCTGTGGGTGCCAGCTGCTGTGCTGGACTCTCACAGATTAGAGTGTGGGTGTGATGTGCCTTTTTGTCTTCTTCTCTCTGTCCTCCATCTTGCTGCCCTGTAGGAATCGATGTTGAACAGGTGTCTGTGGTTATCAACTTTGACCTGCCAGTGGACAAGGATGGGAATCCAGACAATGAGACATACCTTCATCGGATTGGGCGCACGGGGCGCTTTGGCAAGCGAGGCCTAGCTGTGAACATGGTGGACAGCAAGCACAGCATGAACATTCTCAACAGAATCCAAGAACATTTCAGTGAGTGTCCCAGAGCATCTGCCCTCTGCGGCCCATTGGCTGTTAAGTGGGTAAGCTCAGAGAAGAGCAGGGCCCACTCTTTTGTCCCGGGGCCAAAGCCCTCCCACAAGAACGTGCAGGTTGTCATGTGGTGCTGGATGCCATGCTCAATTACGTTCAGGTTTCATCAGTCGGGGGAGGAAGGAGCATCTTTGTTAGTAGTTGGATTTCTTTTAGGTAAAGCAGAGGGTTGGTGGGTTGTCCTTGGCAGTAGCTGAAATAGACTCTCCAGGATGGCCCATTTTGATTCTCTTTGGTTTACTTTCTTTGCAGATAAGAAGATAGAGAGATTGGACACCGATGATCTGGATGAGATTGAGAAAATAGCCAACTGAAAAGCTTTGGCTAGAGTTGACCTATGCCCTCTGAATATGTGCATCTCCAGCTCCATTTGGACTGTTCGTTCTTAAAATTGGCACAGTTCTCAGCCAGTCACCAAAAAGGACTAAGGCGGGAATACATAGAAATTACCTACCTCATTTCAAATTACGTTTGGACTTAACAAAAAAAATTGTGCAAATAATGGGGGGAGGTAAAAGAAAAAAATGTTTACATGAGCTTTTATGATTAGGTGTAAATGGACAGAAATTACCTTTTGAACAAATCCATTTTAAACACAAAAAAGCCAATGTGTTCACATCTTAAGACTTTACTTAAGAAACTGTCACATCTATGGATAATTTGGCTTCCAGTAAACACTGTGGTAGCATCTGGTTCTGTTCTCTATCCCAAAGTGAGACTAGAATATTCCAGGGTGCCAACTAGTCTACAGCAAACTGCCAAAGGAACAGAGCTGAGGTAACAATTGATAGAAAAGGGAGAGCTAAGAGGAGCCTCCTGGACAGCTTGAAAGCCAGACAGGACTGGGGAGAGATCCCCAGCTGGGATGGAGCAGCTCTTTTTTTTCCCTGGTACCTACAGCATGAAGAAATTATTTTGGTAAAGAAAAGGACCCAGCAGATCAGTAAAGGGCCTAAACTTCAGGATGGAGGTTGACTTCTATTTCAGTAACATTGTTATCATGGCATCATGGTGGCCCTATTCCCCTGCCAGGTTAATTACACTGTGTAGTCCCCAAAATGCTGAGGACCTACAGGAAATGCTATGTGGAGCTGGGGGCCAATGATCCTAGGACTGGGACTTTCCACTGGAAACACTGAAGGCAGCAGGTATCTGCCTCTATGACTTGAAGAGAGGAGACCCTAGGAAAGGGACAAAGCAGGAGGGGACAGACCATCACCACTACAGCAGTTTTGAGATCTGCATGCCTGCATTGTCCTGGCAACGTCCAAAAGTGGCGCAGTTCTCCCAGTGAAAATCATGTCAGCTATGGGACATTGCTTCGGGGCTCTGGTATTTGTACTGAAGACAGGTTTCCATCACCTGTAGCAATAGAAGTGGCTGGGCCAGCAAGGACAGCAAGGGTCTTTAAATATCCACCCTTCCCCCTTGGACCACCTCTTCCCTCACTGGCCTTCTCTGTCTCCTGGCTATAGGCTGACCAGGGGCAAATTATGTGCTTCTCTGGTCCTGAAGGTTCACAGACCATTCCTGGTCTCTTCTTGGTAACCAGATGGAAAACAGCCCCCAGCTGAGGAGGTGGTGAAGACAGAAATGTGGGGGCAATGACAAGACCTGACAGATTTCTGAGGCCACTGAGTTCCTGCTCCAAACCCAGAGTAGGACGTTTCAGCTGTCATAGTCTCTCTTTAGGGCCTTGGACAAGAAGTGATCAGATATTGGGAAAACCTAGCCCAGACCCAGAGGTTCTCCACAGCCAAACCCAGCTGCTCTTAGCAGAAGAGAATCCAACTTCAACAACCAGTTTGCCTATTCAAATCAGTCTTATGGGAAGAAGTCACTACCACCTCCTTTTCTGTCTTTGGTTTCTTTTGTCAGTGTGGGACATGGGCTGGTAGAATGTCCAAAGCTCTTATGTTTATGAAGGGTTTTGGGTAATGAGATCTGTCTATTCTCAAGCCTCTGTGCACCCAGTGTAATAAGTAATAAGGGTTTCTTCCTCAGTGTCAGCTCCTTGCTTTCAGCTTCATAGCACTTTGCTGGAGAGCAGGGAGCTGGAGGGGGAGTGGGGAAATTCCTGAAGTTATGGACCTCTGCAATCTGCCTATGGCTTTTCCAAACATTGGGGGTAGATTGTGACCTATGGATGGAAACCGCAAAGTCTTAATTCTGATCTGTTTAGTTGCCCTTGCTAAACATTTTTTACATTTGTGCTTCTTTTGGTTTCCTTCTTGGCCTCTTATCCTCAGGCCACTCCTATACCCTAGGAAAGCTTATGATGGTCTTGACTTTTTCTTCTTCACAGATGGAATTGAACTAGAGATTATATTGCTCTTCTACAGAGATGGGGAACAAAAGAGCTATGATCTATTTTTACTTAAATATTATCTGGGAGAAAGCAAGAAGGGAGAAATCAGGCCAACTTTCCCTTGACGGAAAGGATCTCAGTTTCTTCTGTAGATTTCAGAATTGAGTAGGGAAACAAGAAAGCATCTAAAGGGAACACTGAAGGCTGCTGGTCTCTGCCTTTAGAAAAGGTCAAGTAAAAATGGGAATTCCCTGCTACCCTATCTCTGGCTTTGTTTGGATATTGTTTTTTATCATGGCAACATTTCCCCAACCTCTAAAAAGAAGTCCTGTCATAACAGCAGCATTACTTCAGATACACAGTATCTATACTGCAGGAAAATGTGGTTGCCAGAGGTGTGGATGCATCCTCCTTTGGGTTTTTTCCCTAATGTCAGCTTTTTGCTTTCTCTTTTCTGTGGCTTTCCTAGAGATTGGGGGTGGGGAAGAGGAGTTATGGATCATCTCTTCTTCTGGGAAAGTCCATGGCATTGCAACCTTGATGAATCCTTAATCCTTAGGTTATTTTCTGGGTACTTTGGCAGGGAGAAGGGGGTTTGGTGTCTTCTAACCCAGTGGACTGAATTGGAAAAGTTGGTTTCTATTTGGAGGAGAGATATCTTTATGCCCTTTTAGCAGAATAGTTCACCTGTGGTGGGTATTCTAATAAGATAAGTCGGTAAATGATTCTGTTGTCTTTGATAACTTGAGGGTCACATTGATTATAGGGTTAAGAAATGCTTCCTTGTAGATCTCCTTTCTACTTATGTTAATAGATTTTAACCAATTATGAAAATCTTGTCACTAAATTATTTGTGATCTAGTTTTTAATAGTGAAACTATGAAATGGTAATAAGAGTATTTTGATCACTTTCCACGGGCCTTCACATTGTTTGGGGGACTAGGGATGAAAGGCAAAAAGGATATTTGCTGTCATCCATGCATTGAGGATTTTAGTGAAAAGACAATACCACCATCCATGAAATCAGACCATGGACATTTTTCTTTCTTGAGTGTTCTCTCCCCTCTTTGTGTCCTTTCTCTTGACCCATGCACCCTTTGGCCAAAACCTCAACCTTAAGACCTGTGTCTCATCCCTCATGTTTTTGGAAGTGCTTCACTACTCTCAAATGACCATGACTGGATTCATTTTGACATACCTATTGTTTGCAAGTCCAGGTGCTAAGGCATTGAGGCAAATAAGAGGGGATCAGCTTATTACCTTGTAGAGGAGGATACAGAATAGACCAATTACCATTTTGGTTATAATGTTGGCCATATACCTAAAGTGAAGCTGCATAGGATCATAGCATTTATAGCATGAAAGCTCCTTGCAGATCACTTAGAATACTTATAACACTTGTTTTACAGATGAGGAAGCTCAGGACCACAGAGAGGAATTGAGATGACTATGGTCATATACACAAGAAATGGAGTCGGTATCTTTTTGGAAAATAGACATGTAATGCAGTAGGGGGGAAAGTTGATGATAGGCCATTCGGGAATATGTAAAAAGGGTGGCTGGCATTTGGAACAGTATTCTACAACTAAATGGAATGTTAGTGACTAAGAAGAAAGCAGAGCATTATTATTACCTTACGCAGCGCATTTAGGCTGCTAATTTGTTGTTTAAAGTGTGACCTGCTGAGAGTGAGTGTAGTGAGGATGAAGAAGAATGGCTTCAGAACACCCAGCCTCATTAGAAGTTGCAGAGAAGTGCTAATCAGGGTCAGGGAATGGAGATCTCTGCAGGATGAAGTGCCTGGATTAGTTTAGTAAATGGGTTCACGTTGGTAGAATTACAATTGAAAAAAGTGGGGTGGTATTCTCTACTCCCTTCTCCCAACTGAAGCTGACCGTTCCCTCGTAGTTTTTAGCACTTCACCACTCCTTTGTCCTTGATGAGAACATAGTATTTATTGGGTTCGAGTGATAGCTTACCTTGGGCCAGTCATGTAACCTCTAGGGTTCTTTCCTCATTTGTCAGATTGCATTAGATAATCTCCAAGTCCTCTTCCAGTTTTAAATTCTCGGACCATTTTGTCTCCCATTATTAGAATGTGTTTTATTTTTCTTAGATTGCAAACTCTGTAAGGATAGAGATTGGGATATTTGTCTTTATTTCCAATAACTAGCACTTATATGTTTAATAAATACTTCTAAAAATGAACATGTATGCTGTGCGGACAGGGAAGTCACCTGTCTGAATGCAAAGTTCCAGTGTGCTTAAGAGTCTGAAGGATAATTAAGGGTGGGTCAATTGTTGGTTCCATTGCTAGTAAAAGGAATGAGGAGTTTGTGGGGGGATATAAACGGCTAACATAAAAATGTTGTGGGAACAATCTTGACCATGGAAGCTATACATGAAGGAACAGGAGACTGAAGGCAAGGAGCCAAGAGCATAATAACCATCCTCAAGTCCTAAGGGGACTTAGCTCCTAGTCCTAAGCTCCAGTTTGGTTGGTGAGAGCAGAAAAGTAGGGACCTTTGGAGCATTGCTGAAGACATGACCTGAGAATTTTGTTTCTTAGCCTAGTACCTTCTATAGGGATCAGGACAGACATGATTTCCTAAGAACTCATAGATATTAAGCAGAACAAACATAGCATGAAGTTCTGTGGGTTGGAAGAGGACATAGTTTAGATCCTGAGATCCCCTCAGTAATTCCCATAAGACAGACCTACTGGATCTAGAACATTATTTCCCCAGGATCTTTTGACAACTCATAGTGTGAAATACCATTTTTTTTTTTGAGGGGAATTGGAGTTAAGTAACTTGCCCAAGGTCACATGGCTAGGTTTAGTGTGAAATAGCTTGGTGTATTTGGATATATTCAGCCAAGAGGAAGAGGTAAAATGAGGACATAACAGCTGGGACCTGTGCAGATCCTCTAGCAGGTAAGCAGGTAAGGTAATGCTTTGTATGTTTTTGAGATGATGTCTTACTTCAAAGTCATCATATTTAGACATGGAAAGTTTAAAAGAAATACTTAGGTGGGCAGAAGAAGTATAGGCATCTACGTGGGGAGAGATGATGGACATATTAAACTTGCAGTTTGGGGGGAAACTATTCAGATGTCTCAGTTCTGGATATATAGGATGTTGGGGGTGAGGGAATTTCTTATGAAAGATCTTCATGGATGCTATTGTCAGCTGTTTCCTCGTCTTTTGCTTAATATGAGGTAACAGAAGGGATTCTCTGGGGTTCACCTTGGTAGGAGGTGTTCTTAGCCAATTCTTCATGGTCCATGATGGTCAAAGGGGGAATGGTAGAAGGGATTTGCTGGGGATGATGTGGAGGAGGGGGGTGGGATGCTCTCTGCTATCTCTTCATGGTCCCTGATGGTCAAAAGGAGAACAGTTGAATTTATCCCCTGATGATGATGGGAGGTATTCTGAGCCACCTTTTCATTCTGTTAGTAAAAAAGGATAATGACAGAGATCCCTTGGGGATGATGTTGAGGAGATGTTCTCAGCTATCTCTTCATTGTTTATGTTGATCAAAGGGGGAACAATTAAAGCGATTCCAAGGGTGGTGTTGGGAGGTATTCTAAACTACTTCTGTATAGTTTGTGGTCAAAGATGGAACAGTGGAAGGGATCCACTGGAGATGAAATGTGTGTTTGTGGGGTTCTCAGCCATCAATTCATTGTGTTAGTAAAAGGGATAAAAATGAAAGTGTCCCCATGGGGATGGGTCTGCTGTCTTTTCATTGCTCTTTTTGGTAAAGACTCTACCAGTAGAAGGGATTTCCTGCTGTTAATACTAGGGGGTATTCTTATCTGTCTCTTGCTAAATGTCAAGAAGGGATATTACCTGCCATGGGATGGTTTGGGATTAATGGGGGTGGGGTGCTGTGTTCCTGGGGTATGTGGTTTGGTCTATTAATATTAAGGACTTGAGGTCCACAGGATGGCCTAAAGATGGACCCTGAGGGTTCTCTCAGGTCACACCTTTTGTGAGCTTAGATATTAGATATGAGATTTAACTAGGGAGATGTTTTCAGCTACCTTTTTAATTCTTCATGTTAGTAAAAGGGGCAACAGTGGACTTGGTGCTCTGGGGTTGATCTTGTGTACTTGTCTTACCTCTTTTCAGCATTATGTTAAGAGTAGTAATAGTTAAGAGCATTAAAAGTAGAAGAGGTCTCCTGGGTTGATAATGGGGGTTCTCATGTGTCCCTAGATGCTGGCTCTAAGGAAACTGTTGGCTGATACAGGATGATCTGTGGTGCCTGTGGGAAGCTGTTCTCCTGGGGCAAGTGATTTGAGAGATGAGAGACCTTGAGGTCCAGGGGATCTCTTGGGATTAACCTTTTGGGATGTTCTCCTCTGTTTCCTGTTTGGAATGTACTAGATACCAGGTGATGACCTGGGGCAAGTTATGCTATGTTACATTGTTAGGGACATTGAAATAGTTTGAGATCCGTGTGATCTTCTTGGGTGGACACAGAAATATTTTTGTGGGTCACATGGTTTGGGATATAGATAAATGGGCTTGGGATCCGTGGGCTCTCTTGAGGGGACCTTGGTACGTGTTCTCCTGTGTCTCTTGATTCAGGATATAGGGATGAGGCACTGACTGCTATGGTATTACCTGAGGTGGACTTTGAGGGATATTCCCATCTGTTGTAGTTTGGGATGTAAATAAAAGGGTTAGGGGTCCATGGGATTGCCTGTGGTGGCTCCTGGGGGAGGAAAGTGACAAGTAAGGAGATTGGAATGGATGAAGGTTTGTTCTTAGCATCTCTCTCCCAATGGTTCCCTGTCTTTGTCCTGTCCCCTGGTTGGACCCTAGGTGTTGGAACTGGAAGTGAGCTCTTGCCAGCTGAATGCTCTCTTTACTCTTCATGCCAATGGGTGGGCTGGGTCACTGCTCACCTGTTCCAGGGATTGAGCCTCCTCTACTCTCTGGCCTTCCTACCTTTGGGAGGGTGAGGTTGGGGTAAAGGATCTATTTGGGATTCAAGGAACCCAGAGTGAAGAGGATGGCGCCTGAAGATTCTGCAGGAGAATCTGGTGTTGCTGCTCTGCTCTTGCTCCTCAAAAGTGAACAGGTCATTTTGTGAAGTACGTCCGCCATTTTTCTGGTGGTCCTGAAAGAAAAAGAAAACATTTCTATGGGATTTTGCCATTTGCAGTTCACTTGGCTCACATCCACCCTGTGGGGAGGGGGGGTTCAAAGATTTTTAGATGGGGAAACAGCCCAGGCTTAATCATGTACCATAGCTTTGGTCACACGGCAAGTCAGGGTGACAGCTTGGACTTGTGGTTCAAGTTTCCCCTTTCACTATAGTTTGATCCTCATCCCTGCATACCTATTTGTAAAGGATAAAGGGAGGAAAAATTTCCTAAGCATGACCTTTTTTAATCATATTATTTCACCTTGGATCCAAACCCCAGATAGTTTTCTGAAGATGTCAAGAGTTAGAAAGGAAACCTGTAGCAGTAGATGGGGTCACCTGATGTTGATATTGGAGGGTATTCTCATCTGTCTCTTGTTGAATGTCAGGAAGGTGTATTGCCTGGCATGAGATGATTTGGGGTTGATGAGGGGGTTCTGTGTTCTTGGGCTCATGTGGTTTGGTATGTAACTGAAAAAAGGGCTTAAGGTACACAGTAATGGCCTAAAAGGGGACACCAAGGGATGTTTTCCTGGGTCATGTCTTTGGTGAGGGTGATAATGAGTCTTGGGACTTGTTTCCAGCTGCTTGTTAATTGGTCATGCCCATAAAGGGAACAAGAGTAGGCTTGAAACCCTGGAATTTATCTTGGGGGTGGCCTCAGCTATCTCTGCATTGTCTTGGCAAAAGACAAAGAGTGGAAGTGATACCCTTAGGTTGACCTTGGGGATGGGGGATGGTCTTACCCTCTGTATTCATCTACGTTATATTAAGAGCATTAATAGTAGAAGAGATTTCCTAGGGTTAATAATGGGACTGTTCTCATCTGTTCTTAGATGCGGACTCTAGGGATGCTGTATTGGCTGATATAGGATGATCTATGGTGTTGGAAGGTGTTCTCCTAAGTCAAATGATCTGAGAGATGAGAGGCCTTGAGGTCCATATCTCTTGGTATGGACCTTTTAGGATGTTCTCCTGTGTTTCTTAGATTTGTGCCTTCTGGACTGCCAAGCAATGACATGGGGTGGACATTGAAGTAGGGAGTAAGGTGTGTTAATGCTGTGTTGTGTTCTTAGAGACATTGAAATAGTTTGAAGTCTATGAACTCCTTGGGTGGACCCTAAGGGTTGTTCTTGTGGGTCACATGGTTTGGGATATAGCTAACTGGGCTTAGGATTATGGGGATATCTTGGGATAGACCTTTAGAGGTATTCTCCTGTGTCTCTTGTCTCAGGGTATAGGGAAGGGGCCACTGGCTTCCATGGTATGACAAGGGGTAGACCTTGGTGGATGTTCCCAGATGTCATGTGGTTTTGGCCATAGATAAGAAAAAACGGACTTGGTGTCCATGGGATTGCCTATAGTGGCTCCTTGGGGCTGTTCTGACCTGTTTTTTTTTTTTTTTTTCTGTTCTCCAGGTGGTATTCAAAGTAATAACCTCAGCAGCATGTAGGCCAACTGGCCAAAAGTCTACCTTGGCATGGGGTTCCAAGTGTATGGCCCTCTGGAAGTGACAAGCAGAGAGATAAAACATGGTTCGAAGTCTGTTCTTAGAAACTCCATGTCTTCCTGTCTGTTTCTTCCCCGAGGTGGGGCTTCACATAAATCCCAGGATGATATGTATTGTTAGCCAAGGGAAGAGGCATGGAAAGGATTTAACCCTGAGGGCCCCTTCTGGCGTCATCCAGTGAGGGCAGGGACTGAGAGTGTGTCCTGGCTGTGCATTATGGCCCTGCTAAATTTCCCAGTATGTACGTATAGCCTATGGGTTCAGCCTCAGAGATTTCATGACCAGGACATTCTTGCCAGGCATGTGTGAAAGACAGTACCTTTGCCAAGCCCTGATAAAATGGGCAAGGGATGGGATCACCCTGCCTTTTCTGGTTGGTCTGTTGGATAGACCAGAATAAGTCTTCTAAAGCCAGCATAATTTCTTCTTCTTCTTCTTTTTTATTTTGCCTTTTGGCGGGCAATTGGGGTTAAGTAACTTGCCCAAGGTCACACAGCTAGGTTTTTGTTTGTGTGTGCGTTGTGTCTGAGGTCGGATCTGAACTCGGGTCCTTCTGACTCCAGGGCCAACGCTCTACTCACTGCACCATGTAGCCACCTGCCAGCATGATTTCTTGACAGTGTAACCAGCTGTGTTGCACACCCTCCTTGTGTAAACTGCTGGATATAGCCCTATAGATGACCCGGAGTCTCTTCCTGCCTTCCCTCATAGCCTGGATGTCAGGGGAGGGCCACACGTCCTACAGGACTCCAATGGACTCTGGGCTCCTTTGGGGAGCTGAAGGTTGAGGCCTCTGTTGTCTTCCAGTGACTAGAGGAGAAATGAGGAAGTGGTTAGAGCTCTGGATAGCCCATGGTAACAGTGACTTGATCTATCACAGGCCTAGATGGCTCCCTCTGTCATTCTGTGAATGGATGCGGGCTCCAAGAATCAGGCCAGACATACTCCAACCTTGAGCCCTGCTCTCCATTTCCTATAGCCCTAAGGACCAGGTGTCTTCCTGCTTTGAGGTCTGACATGGAGAGGGTGATATTGGGATTAGATTTCAAAGGCACTATTACACACTTCCCTAGTCGCCCCCCAACTCTGTGATGTCACCACTGCCAGCATTTTAAGGAGAGGCAATGACATTGGGATCTCCTTGCATATCCCCTTGTCTTGTAACTGAGCCCCATTCGTAAAAAGAAAGGGCTCAGGGCCCTGAAGCTCTGAAAGGTCAAGGGTCTTGCCCAAGGCTCCAAAGCCAATAGGTTTCAGAGGTAGGCCTTATAAGTACATCTTTCTTGCTTAGAGGCTGGCTGGCTGCTCTCCAACAAGGTTCTACCCAGTTTACAAATGAATAAGGATGTTCCTGCCAATGGAGGATTGGGTCACTGGTCACCAGAGCTAGGGATTGCACCTTGTCTACCCATTGGCTTTCTAGCCTTGGATGAGGGGGAGTTCTCAATGTGAAGACTGAGGTTGGGATAGAGCATCTTTTTAGAATTCAATGAACCAAGACTGTCCAAGTGCAGAGGATGGCAAGTGAGGATTCAGCAGGTAATTCTGGGATTTCTACCATACTGTTACTCTCCTTAGGAATTGGATAATTCATTTTGAAAAATAAGTCAGCCATTTCTTTTTTTTTTTTTTTAAGGTATAAAAGTTTCAATTCTTCATTGAATATTAAATCTTACCTTGAAAATGTTGACTATTTTCCCTTGAGATATACAGTTATCTCTTGCATATTTGTGACTTTCTCCATTGCTGTTTTATATATCAAAGGTTTGCATAAGAAATTCAATCAAAATTGTGGGGGAGTTTTGCAGAAGCTGCAGATAACACAGGCCAGCAGATGACACAGAAGAAGTTTAGAACATCAGAAATGCATAAAATATATACATATTTTATAATATCAACATATTTTGTCTCTTAATACCATAATTCAGTCTTCTCAGGTATCAAGAGAGGGTCACCAATTTTTATGCAGGTTTTCCAGATCATGGGGGCACTGTCCCCATGACCCCTGGGATGAGGAAGGGATAATTGTATATGGTTGGTTACCAATTATTTTTGAAAAGATAAAGGATATACTTAAAGGACTTATGGTACTTGTATTTGTCTTGGCAGCCTTAGAAATGTCTGCTGTTGTACCAGTGAAAACGATGGTCCCTTTGTCTAAGTAAAGATGATGGTATTAGATGATATATTTTAAATTCGATCCTGGAGATAAGAGAGAACAGAAAGGGGGATTGAGGGCCCAAACCTCCTGCTAAGTCATGAGAGCAACTGCTCTGATATTGTGATGTGAGGAAGAAGTTTGGGGCAAGAAGTCTACACCAGAAGCAATCATGAACCACTTCCTTGCTTTAATTTTCTATGCTTTCCACCTCTCTAAAGGATTCATCATGAGCACTTTCCTCCATAGAATTACTGCAGTCCTATTCTGAGTGTGATGGGGATATTTGCTCATGGTTTAGATGCCCCAGAGAGGTGCGTTCAGGGTGATCTTCTGCATGATGAACAGGTGGGATGGAGCATGTGGTAGGTGGCTCATATTTGACATCTTCCAGGAGAGATCTTGTTCTTTTGGGGGCCAGGGGAGCCTGTAGCAGATTAAAGAGGTTTCCCAGAGGATTCTCCTCATAAACAAAAAAGGAGTCTGGGGGGCGTGTTACATTGTATCTGATCCATGGAGGTGATGGGAAGTTCTGATACTTTAATGACTGTTGTCTATCCTCTGAAGTCTCTGGTTTCAGAGGGACAGGGAAAAAGGGTGGGTAATGGCACCTGGAGCCTGAGTTACAAGCAGGTGCAAATTACAACATTGTAGAGGGTAAAGCATAACAATCATTAAAGTCATATCCTGTCCCACAATCACCTCCCCAAGTCTTATAGCTTGCCCCAATGGCTGAACCACTCTAGGCTCATGGGTTCTTGAATGATGGCCCCTTTCACCATTCCATTCCATTATTGGACATCTTTGGGATTAGACCCAGAATGGGGAGGACCCAAGGAATGTCTCTGTCTGAGAACTCAGGGATGAAGCTTCAGCACACTCGGGTTGCATTTGGAAGAGAGGATTAATTTGAAAGGAAGACATTGGGGCCCTAGAATTCTTGAATTGGGAAAACTGAAGAGGTAAACGGAGGGTCCATAAGGTTGACCTGGTGCCTGAAAGAAGGCATCAAGAAGTAAGAAGGCAAGGTTAATGTAAGAGGTTCATAAAAATAAAGAACATGTTGCTGTCTAGTTGGATCTTCCATGAAGCATAGGAATTTTGTGACCTGATTTCTGACCTCTGAGATGTTCCTTCTACAACATCCACTGAGGGGATCATGTCAGTACTGCTAGCTGTCCTGGGCTCATCATTCCTGCTGTGAGTGTTCACTGCCCTTGTCATTGTTGCAGCTGTCCTTGTCTGGTCATGGCTGCCGTTTTGGTTGTTATTTGCACTCCTGGCTCTCTTCATTGCTCAGCCACAAGGAGTGAAGGTGATTGGTCATAAGGTTGGTTGCTGCCCCCAAAGCCAGTCTTCTGGGGGGCTTCGTCAGCCATTTCTAACGAACCTGGAGGCCTGAGTCTTCTCAGACACTGAATATTGTGCAGTTGACCCTCTGGAAAGAGGGATCTATTCAGAGAGGGTAAAGTATGACTTGTCCCATTGCCTTCCATTGATTGGAGCTGCTCCATGGGAAGCAACAAAGGCATTTCTATGGGCCTTTGCCATTTGCAGATCCCTTGGCATACATGCACCCTGTGGGGTAGGAAGGTTCACCATTTTCTAGATGAAGAAACGTCCCCAGCTTAGTCATGGGCCATGGCCATGATCACACAGCAACTTGGGGTGACAGCTTGTATTTCAGTTGACTGAAGGGTTTCAGGTTTTCCGTTCCCCTACAGTGCTTTTGCCCATTTTCCCATGTCCATCTGTGAAGGTTCAAAGGAGGGGCAAGTGTCCTTAAGCATGTCCTTTGCCAGCCTTATTCTGAGACCTTGGAACCCCACTCTTATAATGTTGCTCAAGGGTCAGTTAGGAAGAGAGAGTCCAACCTATTACTGAACCACATTCAACCACACCAGGTCCAAACTGATGTTTCCCTGCCTTTGCCCAAAGCCCTCCTTGACCCTTCCCTTCCTCCCTGCCTTCCATTGTTGAACACCCCTCAGCATGAGAAGATGTTTCTTGCTATCATACCTAGATATGTCTCTTTGCCAAGGCCACCCATGGTTCCCAGATCTAACCTCTGGTGACCAAGTAGATGTCAAATTCCTTTTCCAAATCACAGCCTTCTGAATATGTGAAGACAGCTCCATCTGGCCCAGGTCTTCGCTTCTCCAAGGCAAAAATCGCCTGCTCCTTAAACTTCTGTGTGACAAGCGTTTGAAGTACATGCCCCTGCAACTTACCCTCCTCTGGATACTACTAAGTGATCAATGGTCACACTAAAGTAGGGTGTACTGAACATAGTGCTGCAGATGAGCTCTGAGCAGGGTGGCCTATCTCTTTCCCTGGGGTTTGACCATGGTGACTTTCTTCTTTCTAAGGCACCAGATGAAGAGTAGAAAGGGTCTTAGGGGTCATTGCAACCCAGCCTAGTCTCCTCCCCCAAGAAGAGGGGGAAACGAGACTCAGAGAAGGTCAGGGCCATTTAAAATCCTATAGTTATGAAGCATCAGAGCAGTAGAACTCAGGCCCTGGCCCCCCACATCCAGAGTCGTTCCCCCAGCCTTCCTAGCACTCAAGAGGCTGTCTGTTGTCTGTGATGGTCAAAGAGGCCAAAGTGGAAGTGATATCCTGAGCATGATGTTAAGGGTGTGGGGAGTCCTCAGCTGTGTCTTCCTTGTCAGTGATGGTCAAAGGGACAACAGTGGGCATGAAGCAGGGGGGTGTCATTAGGTATCTTAAAATCCCTGAGGGTAAATGGGGTAGGAGTGAAAGGAATCACCTGGGGATGAAGTATGGGGGTCTTCTCAGCCATCTTCTCATGGTATTAGTAATAGGGATTACAGAGGAAGGATGGTGTGGGGTTGATCTTGGGATGAGCTCTCTGGTCTCTCTTCATTATCCATGTTGGTAAAGGCTCTGCCAGTTGAAGGAATCTCTTAGTGTTGACATTGGGAGGTTGAGGGGTATTCTCACCTGTCACTTGGTAAATGTCAGGAAAGGGTATTGCTTGGCATGGGTTGACCTGGGGTTGATATTTGTGGGTGGGGGTGGGTGTTGGTGATGTACTCCTGTGTGATGTGGTTTGGTGTGTAAAAGGACTTGACTACCACAGGATGGCCAAGAGCTGGACTGTGAGGGATGCTGTCCTAGGTCATGCTTTTTTGTGAGAGTGATAATGAAGCTTGGCCTTCATGGCATGCCCTTAGGGGTAATTTTAGGGCTTTTTTCCAGCTGCCTGTTGATTGTTCATGTTTAATAGAAGGGGAAAGCGTGGACATGGTGCTTTGGAGTTGACCTTGGTGGGGTTATCACAGTCATCTCTTTCTGCTTGTCAAAGACCAAGGGTGGAAATGATTCCCTGGGGGGTGATCTTGGGGCTCTGTCTTCCGTCTCTATTCATCATCAATCCCATTAAAAGCATGCATACTAAAAGATGTCCTGACTTATGAAGTATGATGAGTTGAGTTATGGTGAGGACATGGAAGCAGGAGTACAGAGACCCAACCAAGGTCTCCAACAGGCAAGTAGGTAACATGAATGCCTTGTGTCTGAGAGAATGATGCCTTTCCTTTTCAGTTCCAATCCTGTTTGCATAGAGGAATGAGGAAAGAAATATAGAGGTGGTGGGAATCTTTGGAGGCTTCTAGGTGGGTCGGGAAGTGGGGTGGTCACATTAAAGCAGGATGTGGGGGGTGGTATTCATAAATCCCTTGATTCTGGGGAGTGTAGATGTCCTGTGGAGAGTATGACCTTGGGTGGTGGTGTCAGCTGTCTCTTGACTGTGGATTGATTCTCAGGGGCACTGTCTGTTCTGTCAGTGCTGTTGGGTCTTGGGAACTGTTGGCAGCTGACTCTCGAAAGATGACCTGTATCTGTGGAGTATCAGTGGAGGGGATTGCCTGGGGTGTGTCTGGGGAGATCCAGTGAGCTGCCTCTTCATTTGCTTGATGCCTGAAAGAGGAATGACTGCAGGGATGTCCTGGGGTTGACAATGGGGATTGTTGTCAATGGTCCCTGGGTATAGACAACTGGTACTGGCTGAAATGGGATGATCTCTGGTGGTTGTTGGAATGTGTGCTTCTGGATGAAGTGACTTGAGAGTGCAATGGGAGGATCTGGGAGCTCTAGAACGTCCAAGGCCTACCTGTTGTTCTACCTTGGGGGCTATTGCCATTAGTCATTTGCCTTGGGATGCAGATCACAGAGCTGGGGGTCCATGGCATCACCTGTGGTGTCTCCTGTGGGCTGCTCTGGCCTGTTTCTCTGCTCTGCCCTTGGACAATGGAGGCTCCATTCCAAGGGATCACCTGAGAGGGTACATTACCCATGTAGGGAGCACTCCACACTAGGGGGAGGTTCCAATTGCATGGTGTGGTGAAAGTGACAAAGAAGTAAAAGTATTGGGAAGTGTCTTCCTAGAACTTCCCACCCCATGAAGGCCCTGTGTTTGTGCTGACTCTCAGGTGGGACTTCAGATGGACCCAAGGGTCACTTATAGTATTAACCAAGGTTAGGAGTCATGAGAAGGACCTCACTGCTAGGGCCCCTTCTGGGGCTGTCCAGGAACAGCAGGGACCCCCTTAGGTATCCTGCCTGGGAAGTGTGGCCCTGCTAAGTAGATTTTCCCTGAGGGGTCATAGCCCGTGGGCTCAGCCTCAGGGTCTTACTTCATGCCTAGTACCTTCATGCCAGGCATGTGTGAAAGATAGGAATTTTTCCAAGCCCTGAGAAAATGGGCAGGGGATGGGGTCACCCTGCCTTTTCTGGTTTGGCTGCTTGATAGACCAGTGTAAATCTTCACCAGCCAGCATGATTTTCTTGATACTGTAGGGATCTGTGTTGCACACCCTCCTTTTGTAACCTTCTTGATAGAGCCCTGGAGGTGATGGATAGAGGATCCATTTGGAATTCAAGTAACCCAGACTGTCCAAGTGCTTAGGATGGCCAGTGAGGATTCAGCAGGTATTTCTCGGCTGAATGTCATACTGTTGGCTCTCCTTAGGAATTGTCTAATGTGTAATATAAAACATTTCAGCCATTCCTTTCTCTTTTAAAGATTAAAAAGTTTTAATTCTTCATTGAGTAATAAATCTTCTCCTGAAAATGGTCAGAAAAGACTATTTTCCCTTGAGATATAGTTCTCTCTCTCTTTTTTTTTTTCTTTTTGGAGGGCAATTGGGGTTAAGTAACTTGCCCAAGGTCACATGGCTAGGTTTTTGTTTTGTGTGCGTTAAGTGTCTGAGGCTGGATCTGAACTCAGGTCCTTCTGACTGCAGCGCCAACACTCTACTCACGGTGCCACCTTGCTGCTCCTGAGATATAGTTATCTTTGCACATTTGTGACTTTATATATCAAAGGTTTGTATAAGAAATTCAATCAGAATCTTGGGGCTGTTTTGCAGAAGCTGCAGACAACATACAAAGGCCAGAAGATGACACATACTGTGATGTGAGGAAGAAGTTTGGGGCAAGAAGTCTACACCAGAAGCAATCATGAACCACTTCCTTGCTTTAATTTTCTATGCTTTCCACCTCTCTAAAGGATTCATCATGAGCACTTTCCTCCATAGAATTACTGCAGTCCTATTCTGAGTGTGATGGGGATATTTGCTCATGGTTTAGATGCCCCAGAGAGGTGCGTTCAGGGTGATCTTCTGCCTGATGAACAGGTGGGATGGAGCATGTGGTAGGTGGCTCATATTTGACATCTTTCAGGAGAGATCTTGTTCTTTTGGGGGCCAGGGGAGCCTGTAGCAGATTAAAGAGGTTTCCCAGAGGATTCTCCTCATAAACAAAAAAGGAGTCTGGAGGGTGGGGCGGGTGTTAAGTTTATCTGATATATGGAGGTGATGGGAAGTTCTCATACTTTAATGACTTGTCTATCCTATGAAGTCTCTGGTTTCAGAGGGACAAGGATAAAGGGTGGGTAATGGCACCTGGAGCCTGAGTTACAAGCAGGTGCAAATTACAACATAGAGGGTAGAGGGTAAAGCATAACAATCATTAAAGTCATATCCTGTCCCACAATCACCTCCCCAAGTCTTATAGCTTGCCCCAATGGCTGAACCACTCTAGGCTCATGGGTTCTTGAATGATGGCCCCTTTCACCATTCCATTCCATTATTGGACATCTTTGGGATTAGACCCAGAATGGGGAGGTCTCAAGGCATGGCTCGGTCTGAGAATTCAGGAATGAAGCTTCACACTGGGGTTGCATTTGAAAGTGTAGCCTTGGGGGGCAGCCTGGTGGCACAGTGAATAAAGCAGGGGACCTGGAATCAGGAGGACCTAAGTTGAAATCCAGCCTCAGATATTTAACACAAAAACTAGCCATGTGAACTTGGGCAAGTCCCTTCACACCAATTACCTTCCGAAAAAGTATCTGTTCTTCATCAATCACCTTAAAACCTTGATAGTCAAAGATCTCCTGTGCTTAATCATGGGGGTTGTTCTCCTATGTTCCTACATGCTGGCTCTGGGGAAGTTGAATTGCCTGATACAGGAAGATTTGTGCTGGGTGTTGGAAGGTGTTCTCCCAAGTCAAGTGATTGGAGAGATGTAAGGCCATGGGATCCAGGGGACCTCTAGATATGGACCTTTTGGTATATTCCCTGGTGTTTTTCTGTTTGGGATATAGTGGCTGCCAAGGGATGACATGGGGTGTACCTGAAGGAAGGGAGTACAGTGTGTCATGCTCTGTCATGTTAGGGGAATTCAGATAGTTCGAGGTCCATGTGATGTCTTTGAGTGGACCCTAAGGGATGCTTCTGTGGCTCATGTGGTTTGGGATATAAGTAACTGAATTTGGGATTATGGCAATCTTCTAGGGTGAATCTTGGGAGGCATTCTCCTGTGTCTATTGTGTCAAGGTGTAAGGAAGGATTACTGGCTGCCATGGTATGACCAGCAGTGGCCCTTTTTGGATGCTCCCAGATGTCACGTGGTTTTGGCTATAGATGGTATAAGGTGGACTTGGTGTCCATGGGATTGCCCAAGGTGGCTTCTTGGGGCTATTATGGCCTGTCTCTCTCTTTTTCATGTGGCCAGTGGAAATTGCATTCAAAGTGTTGACCTTGGAAGCCCCTGGCCCAACCAGGGCAGAGTCTACTTTGGCATGAGGTTCCAACTGTATGCCCCTGTAAAAGTGAGAAACAGAGATAGACATGGTTGGAAGTCTGTTCTTCAGAGCTCTCTTCCCATGTGCTTGTGTCACATTTCCTCATCTTCCCAAAGGTAGGGCT
Source organism: Gymnobelideus leadbeateri (assembly GCA_011680675.1). Taxonomy (NCBI): domain Eukaryota; kingdom Metazoa; phylum Chordata; class Mammalia; order Diprotodontia; family Petauridae; genus Gymnobelideus; species Gymnobelideus leadbeateri. Next base: position 58,394 of record WOXC01005480.1, read on the forward strand.
TCAGATGGCCCCCAGGATGACATGTATTATCAGTTGAAGAAAGAGCCATGAAAGTACTTGGCCCTGATGGCCCCTTTTGATGTCCTCAAGTGTGGGCAGGGACTGGGAATGTTGGGTCCTCTGAGGCATCCTGCCTGGGAAGAGTGGCCACTGGAAATCGATTTTTCCCAGTACTTACCTGAGGGGGTCAAAGCCTGTGGCTCAGCATCAGGGACCTCATGCCATTGACCTTCAGGCCAGATATGTGTGAAGGATGGGACTTGTTTTAAGCCCTGATAAAATGGGCAGGGGATGGGGTCAGCTTGCTTTTTCTGGTTGGCCTGCTGTGTAGCGCAGTATAAGTCTTCTAAAGTCAGCATCATTTCCCAACACTGCACCCAGTTTTCTGCAACCTTTTGTTACCAGTTGGTGATAGCTCTGTAGATCACAAAGAGCCTCTTGCTAGCTTCCCTCACAGCCTGGGTGTCAGGGGAGGCACACCCATCCAGCAGGACTTGAATGCACTCAGGACTCCATGAGTCCCCTTGGGGAGCAGAACGGTGAGGCCTCTGGCTTCTTCCAGTGTCTGGAGGAGACATGAAACAATGGTTAGAACTTTGGACAGCCCATGGTCAGAGCAATTGAGTCCATCCCAGGCCTAGATGCCATCCTCTCTCATCCTGTGGATGGCTAGGGTGTGCAGGAAGCAGAGCAGATGTGGCTGAGTCCCACCTTTGAGCCCTGTTCTCTTTTGCCTTTGGAACTTTGGATCTGTTGCCTTCCTGCTTTGAGGTCTGACATGAAGAGAGTGACATTGGGCAGCCAGTCAGGATGACAGCTTGCACTCCTATTGAGGGGAGAGTTTTAGTTTTTCTCTTCCACTACAGTCCCAGCTGCCCATTTCCTCATGCCCATCTGTGAAGGCTCAAAAGAAGGAAAAGTGTCCTGAGCATGTCCTTTGGCAGCCTTATTATGTGGCTTTGGATCCCCACTTTTCTCATGTAGATGCTGCAAGGTCCTGTGTAATCCTGTGGTTCCATGATATATAAGTTGTTTCTTTCCGGCTGCTTGCAGTATGGGCTCTTTGTGATAATTTTGGAATTTGGCTTACAATATTCCTTGGCGTTTTTTATGTGTGCTGTCTTTGAGGAGGTGATGTGTGGATTCTTTCAATGAAGATTTTACCTCTGATTCTGGGACCTGAGGCCACTTTTCATTGATGTTTTATTGGAAGATGCTGTCTAGGCTCTTTTTTGTCATGGCTTTCAAGAAGAGGGCTGGATACTGGTTAATTTCTCTCTCCTGGGTCTATTTTAGAGGTGTTTTGATTTTCCAATGAGGTATTTCATGTTCTCTTCTGTTCTTTTCATTCTTTAGATTTTGTTTGACTCGTTCTAAGTGTCTCAATACCTTCCCCTCGCTCAATTCTAATTTTTAATGAATTGTTTTCTTCACTGAGATTTTGTGCCTCTTTTTCCACTTGGTCCATTTTACTCCTCAAGGAGCTCTTCTCTCCAGTGAGTTTTTGTGCCTCCTTCTCCATTTGGCCAGTTCTAAGTTATAAGGATCTGTTTTCTACAGGCAATTTTTGTCCTTCCTTTTCCAAACTGTTGACTCTCTCTTACATACTTCTGATTTTTTTTTCTTTTTTGTCCTTCCTTTTCCAAACTGTTGACTCTCTCTTACATACTTCTGATTTTTTTTTCCAAAAATTTTCTTGTATCTCTGTTCTTTGAGTTGTCGATCCTTGAGCTCTTTGCAGAAGGCTTTTTGGGCTTGAGAGGAGTTCATAATCCCTTTTGAGTTTTTGAATTTGGGCAAATAGAAAATGTTGTTGTCTTTTGACTTTGTGTTTTGATCTTCCCTTTCCTCATATTCAGAATGTGTGGTCATTGGCATTAGAGTGTTTACATATTTCCTGGATTTTAAAGTCCAGCTCTATGCCTGGAGCACAAGGGGCATTGAACCAAAGTTTTTTTGCTTTTGTGCTGAAGGGTTGGAGGGGAGTGTGGAGTAGGGTCCTAGTCAGTGGTTTTGTGTGGTGGGCCCTGAGGTCCTGGCATCTGGAGGCTGTAGGGATGTGGTAATTTAACTGATGGCTGAACTGGGGTCAGCAACACTGAGCCAGTGGGGTGTGAGGGGGGCCAAACCTGGGAAATTTGAAAAGCAAAGGCAATTGTGAGCATCTCTCAAACCACCCTGTTTAGGACTCCATCTTTTTCAGGGGCTTGAAGTGAAGGACTAGAGAGGGACTATAAAGAAGGAATGTCTAGCTCCCATGGTGCACACAAATCCTCAAGCGATTCAGAGAAAGGAGATTTCTACCAACTGGAGACGTTGGGAAGAACTGAGTAAACTGCTCCAACCTTACCAGAGAAGCATTGCGAAACGTATAGGGTGTCTCTCCACCACCTTCTCCCAGTTGAAATTGGCCTTTCTTCCCTCATAGCCTTAGCACTTTATCTGTACCTCAAGTTTCTACTTGTTAGAACATAACATTTATAGTCAAAAGACCTTGGGTCAGATACCAGCTGTGCTTAAACCACTCCTTGGAGCGCTGGGCTTCTGCTTTTCCATGTGTCAAATTAGAGTGTTGGCAAAGATCACCTTTAAGGGCACTTTCTCTACATAGAAGATTTGGGAAGAAAAATCTCGATGGCAGAGTCTGTATGTGAAAGTGGGGAAGAGCATGGAAATGGGGAGAGAAACAAGAGGGTAATGGCCATCAAGTTCTTATTGTGATGTGGCTCTAAGGTAGAGTTTTGGTCATGAGAATAATTAGGTGCCCATCTGAGGGGGAGAGTTGCTAAGGAAAGGCTGATTAGACCTGACTTGACAATTACATTTCTTAGCTTAGTGGTGCAAGGAAAGGGGGAAAGGAAAGGAAAGGACAGCCATGGTTCCCTAACAGCTCCTAGACAATAAACAGTCGACATGCCATGGTGGACTTTGGATTACAAGAGGACATAATTTAGATCTCATATGATCCAATGAGGACCTACCAGGGATGCATCTGAGCTCCTTGCTCAATCCCCATCCCATGGACCTCCTACTCAGTCTTGGTTTATTCCCCTCCCTATGGGATGCCCCCACCATTTCCCCCCATCTCCAGACAGATGACATGTCCAAATTGGTAGGATCCCTTGGTTTGCTTGGAAGCAGGAGTACAAAGACCCAACCAAGGTCTCCAACAGGCAAGTAGGTAACATGAATACCTTGTGTTTGAGAGAATGATGCCTTTCCTTTTCAGTTCCAATCCTGTTTGCATAGAGGAATGAGGAAAGAAATATAGAGGTGGTGGGAATCTTTGGAGGCTTCTAGGTGGGTCGGGAAGTGGGGTGGTCACATTAAAGCAGGATGTGGGGGGTGGTATTCATAAATCCCTTGATTCTGGGGACAGGATTTTGGAGTGTAGATGTCCTGTGGAGAGTATGACCTTGGGTGGTGGTGTCAGCTGTCTCTTGACTGTGGATTGATTCTCAGGGGCACTGTCTGTTCTGTCAGTGCTGTTGGGTCTTGGGAACTGTTGGCAGCTGACTCTCGAAAGATGACCTGTATCTGTGGAGTATCAGTGGAGGGGATTGCCTGGGGTGTGTCTGGGGAGATCCAGTGAGCTGCCTCTTCATTTGCTTGATGCCTGAAAGAGGAATGACTGCAGGGATGTCCTGGGGTTGACAATGGGGATTGTTGTCAATGGTCCCTGGGTATAGACAACTGGTACTGGCTGAAATGGGATGATCTCTGGTGGTTGTTGGAATGTGTGCTTCTGGATGAAGTGACTTGAGAGTGCAATGGGAGGATCTGGGAGCTCTAGAACGTCCAAGGCCTACCTGTTGCTCTACCTTGGGGGCTATTGCCATTAGTCATTTGCCTTGGGATGCAGATCACAGAGCTGGGGGTCCATGGCATCACCTGTGGTGTCCCCTGTGGGCTGCTCTGGCCTGTTTCTCTGCTCTGCCCTTGGACAGTGGAGGCTCCATTCCAAGGGATCACCTGAGAGGGTACATTACCCATGTAGGGAGCACTCCACACTAGGGGGAGGTTCCAATTGCATGGTGTGATGAAAGTGACAAAGAAGCCAGCATGATTTATTGATATTGTAGGGATCTGTGGTGCACACTCTCCTTGTGTAACCTCCTGGATAAAGCCCTATAGATGATCTGGAGTCTCCTCCTGGCTTCCCTCATAGCCTGGATGTCAGGGGAGGCCCACACATCCAACAGTACTCCCAATGAACTCTGGTGTCCATGAGTCCCCTTGGGGAGCAGAAGGTTGAGGCTTCTGGCTTCTTCCAATACCTGGAGGAGACATGAAGAAATGGTTACAGCTCTGGACAGCCCATGGTAAGGGTGACTTGGGCCATCCCAGGCCTAGATGCCCCCCACTGTCATTCTGTGAATGGATGGGGGCTCCAAGAATCAGGGCAGACATGCTGACTTCAACCTTGTCCTCTGCTCTCCATTTCCTATAGCCCTTTAGACCAGGTACCTTCCTGCTTTGAGGCCTAACATTGAGAGAGGGATTGTGGAATTGGATTTCAAAGACACCATTACACCTTCCCTAGTGTCCCCCCCTCCCCACTCTCACCTCTGTGATGTCACCACTGCCAGCAATTTAAGCAGAGGCAATAACACTGGGATCTCCTTCCCTCTGTCCTTGTCTTGCACCTGGGCCCCATTCCTACAAAGAAGGGTCTCAGGGCCCTGAAGCTCTGAGTGGTCAAGGATCTTGCCCAAGGCTCCATAGCCAATAGGTTTCAGAGGTAGGCCTTATAAGTACATCTTTCTGGCTTGGAGGCTGGCTTGCACCTCTCCAGCAAGGTTCTACCCAGTTTACAAATGAATGAGGATGTTCCTGCCAATGGAGGATTGGGCCACTGGTCTCCAGTGCTAGGGATTTCACCTTGTCTATCCATTGGCCTTGCAGCCTTGGATGAGGGGGAGTTCTCAATGTGAAGACTGAGGTTAGGGTAGAGAATCCATTTAGAATTCAGGGAACCCAGACTGTCCAAGTGCAGAGAGAGGATGGCAAGTGAGGATTCAGCAGGTAATTCTGGGATTATTGCCATACTGTTGCTCTCCTTAGGAACTGGATAATTCATTTTGAAAAATGTCAGCCGTTTCTTTTTTTTTAAGATATAAAACAGTTTTAATTCTTCATTGAATAATCTTACCTTGAAAATGGTCAGAAAAGGTATTTTCCCTTGAGATATACAGTTATCTCTTACATATTTGTGACTTTCTCCATTGCTGTTTTATATATCAAAGGTTTGCATAAGAAATTCAATCACAATTGTGGGGGAGTTTTGCAGAAGCTGCAGATAACACACAAAGGCCAGCAGATGACACAGAAGAAGTTTAGAACATCAGAAATGCATAAAATATATACATATTTTATAATATCAACATATTTTGTCTCTTAATACCATAATTCAGTCTTCTCAGGTATCAAGAGAGGGTCACCAATTTTTATGCAGGTTTTCCAGATCATGGGGACAGTGCCCCCATGACCCCTGGGATGAGGAAGGGATAATTGTATATGGTTGGTTACCAATTATTTTTGAAAAGATAAAGGATATACTTAAAGGACATATGGTACTTGTATTTGTCTTGGCAGCCTTAGAAATGTCTGTTGTGCCAGTGAAAACGATGGTCCCTTTGTCTAAGTAAAGATGATGGTATTAGATGATATATTTTAAATTCGATCCTGGAGATAAGAGAGAACAGAAAGGGGGATTGAGGGCCCAAACCTCCTGCTAAGTCATGAGAGCAACTGCTCTGATATTGTGATGTGAGGAAGAAGTTTGGGGCAAGAAGTCTACACCAGAAGCAATCATGAACCACTTCCTTGCTTTAATTTTCTATGCTTTCCACCTCTCTAAAGGATTCATCATGAGCACTTTCCTCCATAGAATTACTGCAGTCCTATTCTGAGTGTGATGGGGATATTTGCTCATGGTTTAGATGCCCCAGAGAGGTGCGTTCAGGGTGATCTTCTGCATGATGAACAGGTGGGATGGAGCATGTGGTAGGTGGCTCATATTTGACATCTTCCAGGAGAGATCTTGTTCTTTTGGGGGCCAGGGGAGCCTGTAGCAGATTAAAGAGGTTTCCCAGAGGATTCTCCTCATAAACAAAAAAGGAGTCTGGGGGGCGTGTTACATTGTATCTGATCCATGGAGGTGATGGGAAGTTCTGATACTTTAATGACTGTTGTCTATCCTCTGAAGTCTCTGGTTTCAGAGGGACAGGGAAAAAGGGTGGGTAATGGCACCTGGAGCCTGAGTTACAAGCAGGTGCAAATTACAACATTGTAGAGGGTAAAGCATAACAATCATTAAAGTCATATCCTGTCCCACAATCACCTCCCCAAGTCTTATAGCTTGCCCCAATGGCTGAACCACTCTAGGCTCATGGGTTCTTGAATGATGGCCCCTTTCACCATTCCATTCCATTATTGGACATCTTTGGGATTAGACCCAGAATGGGGAGGACCCAAGGAATGTCTCTGTCTGAGAACTCAGGGATGAAGCTTCAGCACACTCGGGTTGCATTTGGAAGAGAGGATTAATTTGAAAGGAAGACATTGGGGCCCTAGAATTCTTGAATTGGGAAAACTGAAGAGGTAAACGGAGGGTCCATAAGGTTGACCTGGTGCCTGAAAGAAGGCATCAAGAAGTAAGAAGGCAAGGTTAATGTAAGAGGTTCATAAAAATAAAGAACATGTTGCTGTCTAGTTGGATCTTCCATGAAGCATAGGAATTTTGTGACCTGATTTCTGACCTCTGAGATGTTCCTTCTACAACATCCACTGAGGGGATCATGTCAGTACTGCTAGCTGTCCTGGGCTCATCATTCCTGCTGTGAGTGTTCACTGCCCTTGTCATTGTTGCAGCTGTCCTTGTCTGGTCATGGCTGCCGTTTTGGTTGTTATTTGCACTCCTGGCTCTCTTCATTGCTCAGCCACAAGGAGTGAAGGTGATTGGTCATAAGGTTGGTTGCTGCCCCCAAAGCCAGTCTTCTGGGGGGCTTCGTCAGCCATTTCTAACGAACCTGGAGGCCTGAGTCTTCTCAGACACTGAATATTGTGCAGTTGACCCTCTGGAAAGAGGGATCTATTCAGAGAGGGTAAAGTATGACTTGTCCCATTGCCTTCCATTGATTGGAGCTGCTCCATGGGAAGCAACAAAGGCATTTCTATGGGCCTTTGCCATTTGCAGATCCCTTGGCATACATGCACCCTGTGGGGTAGGAAGGTTCACCATTTTCTAGATGAAGAAACGTCCCCAGCTTAGTCATGGGCCATGGCCATGATCACACAGCAACTTGGGGTGACAGCTTGTATTTCAGTTGACTGAAGGGTTTCAGGTTTTCCGTTCCCCTACAGTGCTTTTGCCCATTTTCCCATGTCCATCTGTGAAGGTTCAAAGGAGGGGCAAGTGTCCTTAAGCATGTCCTTTGCCAGCCTTATTCTGAGACCTTGGAACCCCACTCTTATAATGTTGCTCAAGGGTCAGTTAGGAAGAGAGAGTCCAACCTATTACTGAACCACATTCAACCACACCAGGTCCAAACTGATGTTTCCCTGCCTTTGCCCAAAGCCCTCCTTGACCCTTCCCTTCCTCCCTGCCTTCCATTGTTGAACACCCCTCAGCATGAGAAGATGTTTCTTGCTATCATACCTAGATATGTCTCTTTGCCAAGGCCACCCATGGTTCCCAGATCTAACCTCTGGTGACCAAGTAGATGTCAAATTCCTTTTCCAAATCACAGCCTTCTGAATATGTGAAGACAGCTCCATCTGGCCCAGGTCTTCGCTTCTCCAAGGCAAAAATCGCCTGCTCCTTAAACTTCTGTGTGACAAGAGTTTGAAGTACATGCCCCTGCAACTTACCCTCCTCTGGATACTACTAAGTGATCAATGGTCACACTAAAGTAGGGTGTACTGAACATAGTGCTGCAGATGAGCTCTGAGCAGGGTGGCCTATCTCTTTCCCTGGGGTTTGACCATGGTGACTTTCTTCTTTCTAAGGCACCAGATGAAGAGTAGAAAGGGTCTTAGGGGTCATTGCAACCCAGCCTAGTCTCCTCCCCCAAGAAGAGGGGGAAACGAGACTCAGAGAAGGTCAGGGCCATTTAAAATCCTATAGTTATGAAGCATCAGAGCAGTAGAACTCAGGCCCTGGCCCCCCACATCCAGAGTCGTTCCCCCAGCCTTCCTAGCACTCAAGAGGCTGTCTGTTGTCTGTGATGGTCAAAGAGGCCAAAGTGGAAGTGATATCCTGAGCATGATGTTAAGGGTGTGGGGAGTCCTCAGCTGTGTCTTCCTTGTCAGTGATGGTCAAAGGGACAACAGTGGGCATGAAGCAGGGGGGTGTCATTAGGTATCTTAAAATCCCTGAGGGTAAATGGGGTAGGAGTGAAAGGAATCACCTGGGGATGAAGTATGGGGGTCTTCTCAGCCATCTTCTCATGGTATTAGTAATAGGGATTACAGAGGAAGGATGGTGTGGGGTTGATCTTGGGATGAGCTCTCTGGTCTCTCTTCATTATCCATGTTGGTAAAGGCTCTGCCAGTTGAAGGAATCTCTTAGTGTTGACATTGGGAGGTTGAGGGGTATTCTCACCTGTCACTTGGTAAATGTCAGGAAAGGGTATTGCTTGGCATGGGTTGACCTGGGGTTGATATTTGTGGGTGGGGGTGGGTGTTGGTGATGTACTCCTGTGTGATGTGGTTTGGTGTGTAAAAGGACTTGACTACCACAGGATGGCCAAGAGCTGGACTGTGAGGGATGCTGTCCTAGGTCATGCTTTTTTGTGAGAGTGATAATGAAGCTTGGCCTTCATGGCATGCCCTTAGGGGTAATTTTAGGGCTTTTTTCCAGCTGCCTGTTGATTGTTCATGTTTAATAGAAGGGGAAAGCGTGGACATGGTGCTTTGGAGTTGACCTTGGTGGGGTTATCACAGTCATCTCTTTCTGCTTGTCAAAGACCAAGGGTGGAAATGATTCCCTGGGGGGTGATCTTGGGGCTCTGTCTTCCGTCTCTATTCATCATCAATCCCATTAAAAGCATGCATACTAAAAGATGTCCTGACTTATGAAGTATGATGAGTTGAGTTATGGTGAGGACATGGAAGCAGGAGTACAGAGACCCAACCAAGGTCTCCAACAGGCAAGTAGGTAACATGAATGCCTTGTGTCTGAGAGAATGATGCCTTTCCTTTTCAGTTCCAATCCTGTTTGCATAGAGGAATGAGGAAAGAAATATAGAGGTGGTGGGAATCTTTGGAGGCTTCTAGGTGGGTCGGGAAGTGGGGTGGTCACATTAAAGCAGGATGTGGGGGGTGGTATTCATAAATCCCTTGATTCTGGGGAGTGTAGATGTCCTGTGGAGAGTATGACCTTGGGTGGTGGTGTCAGCTGTCTCTTGACTGTGGATTGATTCTCAGGGGCACTGTCTGTTCTGTCAGTGCTGTTGGGTCTTGGGAACTGTTGGCAGCTGACTCTCGAAAGATGACCTGTATCTGTGGAGTATCAGTGGAGGGGATTGCCTGGGGTGTGTCTGGGGAGATCCAGTGAGCTGCCTCTTCATTTGCTTGATGCCTGAAAGAGGAATGACTGCAGGGATGTCCTGGGGTTGACAATGGGGATTGTTGTCAATGGTCCCTGGGTATAGACAACTGGTACTGGCTGAAATGGGATGATCTCTGGTGGTTGTTGGAATGTGTGCTTCTGGATGAAGTGACTTGAGAGTGCAATGGGAGGATCTGGGAGCTCTAGAACGTCCAAGGCCTACCTGTTGTTCTACCTTGGGGGCTATTGCCATTAGTCATTTGCCTTGGGATGCAGATCACAGAGCTGGGGGTCCATGGCATCACCTGTGGTGTCTCCTGTGGGCTGCTCTGGCCTGTTTCTCTGCTCTGCCCTTGGACAATGGAGGCTCCATTCCAAGGGATCACCTGAGAGGGTACCTTACCCATGTAGGGAGCACTCCACACTAGGTAGGGGGAGGTTCCAATTGCATGGTGTGGTGAAAGTGACAAAGAAGTAAAAGTATTGGGTAGTGTCTTCCTAGAATTTCCCACCCCATGAAGGCCCTGTGTTTGTGCTGACTCTCAGGTGGGACTTCAGATGGACCCAAGGGTCACTTATAGTATTAACCAAGGTTGGGAGTCATGAGAAGGACTTCACTGCTAGGGCCCCTTCTGGGGCTGTCCAGGAAGAGCAGGGACCCCTGAGGCATCCTGTCTGGGAAGTGTGGCTCTGCTAAGTAGATTTTCCCTGAGGGGTCATTGCCTGTGGGCTCAGCTTCAAGGACTTACTTCATGCCCAGGACCTTCATGCCAGGCATGGGTGAAAGACAGGAATTTTTACAAGACCTTATAAAAAGGGGAGGGGATAGTGTCACCCTGCCTTTTCTGGTTTGGCTGCTTGATAGACCAGCGTAAGTCTTCACCAGCCAGCATGATTTTCTTGATACTGTAGGGATCTGTGTTGCACACCCTCCTTGTTGTACCCTCCTGGATGTAGCCCTGTAGATGACCTGGAGTCTCTTCCTGGCTTCCCTAATAACCTGGATGTCAGGGGAGGCCCACACATCCGATAGGACTCCATTGGATTCTGGGGTCCATGGGTCCCCTTGGGGAGCAGAAGGTTGAGGCTTCTGCCTTATTCCAGTGCCTGGAGGAGACATGAAGAAATGGTTAGAGCTCTGGACAGCCCATGGTAAGAGTGACTTGGTCCATCCCAGGCCTAGATGCCTCCCTCTGTCATTCTGTGAATGGATGGGGGCTCCAAGAATCAGACCAGGCATGCTGACTCCAACCTTGAGCTCTGCTCTCCATTTCCTATAGCCCTTTGGACCAGGTGCCTTCTTGCTTTGAGGTCTGACATGGAGAGAGTGTTAGTAGAATAGGATTTTAAAGGCATCATTCCACCCTTCCCTAGTCTTCCCCCCACTCCCACCTCTGTGATGTCACCACTGCCAGTAATTTAAGCAGAGGCAATGACACTGGGTTCTCCTTGCCCCTGCCCATGTCTTGCACCTGGGCCCCATTCCTGCAAAGAAGTGTTTCAGGGCCCTGAAGCTCTGAGAGATCAAGTGTCTTGCCCAAGGCTCCATAGCCAATAGGTTTCAGAGGTAGGCCTTATAAGTACATCTTTCTGGCTTGGAAGCTGGCTTGCTCCTCTCCAACAAGGTTCTACCCAGTTTACAAATGATTGAGGATGTTTCTGCCAATGGATTGGGTCACTGGGCTCCAGTGCTAGGGATTGCACCTTGTCTACTCACTGGCCTTCCAGCCTTGGATGAGGGGGAGTTCTCAATGTGAAGACTGAGGTTAGGGTAGAGGATCCATTTAGAATTCAAGGAACCCAGACTGTCCAAGTGCAGAGGATGGCAAGTGAGGATTCAGCAGGTAATTCTGGGATTATTGCCATACTGTTGCTCTCCTTAGGAATTGGATAATTCATTTTGAAAAATTAGTCAGCCATTTCTTTTTTTAAAGGTATAGAACAGTTTGAATTCTTCATTGAATAAGAAAACTTACCTTGAAAATGGTCAGAAAAGGCTATTTTCCCTTGAGATATACAGTTATCTCTTGCACATTTGTGACTTTCTCCATTGCTGTTTAAATATCAAAGGTTTGTATAAGAAATTCAATCAAAATTGTGGGGGAGTTTTGCAGAAGCTGCAGATAACACACAAAGGCCCGCAGATGACACAGAGGAAGTTTAGAACATCAGAAACGCATAAAATATATATACATATTGTACAATATCCACATGTTTTGTCTTCTAATACCATAATTCAGTCTTCTCCGGAACAAGAGAGGGTCAACAATTTTGTTGTATTTGTCTTAGCAGCCTTAGAAATGTGTGTTATTGTGCTAGTGAAAACAATGATCCCTTTGTCTAAGTAAAGATGATGGTATTAAGTGATATAGTTTAAATTTGATCCTGGAGATAAGAGAGAACAGGACTGTGAAAGGGGGATTGAATGCCCAGACCTCCTGCTAGTCATGAGTTTTTGTGCCTCCTTCTCCATTTGGCCAGTTCTAGGTTATAAGGATCTGTTTTCTACAGGCAATTTTTGTCCTTCCTTTTCCAAACTGTTGACTCTCTCTTACATACTTCTGATTTTCTTTCCCCAAAATTTTCTTGTATCTTTGTTCTTTGAGTTGTCAATCCTTGAGCTCTTTGCAGAAGGCTTTTTGGGCTTGAGAGGAGTTCATAATCCCTTTTGAGTTTTTGAATTTGGGCAAATAGAAAATGTTGTTGTCTTTTGACTATGTGTTTTGTTCTTCCCTTTCCCCATATTCAGAATGTGTGGTCATTGGCATTAGAGTGTTTACATATTTCCTGGATTTTCAAGTCCAGCTCTATGCCTGGAGCCCAAGGGGCACTGACCCAAAGTTCTCTTGCAGTTGCCTTGGAGGTTTGTAAAGGCTTGCGGGGTAGGATCCTAGTCAGTGGTTTTGTGTGGTGGGCCCTGAGGTCCTGGCATCTGGAGGCTGTAGGGATGTGGTAATTTAACTGATGCTGAACTGGGGTCAGCAACACAGAGCTAGTGGGGTGTGAGGGCCCCTGGAGGGGGGCCAATCCTGGGAACTTTGAGGAGCAAAGGCAATTGGAGCATCTCTCAAACCACCCTGCTTACCAGTGCGTTATCTGAGCTCCAAGCTCAGTTCCCATCCCATGGACCTCCTCTTCAGTCTTGGTTTATTCCCCTCCCTATGGGATGCCCCCACCAATTTCCCCCATCTCCAGACAGATGACATGTCCAAATTGGTAGAATCCCTCGGTTTGCTTGGAAGCAGGAGTACAGAGACCCAACCAAGGTCTCCAACAGGCAAGTAGGTAACATGAATGCCTTGTGTCTGAGAGAATGATGCCTTTCCTTTTCAGTTCCAATCCTGTTTGCATAGAGGAATGAGGAAAGAAATATAGAGGTGGGAATCTTTGGAGGCTTCTAGGTGGGTCGGGAAGTGGGGTGGTCACATTAAAGCAGGATGTGGGGGGTGGTATTCATAAATCCCTTGATTCTGGGGAGTGTAGATGTCCTGTGGAGAGTATGACCTTGGGTGGTGGTGTCAGCTGTCTCTTGACTGTGGATTGATTCTCAGGGGCACTGTCTGTTCTGTCAGTGCTGTTGGGTCTTGGGAACTGTTGGCAGCTGACTCTCGAAAGATGACCTGTATCTGTGGAGTATCAGTGGAGGGGATTGCCTGGGGTGTGTCTGGGGAGATCCAGTGAGCTGCCTCTTCATTTGCTTGATGCCTGAAAGAGGAATGACTGCAGGGATGTCCTGGGGTTGACAATGGGGATTGTTGTCAATGGTCCCTGGGTATAGACAACTGGTACTGGCTGAAATGGGATGATCTCTGGTGGTTGTTGGAATGTGTGCTTCTGGATGAAGTGACTTGAGAGTGCAATGGGAGGATCTGGGAGCTCTAGAACGTCCAAGGCCTACCTGTTGTTCTACCTTGGGGGCTATTGCCATTAGTCATTTGCCTTGGGATGCAGATCACAGCTGGGGGTCCATGGCATCACCTGTGGTGTCTCCTGTGGGCTGCTCTGGCCTGTTTCTCTGCTCTGCCCTTGGACAATGGAGGCTCCATTCCAAGGGATCACCTGAGAGGGTACCTTACCCATGTAGGGAGCACTCCACACTAGGGGGAGGTTCCAATTGCATGGTGTGGTGAAAGTGACAAAGAAGTAAAAGTATTGGGAAGTGTCTTCCTAGAACTTCCCACCCCATGAAGGCCCTGTGTTTGTGCTGACTCTCAGGTGGGACTTCAGATGGACCCAAGGGTCACTTATAGTATTAACCAAGGTTAGGAGTCATGAGAAGGACTTCACTGCTAGGGCCCCTTCTGGGGCTGTCCAGGAAGAGCAGGGACCCCTGAGGCATCCTGCCTAGGAAGTATGGCTCTGCTAAGTAGATTTTCCCTGAGGAGTCATAGCCCGTGGGCTCAGCTTCAAGGACTTACTTCATGCCCAGGACCTTCATGCCAGGCATGTGTGAAAGATAGGAATTTTTCCAAGCCCTGAGAAAATGGGCAGGGGATGGGGTTACCTTGCCTTTTCTGTTTGGCCTATTAGACCAGTGTAAGTTTTCTACAGCCAGCATGATTTCTTGCCACTGTAACAGCTGAATTCCATACCCTCCTTCTGTAAAGTCCTCCATATAGCCCTATAGATGACCCTGAGTCTCTTGTTGCCTTCCTTCATATCTTGGATCTCAGGGGAGGGCCACACATCTAACTGGTCTCTGATGGATTCTGGGCTCCATGTGTCCCCTTGGGGAGCAGACCATTGAGGCTTTTGGCTATTTCCAGTGCCTGGAGGAGACATGAAGAAATGGTTAGAGCTCTGGACAGCCCATGGTAAGAGTGACTTGGTCCATCCCAGTCCTAGATGCCCCGCACTGTCTTTCTCTGAATGGATGGGGGCTCCAAGAATCAGACCAGGCATGCTGACTCCAACCTTGAGCCCTGTTCTCAGCTTGCTGCTGCCCTTTGAACCAGGTGCTTTCATGCTTTGAGGTCTGTCCTGGAGAGAGTGATCTGAGTAGCCAATTTCCTAGGCTGGTGACCCAGAGGCCTGTGTGTAGGGGCTGGGGACAGTGACCTAAGGGGTTTTTTTGGTGAGGGCTCTGTATTAGTCCAAATGGACGGTTGTCCGGGTCAGCTCGGGGGACTCCAGAGGCAGCCATCCCATGAGCTGTGAGCCGGGGCAGGGCAGATGGCATGGGCAGGTAGAAGCTCGGCCACTGCATGGAGGTGTGAGTGCCACAGCATGAGAATGCAAACTTGCTGGAGGACACATGAAGAAATGGTTAGAATTCTGGACAGCCCACACTGGGAGTGACCAGGGCCATTTCAGGCCTACATGACATTCTCCCTGATCCTGTGAATGGATGGGGGCTTCAGGAATCTGGCCAGACTTGCTGAGTCAAACCTTGTAACGTGCTCCCCTTTTCCTGTAGCCCTTTGGACTTGGTGCCTTCCTGCTTTGAGGTCTGACATGAACGGATCGATGCTGGGTTTGGATTTTGAAGGGCACCATTACACCTTTCTCTAGTTCCCACAAACCCAACCCTTTGATGTCACCCATGCCAGAATTTTAGGGAGAAGCAATGAAAGTGGAATCTCTTTGACTCTTGGACTTTCCTCTGCCCTTGTCTTGCAGCTGGGCTCCATTCCTACAAATAAAGGTCTCGGGCCTCAAGCTCTGAGAGGTCAAGTGACTTACCCAGGGCTCCAAAGCCAGGAGGTTTCAGAGTCAGGCCTTACAGCCAGTCCTTCCTGGCTTGGAGGCTGGCTGGCTCCTCTCCAGCAAGGTTCTGCCCAGTTTACAAATGAATGAGGATGTTTCTGCCACTTGGGGAATTGGATGACTACTCTCCAGTGCCAGGCTCTGCCCCTCCTCTGCTCCCTGTCCTTCCAAGCTTGGATGTGGTGGGAGGCCTTAAAGGGAAGGTGAGGTTGGAGTAAAGGATGTATTGGGGATTAAAGGGACCCAGAATGTCTGAGGGCAGGGCAGGGCACCTGAAGCTTCTGCAGGAGAATATGCTGCTCCTCTAGACATTCTTGGTGCCTCAGAAACTGAAGAATTCATTTTTTTAAAGTATTTCCACCATTTTTCTTGTGATCCTTAAGGAAAGAGAAAAGGCTTACATCTTCTCAGACAGAGAACATTCTCCCTGTGTGGAGCAAGTGAACACTCAGGTAACGTGTCATAAATCTCAGGAATCTGAATGGAATTTTAATAAAGTGCCAAAGACTTAGGACTTAGCAGCCTGAGATCCTTGCTCTGTTGCCCTGGTCATGAGCTGAAGGTTTTGCTGAGCTTTGCTAATATGTAGGAAGGGAAAGTATAGGTTCTTTAAACTTGGCTATGGACTTAATTTCCCCTTGGTCAGCACAAGTACAGATTGAGAAGGATTATTGTGAGATCTACAGACTGGTCGTTGTGTTCCAAAACCCCCATGATGTTTAGGATATTTCCTACCTTCCTGTCACTGGTAGGAGAGTCACCATGACCCAAAAGTCCCTAACATCCCCATTATTCATGAGATAAGGTGTCTGCTTTTATATCCATGTTATGATTATATTAAGGTAGTTGACATTTATCTTGTTATAATACTGATGAAATATTTTGTCTGTTTCTTGTTTGCAAGATATGTATCTTCTGCTTTTTGATCTTACACCATGTGTGGCACCAAAAGATTCATTTTTGGTTAGATTGTGCACCTCAGTTTCTAATTAATGGGAACAGGACAGAGGGACGGGGGAATTGGGGGGATTTGGGTACATAAACCAGCTTTTTGCCTCCTGTACTTCAGTCTCTCCTACCAGACTGCTTCTGGTTGTGATGATATCCCCTTCTTGCCAGATTGTATAATAAATCTTTCCTGTCTTTACTTAGAGATGTCTCTGCTTATTTCATTGAACTAAAGGGGGTATTTTGTCCCACACATCCCTGACAAAAAGTCAAGTTTTTCCTGACATCAAACTTTAGTTTTCCCGTTTACTACCAACACACATGACTCCCAGATCTGCCATAAGGGGATGAGTAGGAATGGAATTCTTTTTTACAAGTCACTACCTTGCAAATGTGTGAAGAGGGTTGTGTCTACACCAAGTCTTCTCCACAATAAAGATTCCCTATTCCTTTAAGTCCCATGACAAGAGCTTGAGCCTGCTGGCTTCCCTCCTCTGGACACTATCCAGCTTATCAAGGCCCTCAGGGCTAAAACATGTTGTCCACCAGTGGGCATATTACTGCAGGTGTGCTGCCCTTGGAGATCACCAATGGAACCTTTTCTCTAAGGATCACACAGGAATGTGTGAAAGGAGCCTTAAAGGCCATCTGAGCCCACACTAGTCCCCACCCCTCATTTACAGGGAGAAAACTGAGGAGCAGAGAAGGCAAAGACATATCTTAGATCCTCTAGGAAGTAAGCCTCAGCCAAAGAATCCAAGTCCTTGGTCTCAAAATCCAAAGACATTTCCATAGCCTTCCTGGGACTCTGAATGTAGGAATATCCATTTAAGGCCATATCATATACTCTTAGAAAGTCAGTGACAGGGGCAGCTTAATTAGAAAAAGCCTTTAAGGATCTGCAGAGTTCTTTTTTACATTTTTTTTTTGCAGGGGGGGGAAGCAGGGCAATTGTGGTTAAGTGACTTGCCCAAGGTCACATGGCTAGTTTTGTGTTACATGTCTGAGGCTGGATTTGACCTCAGGTCCTCCTGACACTAGGGCTGGTTCTCTATTCATGGTGCCACTTAACTGCCCGAGCTCTTTTTTTTTTTTTTTAATTATTTGTTTACTTTTAGTTTACAAGATTCAGTTCCACAATCCCTTGAGTTTCAAATTTTCTCTTCCTCCCTCTCCTCCTCCCCCCTTTATGGCAGCATGCAATCAAATATAGGATCTGCAAATACCTTCACATTAAACATTAGGTTGTAAAGAAGGATTATAACCTATGGAACGAACAATAGGAAAGAGGAAACAAAACAAGAAAAAGAAAGAGCAGGTAGTTTGCTTCAATCTGCATTCAAACTCTGTAGTTCTTTCTATGAATGTAGACATCTCTTTCCATAATGAGTCTTTTGGAGTTGTCTTATAACCTTGCATTGCTGAGAAGAGCCCAGTCTATCAAAGCTGGTTGTCACATATACATTGTGTCTGTAATTGTGTACCAATTTCTCCTGGTTCTACTCTTCTCGCTCAACATCAGTTTGTATAAGCCTCTCCAGGTAAATATGAAGTCCATCTGCTCTTCATTTCTTATAGCACAATAGTATTTCATTACATTCATATACCACAACTTGTTTAGCCATTCCCCAATTGATGGGCATTCCTTTAATTTCCAATTCTTTGCAACCACAAAAAGAGCTGCTATAAATATTTTTGTACGTATGGCTCTTCCTTCCACTTCTATGATCTCTTTGGGATATAACCCTGAAAGTGGTATTGCTGGGTCAAAGGGTATGAAATTATTTATAGCCCTTTGGGCATAATTCCAGATTGCTCTCCAGAATGGATGGATAAGTTCACAACTCCACCAGCAATGCATTAGTGTTCCAATTTGCCCACATCCTCTCCAGCATTTGTCATTTTCCTGTTTTGTCATCTTAGCCAATCTGACTGGAGAGATGTGGTATCTCACAGTTGTTTTGATTTGCAATTCTCTAATCAATAATGATTTAGAGCATTTTTTATACGCTTATAGATATCTTTAATTTCTTTTTCTGAAAACTGCCTGTTCATATCCTTTGACCATTTATCAATTGGGGAATGACTTGTATTCTTATAGATTTGACTCAATTCTCTGTATATTTTGGAAATGAGTCCTTTGTCAGAGATAGGTTGTAAAAATTCTTTCCCAATTTCCCACCTCCCTCTTGATCTTGGTTACATTGGCTTTGTTTGTACAGAAGCTTTTCAATTTAATGTAATCAAAATTATCCATTTTGCATTTTAAAATGGTCTCTAATTCTTGTTTGGTCCTAAAGTCTTCCCCTCTCCACAAATCTGACAGGTAAACTATTCCTTGCTTTCCCAGATTGCTTACAGTGTCATCCTTTATACCTAGATCATGCACCCATTTAGACTTGATTTTGGTATATGGTGTTAGATAATGATCTATGCCTAGTTTCTGCCATACTGTATTCCAGTTTTCCCAGCAGTTTTTGTCAAATAGTGCATTCTTATCCCCAAAACTGGGGTCTTTGGGTTTATCAAACAATAGATTACTATATTCATTAATTGCTGGGTCTCTTGCACCCAATCTATTCCATTGATCCACTATTCTACTCCCCTGCCAATACCAAGCAGTTTTGATGACTGCTGCTGTATAATACAGATTAAAATCTGGCATAGCTAGTCCACCTTCCCTATCATTTTTTTTCATTAATTCCCTTGATATTCTAGACCGTTTGCTTTTCCAAATGAATTTTGTTATTATTTTGTCTAACTCTAAAAAGTAGTTTCTTGGTAAATTGATTGGTATGGCGCTAAATATATAATTTAGTTTGGGTAAAATGGTCAACCCAGCCAAGAGCAATTGATATTTTTCCAATTAGTTAGATCTGATTTTATTTGTGTGAGAAGTGTTTTGTAGTTGTGATCATATAGGTTCTCTGTTTGTTTTGGCAGGTAGATTCCCAAATATTTTATAATGTCTACAGTGACTTTATTTTTTTTTAAAGTGAACTTCTATTTATTTGTATTGTTAAAACAAGTTAACCTAAAATAGAAACTTTAGGTTATTTGCAATAATAGAGATGAAAACTATTTCAGTAAGGAAAAAGAACAGGAATGAGGTAATTAAATATAATTTAAACATTTAAATAGAAATACTATGTATTATTAGGGAGATCTCTAAAATATCTACCCCATATCTGGTCTCAGAGAAAGGTGTGAAAGACAATATCAGAGTAGTTGCTGCATATCATCAGTTCCATTTTAAAAGCAAAGACATCCTTTGGACAAATTGCTTTAATCTATCTTTTTGTTGCAACTTTCTGTTGGTTCTGGTGTAGAGATTCCATTCATGTCTGCAATCTTATAGTCTCCTTTGCTTGTTTTCTCAATGGAGCTTCCTTTTAGACCTTTTTTAGGCCATAGACAACTAACAAAAGGTGAAAGTAGATGATATACATATGGTTCCAGGAATTTTTTGTAGACCCAAAGGAGGACAGGAATAACGATACAAGGAATGCACACCATTGCCTCGGGGCTTGACTACTCTGAACGATAGACCGACAGAACCGCTGCCCCAGCCCTGTTCACCCAGGAGACAGCAAAACCGGAACCTACAGTGACTTTAAATGGGATTTCTCTTTCTATATCTTGCTGTTGAGTTTCATTAGAGATATACAGGAATGCCGAGGATTTATGTGGGTTTATTTTATATCCTGCAACTTCGCCAAATTTATTTATCGTCTCAAGTAGTTTTTTACTTGATTCTCTAGGATTCTCTAAGTATATCATCATATCATCTGCAAAGAGTGATAGCTTGGTCTCTTCTTTGCCTAATTTGATTCCTTTGATTTCTTTTTCTTCTCTAATTGCTACCGCTAATGTTTCTAGTACCAGATTGAATAAGAGGGGATGATAGTGGACACCCTTGTTTCACTCCTGATCTTATTGGAAATGCTTCTAGTTTATCCCCATTGCATATAATACTTGCCGATGGTTTTAAATAGATGCTATAAACTATTTTAAGGAAGAATCCATTTATTCCTATACTTTCTATTTTTCTTTGTTATAGAGAGATGATTAGTAAATAAAACCAATTATTAAAATTGGGGAGGATTTTTTCCCTTCCTTTTTCCTCATTTTTTTTTCATATGACCATATGACCTTCTTCCATTATTTTCATACTGAGAAAGATTTCATCAGTCACAGTTATTGTTTTTCCTTATAGGAATGTAAATAGTTCAATTTTGATAATTTCCTTTTGATTTCTTTTCCCTGATTATCTTCTCAGGCATCTCTTGCTTCTTGTGTCTGGATGTCAAATTTGCTATTCAATTCTGGTTTTTTCCTCAAGAATGCTTGAAAGTCCTTTATTCCACTGAATGACCATATTTCCCCTGAAACAAGATACTCAGTTTTGCTGGGTAGGTGACCCTTGGGTTCATTCCCAGCTCTTTTGCCCTCTGGAATATCATATTCCATGCCCTTCTATCCCTCAATGTAGAAGCTGCCAGGTCCTGTGCCATTCTGATTGTGTTTCCACAATATTGAAATTGTTTCTTCCTGGCTGCTTGTAGTATTTTTCTCCTTGATCTGGGGATTCTGGAACCTGGCTATAATATTCCTGGGAGTTTTCTTTTGGGGATCTTTTTCAGGAGGTGATCTGTGGATTCTTTCAACCTCTATTTTGCCCTCTGGATCTAAAACATCAGGGCAATTTTCCTTGAGAATTTCTTGAAGGGTGATTTCTAGGTTCTTTCTTTGATCATGGCTTTCAGGTAGTCCAATAATTTTTAAATTGTCTCTGCTGGATCTATTTTCCAGGTCAGTGGTTTTTCCCATGAGATATTTCACATTGCCTTCTAATCTTTCATTTGTTTGGATCTGCTTAACAGCATCTTGATTTCTCATAAGTCATTAGCTTCCATTTGTTCCAGTCTAACTCTGAAGGAATGAATCTCCTCAGTGAACTTTTGAGATTCTTTTTCCATCTGGCAAATTCGACTTTTAAGGCATTCTTCTCCTCATTGCCCTTTTGGGCCTCCTTTGCCATTTGAGTTAGTCTATTTTTTAAGGTGTTGTTTTCCTCAGTCAGGCTGTTGACCCTCATTTCATACTTTTCCTGCATCCTTCTCATTTCTCTTTCCAATTTTTCCTCCACTTCTCTTATTTGATTTTTAAAGTCCTTCTTAAGGTCCTCTATGGCCTGCAACCCGCTCATGTTTTCCCCTGGGGCTTTTGGAGCAGGACTTCTGACCTCACAGTCCTTTTCCCGCTCTATGCCCCCAAAATAGGAGTCTAGGGTTGCATTTTTCTGTTTCCTTTGCCTTGGCATGTTGCCACTTAATTACTTGACTTTTGGGCTTGTTGCCACAGTATGGCTCTGGTGTCAGACAGGAACTTTCGTCCCGAATGTGTGTGTGGGGGATAACTTCCGTTTCTGGCAAGCTGTAAACCCACCCACGACCTCCACCCCAGATCACAGTCCAGATCCAGGGAGGTTAAAGCAAGATCGATTACCCCCCAAGACTGATCACTGGATCTCCCTACAGTTTGCAGGCCAGGAGCTAGAGCTGAAAACTACAAAATGGCATGTCTCCTTAGTGGCTTCTAGCCCCCAGGGGAGGAAGCCAATGTGTTCCCCAAATACTGGTCCCAAAGTCCATAGGGCACTAACCTCTCACTTTGTCCTAGGCATGTCTATGTTGATAATTCTGGAATCGCCACAGCTGCTGGTGTTCTGGGGTCCCTCCAGCCGACTGCTGGCCCAGCCGCCCTGGGGCTAAAACCTCAGCTCAGGCGGACCTGGGCTCGGCTCTCCACTCGCTGCGCTGCTGGCTCCCAGAGCGATGCACTGGTCCTTCCTGCAGGGCTGCTGGGCTGTCCTCAGTGGGAGGTTAGCTTTTCTGTGTCGTTCTGTGGGTGCTGGGGCTCCAGAAGTTGTTCAGAGTCCCCTTTTACATAGTTTGGAGGTAAACTGTAGTTAGAGTGGCTTGGACACGCTGTTTCTATTCCACCATCTTGGCTCCGCCCCTATTCCTATACTTTCTAGTGTTTTTAATAGGAATGGATGTTGTACTTTGTCAAAAGCCTTTTCTGCATCTATTGAGATAATCATGTGGTTTCTGCTAGTTTTATTGTTGATATGCTCAATTATACTGATGGTTTTCCTAATATTAAACCATCCTGGCATTCCTGGAATAAATCCTACCAGATCAAAGTGTATTATTTTTGTGATAAGTTGTTGGAGTCTTTTGGCTAATATTTTATTTAAAATTTTTGCATCTAAATTCATGATGGAAATTGGTCTATAATTTTCTTTCTCTGTTTTATCTCTTCCTGATTTAGGAATCAGTATCATATTTGTGTCACAGAAAGAATTTGCTAGGACTCCTTCTTCACTAATTTTCCCAAATAGTTTGTAGAGTATTGGAATCAATTGTTCTTTAAATGTTTGATAGAATTCACTAGTAAATCCATCTGGCCCTGGAGATTTTTTCCTAGGGAGTTCATTGATGGCTTGTTTGATTTCTTTTTCTGAGATGGAGTTATTTAGGTAATTCACTTCCTCTTCAGTTAATCTGGGTAACTTGTAATTTTGTAAATATTCATCCATTTCACTAAAATTGTCATATTTATGTGCATACAGTTGGGAAAAATAATTCCTAATTATTTTTTTGATTTCCTCTTCACTGGACGTAGATTCACCCTTTTCATTTTTGGTACTCATAATTTGGTTTTCTTCTTTCTTTTTTTATCATATTGACTAAGCGTCTATCAATTTTATTGGTTTTTTCATAAAATGAGCTCTTAGTTTTATTTATTAATTCAATAGTTTTCTTAATTTCAATTTTATTAATCTCTCCTTTGGTTTTCAATATTTCTAATTTAGTACTAAATTGGGGATTTTCAATTTGTTCTTTTTCTAGCTTTTTCAATTGCATGTCCAATTCATTGACCTCCCTTCTCTCTGCTTTATTCAAGTATGCACTCAGGGATATAAAACTTCCCCTAAGAACTGCCTTTAATGCATCCCACAAATTTTGGTATGTTGACTCATTATTATCATTCTCTTGAATGAAATTATTGATTGTTTCTATAATTTCTTGTTTGACCCACCCATTCTTTAGGATTAAATTGTTTAATTTCAGGGCGGCTAGGTGGTGCAGTGAGTAGAGCGCCAGCCCTGGAGTCAGAAGGACCTGAGTTTGGATCCAGCCTCAGACACTTAACACACACAAAGAAGCAAAAAAAAAATCTAGCCACGTAATCTTGGGCAAGTTACTTAACCCCAACTGCCCTGCAAAAAGCAAAAAAAAAATTAATTTCCAATTAGTTGTTAGTCTATCTTTTCACGGCCCTTTATTGCATATAATTTTTATTGCATCATGATCTGAGAATGATGCATTTAATATTTCTGCCTTTCTGCACTGAATTGTGAGGTTTTTATGCCCTAGTACATGGTCTGTTTTTGAGTTATGTTCCATGCACTGCTGAGAAGAAAGTAAATTCCTTTTTATCCCCGTTCAATTTTCTCCAGAGATCCATCATATCTAGTCTCTCTAAAATTTTATTCACCTCCTTAACTTCTTTCTTGTTTATTTTGAGGTTAGATTTATCAAGTTCAGAAAGGGGGAGATTAAGGTCCCCCACTAGTATAGTTTTGCTATCTATTTCTTCCTCTAACTCCTTTAACTTCTCCTCTAGGAATTTGGATGCTATACCACTTGGTGCATATATATTAAGTAATGATATTGCTTCATTCTCAATGGTGCCTTTTAGCAGGATATAGTTTCCTTCCTTATCTCTTTTAATTAGATCTATTTTTGCTTTTGCTTTATCTGAGACAAGTATTGCTACCCCTGCTTTTTTTACTTTAGCTAAGGCATAATAAATTCTACTCCAACCTTTTACCTTTACCCTGTGGGTATCCCTTTGTTTCAAATGTGTTTCTTGTAGACAGCATATTGTAGGATTATGGTTTTTAATCCATTCTGCTATCCGCCTCTGTTTTATGGGAGAGTTCATCCCATTCACATTCACAGTAATGATGACTATCTGTGTCTTCCCCTCCATCCTATTCCCTCCCCTGTTTATGTTTTTGTTTCTTCCTTCTCCCTTCCCCTCCTTGAAGTTTTCCCTTTTGGCCTCCCCCTCCCTCAGTGTTTCCACCCCGTGACCCCCCCTTCTTAACCTACCCTCTCCCCTTACTACTATTTCCCTCCCCTTTAATCCCCCTCTTTAGTCTTTTCCTTTTTAACCGCTTACCCTCCCACTACCTATAGGACACAATAAATTGACTCCAAACCAATGAGAGTAAATTTCAAACAGTGCTCCTCTCCCTCCCTCCTTTTCCTCTATTTAATGAATTTATGTGTCTATTCACATTAGAATCTTAAACCTCACTGATTAAATTGATCCCTCAGTGTGAATAGTGTTTAAATGATGTTCCTCTCCCTCTTTCTTTCCCTTCTTCTATAGTGTGTTTTGATGCTTCTTCGAACGGCATATTTTACCTTTTCCTATCTCATCCTTTCCTTTTTCCCATTACAGTCCCTTTAATAGGTTTTTCTTAAGTCTTCAGGTTAGTGCATTCCTACCCACACCCTCTATCTAAGTATAACCCTTTTGAAGGTCATGATAATCATAAAAAATGTCAATATTGACAGTTATCAGCTCCTCATATAGGGTTGTGAACATTTTGCTCTTGTTGCATCCCAAATAATGAGCATGTGTGTATGAGTGTGGGTGTGTGCACGTATGTATGTGTGAGTCTGTGTTTTCCTTGTTTACCTTTTTATGTCTTTCTTGAGTCTTGTAATTGGAGATCAAATTTTCCATTGAGCTCTGGCTTTTTCATCAGAAAAGTCTGGAAGTCCCTTATTTCATTAAACGACCATCTCCTTGCCTGAAAGATTATGCTCAGTTTTGCTGGGTAGTTAATCCTTGGTTGTAGTCCTAGCTTATCAAATTCCAGTCCCTCTGCTCTTTTAATGTAGAAGCTGCTAGGTCCCGTGTGATCCTAACTGTAGTTCCACAATATTTAAATTGTTTCTTTTTTGGCTGCTTGCAGAATTTTTCCCTTAATCTTGTAATTCTGGAATTTGGCTACTATATTTCTTGGAGTTTTTAATTTGGGATCTCTTTGAGGAGGAGTCCGGTGAATTCTTTTAATAACTATTTTATATTCTCATTCCAGGGCCTCAGGACAGTTTTCTTTGACAATCTCTTGGAGGATATTGTCTAGGCTGCTTTTTTCACCATGGCTTTCTGGTAGACCAGTAATTCTTAAGTTATCTCTCCTGGATCTGTTCTCTAGGTCAGTTGTTTTTCCAGTGAGATATTTTACATTTTCTTCCAATTCCAATTTTTCAATTGTCTTGTTTTGTTTGATTGACTCTTGGTGCATCATAGAGTTCTGAGTTTCAATTTGAATGATACTAATTTTTAGCGAATTATAGTCTACAGTTAGTTTTTGAAGGTCCTTTTTTAGGGAGGTATTTTCTCCAATAACTTCACTAATTTTACTTCTTAAGGATTTGTTTTCTTCACTGAGACTTCTTTCCAAGTTGGTCACTGCCTCCCTGATTTGGTCTTTAAAATCTTTCTTAAGCTCCTCCAAGAATGCTATTTGGGCTTGAGACCAGTTCGTATTTCCTTCTGTGGTCTCAGGTGTGGGTAGAGCGTCCGAATTGTCCTGTGTATTTGGTTGTTCTTGACCTACATAATAAGCTCGGATTCATTTTCTTGCCTTCCCCTTCTCCTTCTCAGGTTACTTCCTTCCCATTGTGATTTCCTATTTCTTAATTTCTCAGACTGTGAGCTAAGGGCCTGGTTGTTGACTTTCAATGCTGTAACCTTTGGGTGTCTAGTTTGTGGCTAAGGCAGGAATCTCAGAGAAGAATGTAGATGCCCACAGAGTAGTCTTTGGAAGTGGATGGATCTGACCACTTCAGATTTCTGCCTCTATATACCTGGGCTATAAGCAGGCTTTGTTGGTCAGGTGAGGTGGGGCTTGTTGGGGCCCCTCCCTCTCTTCTCTTCAGACTCCTGGCTGTCTCAGTTACACCCCTTATTGGAGACTCCCAAGTCTGAGGCTATTTCCACTAACTTGGGAATTCAATCTGGGTGGGAGACTTATCTTTGGGTTTTCTACTTCATGAAGGGGAGGGATGGGAGGATCTGAGCAACTAGAATTTACTTTGCCATTCTAGCCCCTGTATTATACAGGCAGGCAATTTCTAAACTTCCAGGCTGGGGGCTGATAGTCTCAGGTGAAGCTGGTGTCTCTGCTGGGGGCCCTGGGCCCTCTCTTACCTGGCTCCAACGATTCCTCCTGTCCCCTTGTGAGATGACTATAAGATGACTTCGATTTGTCCTTGGTAAGTCTGCAGACTGGGGCTTCTTCTCTCTCTGGTGTAGTCTGCTTGTCTGCTCTTAAGTCTGAGCTGTGCAGACCCCAAGTGCTTTGCTCTCACCCTGTCTGGACGCACTGGGCAATTTCCTGATCTGGATTCTGCCACGCTCCGTCTCCAAGTGGATTTTGTCACTCCAGAATCTGTTCAGATTCACTTTTTAAGGTTTAGTGATGGAGGAGCTTAGCGAAGTTACTGCTTCCTTTCCGCCATCTTGGCTCCACCCCACCCCCACCCCCCACTTAATGATTTTTTAATTAAGTGGAAAGGAATTGATGGTATAGGTATAGAGGGAAGGAGAAGTTTAAGAAGGTGGTGTTGTGTATAGGAAACATCCCTGGAGTCCAGGCTGTTTTTTTCATCATAGCTTTCTGGTAGACCAATAATTCTTGGGTTATCTCTCCTGGATCTGTTCTCCAGGTCAGTTATTTTCTCAGTGAGATATTTTACACTTTCTTCTAGTTTTTCAATCTTTATGTTTTGTTTGGCTAACTCTTGATGCATCATAGAGTCCTTAGCTTCAATTTGACTAATTCTAATTTTTAGTGAATTTTTTTCCTCAGTTAGTTTTTGAAGATCCTTGTTTAGGGAGATATTTTCTTCAGTTAGATTTTGAACCTCCTGTCCCAGTTCACAAATTTTACTTTTTAAGGATTTGTTTTCTTCAGTGAAATTTTTTTCCCCCAACTTGGTCAATGTAGATTTAAATTTATCTTCTGCCTCTCTAATTTGGCTTTTAAAATCTTTCTTGAGCTCCTCCAAGAATGCTTTTTGGGCTTGAGACCAGTTCATATTTCCTTCTGTGGTGTCAAGTGTGAGTATAGAGTCCATATTGTCCTCTGAATTTGGTTGTTCTTGCTACCTATAATAGGATTGTATTGTTCTTGATTTCACAGTTTCCTTCTTGCCCACTGTGACTGCCTACTTCCTGAATTTTTAGAGTGGATTTCTGCTTCTGGGGGGTACAGATGTACCACCTTCTTAGGCTGGGAGCTAGGGGATCTGGTTGTTGACTTTGTGTGCTTTAGCCTCTGGGTGTCTAGACTGAGGCCAAGGCCAGGACTCTCAGTGTTTCCCCTGGGTTACCCTGAGGCTCATAGAGTAACATGTTGGGGAGGGATGGTCTGGCCACTTCAGGTTTCTGGCTTTGTGCCCCTGGCCTACAGCTCAGAGAGGCTCAGCAGCTGGTGGCTGGCAGGGCTGGTGTCTACAGATTCCCCTGGTGGTGCTAAGGTACAAGTGGGCTTTTATTGTTAGTGCTTTCTGGCTCCACCCCCCTGAGCTTCCTGATCTCTTGCTGGTCAGCTGAGGTGGGGCTTGTTGGGACACCTCCCTCCCTTCACTTCAGGCTCTGGCGCAGCTTGAGTCATGACCTTCCTCTAAGACTCCCAAGCCTGAGGCTTTTCCCACTGTTTCAGTATTTTACACTGGGTAGAGCATTAATCTCTGGGTTTTCAGAGTCAGGAAGGGGGATGCCATCTTGGCTCCCAGAAGTTCAGGTAGGTGATTTTTAAACATCTAGGCTCCAGGCTGATAGGCCCAGGAGAAATTGCTGCCACAGCCCTGCACTTTCTCTTACCCAGCTCTGAGAGATCCTCTATCTGATGTGAGACTTCTGCTAATCACTCTTGGGGTGGGTGAATCCACTGGCCAGGGCTCACTGTAACTATGCTGTAGTCTGCTATCAGGTCCATGCTGGTGCAGCCCCCATGTGCTCTGTGCTCCCCTTGCCCAGACCTACGAGGGGACTTTTCTGGGCTGGGAGTCTGCCACAGTCTGTCTCCCAAAGGATTCTGTCACTCTAAAATCCATTCAGATTCGCTTTTTAGAGGATAGTGATGGAATTCATGGAGGAGCTCAGAAAAGTTCCTGCTTCCTTTCTGCCATCTTGGCTGGGCCCTAACACTCTGCAGAGTTTTTTCAAAAACTAAGTAAGAAGGATCATCTTCAGGTGTTTGGAACAAACTCAATGCTACCTAGGTATTCATAAATCAATCATCTTGGGAACAAAATCCTTAGCACCTCCTTGTCTATAGAGCAATGAATCCAACATTTCACACATATTCCCCGATCAGGTACCATCCTGCTAGGCATTGTTGGAGGGCTGGGCTCTCCCTGCACATCCCAGTTCAAGGGATCCTGCCCTCAGAGGACTTCCTGTCTACATATACATTCACTTTATGTGATACTTAGACCCCTGAGGATGCAGCCTGGTGGGAGCCATAGGATATTGACTGCAGGATATTCCAGTCAAAAGGGGTCTTGACACTGACAGTGTCAGGTCTGAAAAGGACCCTAGGAAGTGAAGCCTCAAATGCTCCATATGAAAAGGGCTATAGACCTTGAAGCCCAGGGCTGGAAACCCCATGGAACATCAGAGAGAGGAGTCATATTAGTCTGTCTCCATCAAGTCTCTTCTCTTACAAAGTAGTCATTTGCACATGCGTGTCATGGGATCCAGAGAAATACAAAGATTTGGCCACGTAGGAGCTTTTGGGCTCTGACCTCTAACAGGTTCGCTCTTGGTGCAGGTGGCCAGAAGGACAGCAAAGGAGACAGAATGAGGGTTTGTTTGCTTTATTCTTCTCAAGGAGGTTGCTGATGATGGGAGCCCCACCTCCTCCTGCATCCCCCAAACTTTGATGGGGGCCATTCTGGTGGGACAGCATTCCAGATGGTGCATTCCCCACTTAGTGATCAGAGCTCACCTGATTTAGAGAGGAGTCCTGAAAAAAGGCAGTGTGCATTAACTTTCTCGATGTCATGGTGATTCTGCATAGAGCATGCACAGTAGGCTCTTTACAACTGAACTCAAATGTTTACATTCTCTTAAGATTATGTGCAAACTGTGCAAGCTCAGTGAGTTTGTTTATGGCATCAAATCCTGGGAACTAGTAGATTGCTTATGGCCATGTATCCTGGGAATTGGTATCTTTAGAAAAAAAATCCAATTACATACAGGTTTCTACTAGCCCCTTAGCCTCCAGTGAAGGTGTTTGACATGTTGGAGGGAACTTAGTGGCCATCCACAACAATAAGTAACAATAGAAATAAAGTGTGATGAAACATAGATGATGTTACTATGTGGTTTTCTAAGTCAATGTGCACAAACAGGGATTTTTGTAGATTTTTGTGCCTCTTTTTCCCATGTGAGTTGACACCTCTAATTGCCCTACAATGGGCTGGAGCAAATAACTACTTACTGTCTTTCCCATTCCTTTAGTAGTAAATCCCTCCAAATTCCTTCCCATCACCCACTCACTTTCCTTGTTTAGCTCCAAGGGAGGCATTCAATTAAAACAAATTGCTAACAGCTGAACCCAACCAAAGCTTCTATTTGGGCATGGTCTCAATCTTGCTGTAAAGCCTCAGGCCAGAAAAAAGCAGCTAGTGGACATTCTTAAAAACCTGGAGGTTCAGGGCCAAAGAGGGAAACAATCCCTGCTCCCCATGAGTCGCCAGTCTAAAGAAGACAGCAAAAACACATAAAATTTCATTTCAATCAGGCTTGACATTTCTTTGTCAAGGGAGTTCCTGTGAGAAGGGAAACACAGAGATTTAATGTGACACAAAACGCTGCCTTTTTCCTTTAGTCACTGAGAGAGAATATTAACTATGGATTTATTGATCATTAGATAACCTAGTTGAGAAATTGATTTTGAAAACTTGGATCTCTGTCCTTAAGAATTTTATTCACAACAACCACTTTAAAAGGTACATAAGAACAGACTGTCTCCATCAGAGAATTTTCTACTTCTGTGTCATGGCAAGGTTGCCTAATTCTCCCTATAAAGATCATGTCAGATCTAGGAAAACATTTCAGACCCATAATGTTTGTGTGGGGAAAAAATTATTGGGACCATCTGTAGCCACAAAAGTGGCTGGGTCAGCAGGTACAAAGAAGGACTGGAAGTGTCCTTCACCCTTCCCACAGGGACCTCCACTTTCCTTACCAGCTTTCTGTGTCTTCTAGTGACCATGGGTGAATTGTCAGGTGCTATGTGATTCTTCGGTTTCTCAGACCATCCCTGGTCTCTCCTTGGTCACCAGATGGAATACAGCACCCTATTAGGAAGGTGGGTAAAAAAAGAAAGGTGGGACAAAGAAAAGGTCGACAGGAAGTTTTCTGAGGCTACTGAGTGCCTGATCCCCAATCCAGAGTAGGACAGATCAGCTGCCATAATCCCTCCTTAGAGCCTTGGAGAAGAAGTGACCAGCTACCCCGGGGAAAAACCTAGTCAAGACCCTGAGTCTTTCCTATCTGGTGGGGTTCCTTATTCCATGACCAAACCTACCCAACTGACCCCATGGATATGTAGAGGGAGTGGCCACGCTTTTCTTTCTTTCTTTTTTTTTTTTTTGCTTTTTGGGGGGCAATTGGGGTGAAGTGACTTGCCCAAGGTCACACAGGTAGTTTTTGTGTCAAGTCTCTGAGGCCAGATCTATACTCAGGTCCTCCTGACTCCAGGGCCGGTGCTCTACTCACTTCACCATCTAGCAGCCATGAGTTGCCGCCCTTTTCGATGGCCACTGCAAGAAGGGTGATTAGGGAATACTGTGGGAGTTTGTCTTCCCATTATCAGCAATCCTCTTCTGAGAAAACAGACGACTCAAGTAAGATTATTAACCCCTTCTTAGTGTCTTGATCCTGTCCAACCAGATCAAGAGTGAACCTGTGCTAGCAGCCTCCTTATATGCTGTTTTTTTGTCTTACACATTAAAATAAAGTTCCAAAAATATTCATTGCTACTTCATTTGATCTGATGTTAAAACACTTGGCCATTTGTACCTGGCTATCAGATTGTTTTAGCTCTGCTGCTGAGATGATGAAAACTGTAATGCTCACATTGAATGCTTTGAGATGGAGAAGTGGGGAAACTAGCTTCACTGCTAACTAGGAGAAAGTTCATAAAGCAGCTTGCATGACAAGTCAGCTAATGTGAAGGAAGTGTGGGACACCTGAATTTTTTTTAGCTGTATTGAGTCTATCTGCCATGGGATGAATAATTTCCTCTAGAAGGTCATTTGGAAATTCCTCTGGCTAAATTAATAGCATCTGATTAGTCCTGAGTTTTGTTTCATGGCATTGGAAATATTGTCATGTTCCTACATTTCTTGCATGGTGAAAGTAGGTAAACTACTGTGACAGAAAGCTTCTTAAACTTTTTCCATTTGCAACACCTATTTGCTCAAGAAATATTTTTGTGACCCAGGGTATATAGGTATAGAAAGTAGGTATCCAAATAAAACATTTGTATCATAATCAAAGAAATTTATTTTAAAACAATTCCTCAACAGACATATAATTTTACAGTTTATAAAAGACGATAACAAATTTGCATAACCAATGAAATGGATGTGCTTGTTTATTTTTTCACCAAGAAATGAATCTTGGTGGAATATTTGATACTGCAGCATGTAAGATATCTTCAATATTTTTCAGAGTGGATTTCTATTTTTGATTTTAGAATTGCCAATGCTGAATGCCAATGCACTTTGCATAAATATGGAATACAAAATGGAAGAAGTATATTTAGGGTTATTTCTGAAATGGTTGGAAACTCTGTCCTCATCTCAAGCCTAAATTAATTTAACGATTTTTAAAAGGTAACTCAAGTTTTCAAACTGTGTCGCTTGATAACGCTGCCAATTCCTCTTGAATTATTATTGGCAGATGATTCACATTTCTTATTTCAAGTGACTATAGTAAGGAACTCCACTTAGTGTTTTCAAATCAAAATTTGAAGGGAAGTGTTTTTGAAACTGTTTCCAGGCACTTCAGATGATCAATTATAACTCTTACAATTAAATCTCTGGGAAGGTTATTTTCAATGCTGCTTCATGTATAGTTGTAAATATTTCTAAAGAATCCTTTTCCATTCTTTTCTTCCATATGCAAATTTTTTAAAACTTTAATTTTATCTTTTAACATATGTTGCAATTTTTTCCTTGAAGTGACATTTTAATTATTGAACATTTTTGTTTTGTTTTGGTAAATTGTGATAACATGCTTTTTGAAAGTCATAAGTCATTATGGAAAAATTAACAAAATTGGATTTCTGCTCAGTCAAAAATATAACAATTTCATCTTTCAATTTCAATAATCTCTTTAAACTTTGGCCTCTTGAGAGTCACATGATTTGATATAGGTTTTTTCCCCTCGTTAATTTAGGTGTACTATCACCTGGTAGCAAGGACTATGCTGCATTGTCATCAGTATTTTTACCTCTTCTGTCTAAATTTAGCCTCTTATACATAACCAAAATTTTTTTGTCCTAAAATAAAAATAAATATTGCCAGTAAGTTTTCAAATAAATACTAGCTTTAGTGTATAAAATTATATTTGTACTTAATTTTAAAAATTTACATTCACACTTACATACACATACTGGGGTGATGGAGAAATATTATTAAAAGGTTTTGTCTTAATTGCTGCAATTAAACATTTACATTTCTGTAAAAGAAGGAGAAAACAGCAATTTTAAAAATCAAATATTCTAAGACAATCCAATCCAATGATATACTAATTTGATACTTATGTGCTGAGGAATAACAGGAAAATATTAAAAGTCCTTATTTTCTGTAATTAAACTGTTTTATTTCTGTAAGAGCAGAAAGCTTTGTATGCATAGTAAAAATCCAACAATTCATCATATATAGTAGTCTAGAATCTGAGCGGTGGTGTTTCTGGAATCGATGGTTTGAGTAGCAAGGGTTGACAGCATGTGCTGTGCTCAATGCCCATGTTGTCTGTTCAGGAACAAGGCTGCAGAGAAGTCTTTCTATGGCATACCAGCAAGTGCTGCCAGATGCCCCTCGGATTCATTACCTGTTTGATTCTGAATTAATTTCTCATTTCTTGCACTCAAACACCTTTTATTGTTGCCAGGTTCTTCAGGACCCCCACATTCATTTTCACAATCTCATATGGGGTCATAATCCACTAAGAATTGCTGCTGGAGCACTCAATGTAAAGAAAGCAGTTTGTCTTTACTTAGGTTAGGAACCGAACTGAAAGAAGAAAAAGAATAAAAGGAAAAATATTTGAGAAATCTCATGCCATGCTATCAGCCCTGCTGATCACATGTCCTAATATTCTGAAGTAATGTAATCTGGGAAACTGGAAACTTCCAGCTTTGCCTATAGAGTTTGGAGGGGAGTTTGATCTCAAACTGTTTGGCTATCATTTCAGAAAATTGTGAAACTGTTGGTCAAATTATTAGGGGTTATTATGATAAGGCTGAAAACTATTAGGAATTTACATGTATATATTTTCAAGGGATAATTGGTCATTGATTACTATGAGGGAAAAGGTATGAAGAGAAAACCTGTTAGAACAACCTGATTTGTAAATTTACAAGGTCTTTGGATCATCTAATTATAAACTCTGATCAAGCCTATAGGAGAGTTCGCAGTGTTGTTTAACTCTTACTGAATAAAAGGGATATAAACTTTGTTTCCTCAAAATCAGGAGTGAAATTTTCAAATTTACTCACAATGTAGTGCAAGTTTCATCTCAGAATATTTGTCTATTACCTGTGAAAGTAATTGAGTTATTTCTGGAAGAGCGTATAATGAAGGCATCTCTTGATCCATCTTTGTCTGAACAGACTTCAGCCTTATAAATTTTATTTTATAAGAGTTAATATACCGGAAGAGATGGGTATCTGTTAGTTTAGAAGTTTGCCAAAATTGACCAGTGTCCTATATTCATTGTCTAGGTGAAATTATGTATTATAATTCTTGTATTGTTTGCTTTTATATCAGGATGAGTTTAAACTGGGGGAGAAGTAGAATGAGCAGTAGAAGAGGATGTTGTGTGATTTGGGGAAAGCCTGCTATTGTTGGTTGATGAATTGACTTATTGTAACAAGAGAAGAGTAGTTTACATTCAACTCTAAGCTTTATTATTGCAACTTTGTACCTAAGGTAAACTCTTATGGAACTGTAATTGATAGTAATGAACCAAATGATTGTTTTTCTATTCTTTTTAATAACCAATTATTAAATTAGGTTTAAGGCTTTTTCCTTTATTTCCTTCTTAAGAAACCAGCCCCTGTAGACCAGTCAGTTGTCTCTGAAGGACATTGCTGATGGTTGAGATTGCCCAGATCCTCCAGGAACATGCTCCTAGGGCTTGGGCAGGATCACACCCAATAGAAGATCTTACTCCTTTTTAGAGTGTAAATGGAATCTAATGGAGGGGGATTCCAGGACTAAACCCTTGGAGCCCCCCATTAGAATTGAGGTGAAGCCAACTGATAAAGGAGCAAACCACCCAGCATGCAAAGCACCCTGAGTGTTCTAGGTAGAGATAAATTCCTTTTTCAGATTGCTGGTGGCAGCTGAATTTCATGAGCAAACCATGTTCTCAGCAGGAGGAGCTAAAGGCTTTCAGCCCACTTCTTCATTTCGAAGTTTACCCCTCCACCAATCAGGGTTGATTTTCCTCTGCCTGAGGCATGCCTTTGCCAAAGCAATTTAAGAATTCAGTGATCGAGTATTTTGTTTCAGGGGAAAATATGGTTATTCAGTGGAATAGAGGACTTTCAAGCATTCTTGAGGAAAAAACCAGAGTTGAATAGAAAATTTGACATCCAGACACAAGAAGCAAGAGATGCCTGAGAAGGTAATCAGGGAAAAGAAATCAAAAGGAACTTATCAAAGTTGAACTATTTACATTCCTACATGGAAAAACAATAACCGTGACTGATGATATCTTTCTCACTATGAAAATAATGGAAGAAGGGGGTGTGGTCATATGAATACATAAGTGAATGTGTGTGTATATGGTTACAGTTATACATGGATAGAGGGCACAGGTTGAATTTGGTGGGAAGGGATGATACTTAAGGGGTGAAGTTAGGAGGTGAGAGAGGAAAGTGGCAAGAAGAGATGGGGAGAGACAGGGTAGGGTAAACTATCTCATGTAGAAGAAGCAAGAGGAAGTGGCTGCAGGGGAGGGGAAGAACAGGAAGGCAAAAAGACATACCCATATTCTCACTGAATCTGGCTCAGGGAGAGAATGACATACATACTAAATGGGATATCTCACCCTGCTGGAGAGTAGGGGGAAGGGGGATGAGAGGGGGAATGATGGAGGAGAGGGCATTCTGGGGGGAGGGGAAGTTGGAAGTACCCACTTTCGAAGAGGGACAGGATCAAAGTAGGGAATGGACCAGGTCGGGGGTGGGATGGGTGGGAGGGAATTATAAGCAGTCTTCTACAATATATCTACTATGGTAATGTTTTGCATAGCTATACATGTACATCACATACTGAATTGCTTATCTTCCCAGAGGGAATGGGTGACAAGGGAGGAAGGGAATGGATCTGAAATTCGAGGTTTTAAAATTAAATGTTTCAAATATATATAAATATTATTATTAATACTATTTTACATGTAATTGGGAGATAAGATGTTCAGGCATTGGGGCACAGAGACTCACCTCTCCCTAATGGTAAAGTCGAAGGGGCTATGGGAGAAGGTATGGGAGAGAGCAGATTGGATGAAGGGATATTTTGTGGGACTGCTATTCTGGGGTGGTGGGTAGGGGAAAAAATGGGGAAAAAATTGTAACTCAAAATCTGGCGGAAATGAATGATGTAAACCAGAAATCAATAAAGCATTTACAAAAAAAAAAAAAAAGAATTCAGTGATCTCCATGGTTTTGTCTTTTATTACTGAGAGAAACCACTGACCATCAATTGATTATTAGGTAGCCTAATTAACAAATTGATTAAGTTTCTCAAAGCATTCCTTTTCTCTCCATGGTAACCAGGTGGAACACAGCACCCAACAGGGAAGTTGGTGAAGAAAAAGAAGGGTGGGGCAAATAAAAGATTGTCAGGAAGGTTTCTTTTTTTAAAAAAATTTTTAACATATTTATTTACTTATAGTTTACAACATTCAGTTCTACAATCCGTTGGGTTCCAAAATTTCTTCCCCTCTTTTTCTTCCCCCATCTTCCCCATGATGGCATGCAATCAAATATAGGTTCTAAAAATACCTTCACATTAAACATTAGTGAAATTACAAAAAGGATTATAACCAATGGAGTGAACAATAAGAAAGAAGGGACAAAACAAAAGACAAAAGAGAGAGAGAGAGCAAGTAGTTTGCTTCAATCTGCATTCAGACTCTGTAGTTCTTTCTCTGGATGTGGAAATCCCTTTCCATCATGAGCCTTTTGGGGTTGTCTTGGAACCTTGTATTGCTGAGTAGAGCCCAGTCTATCAAACTTAGTAGTCACAATATGTTGTGTCTGTAACTGTGTATAAAGTTCTCCTTCTTCTCTCCTCACTTAGCATCAGTTTATAGAAATCTCTCCAGGTTATTCTGAAGTCTGTCTGCTCCTCATTTTTTATAGCACAATAGTATTCCATTACATTCATATACCACAACTTGTTTTGCCATTCCTCAATTGATAGACATCCCCTTGATTTCCAGTTCTTTGCCACCACAAAAAGAGCTGCTATAAATATTTTTGTACATATGGGTCCTCCTCCCACTTGTATGATTTGTTTGGGATATAGCACTAGAAATGGTATTGCTAGGTCAGAGGGTATGCCCATTTTTATTACCCTTAGGTCATACATAGATCTAGATTGCTCACTAGAATGCTTGGATCAGTTCACAACTCCACCAACACTGCATTAGTGCTCCAATTGTTCCACATCCTCTCCAGCATTTATCATTTTTGATAGGAAGCTTTCTGAGGGCACAGAATGCCATCCCCCAAATTAAGGGTCAGACAGCTCAACTGCTAGAATCCCCCCTTTGCACCTTGGAGAAGAAGAGAAAAGTTACCTTGAAACAGAGGTTAGACCCATAGTCTTTCTTTTCTGGTGGGCTTCCAGATTCCATGACCAAATCTAGCCTCTCCTAGAGAAAGAGTACCCAACTTGAGTTAACCAATTGGTATATTCAAAATACTCTTTTGGGAAGAAGTCAACACCAGACACAATCTCTGTTTTTTCTTTCTTTCTTTCTTTCTTTTTTGACAGCATGGGAGATAGGCTGGTAGAATGTCCAAGGTCTGGTCCCATCGTATGTCTTGTTACATAAGGGTATTCTGGGAACCCTTTCTATGAAGACTTTTGGGCAGTGGGACCTGCTTATTCTCAAGATACTTTCTCTACACGTTGTAGAAGATTAGGACTTATAGTATCACCTATGACTTCTTCCAATCCTAACTTGTCCTTGAATGGAAAATAGAGTCAGAGTGGCTTTTTTCTTTCTAATACATTTTATTTCACTCATCTTAACCAATTATATGGCAAAATATTTTTTACATTCATTTTTTTTAATGTGAGTTGTAAATACTCTGTGTCGTTCTCTCTACCCACATCTTCAGAAGGCGTATTAATTGTATGGGAAGTGAAGCAAAACATATTTTCACATTATGCACGTTCTAATAGAAAACACTCACACATCACATGAACAAAGACAAAGGGAACCTTTGCTCTGGGGTGAATTGATTTGAGAGGGAGATGAGAGACCTTGGGATCCATGGAATCTCCTGTGGTAAACCTTGGGAACTGTTCCCATTGTTTATTTGGTCTGTGTCGTAGATAAATGTGCTGGTGGGTCCATGGGATAACCAGTGGTGGCTCCTGGTGGCTGTTCTGGCCTGTTTCTCTCTTCTGCCATTTGCCAGTGAGGGCTCCATTCCAGGTAGTCACCTCAGGTGATACCTGACCAAGCCAGGGAAGAGTCCACACTGTCATGAGGTTCTAGCTGTATGCACCTGTGAAAATGACAAGAGGTGAAAGTATTCAAAAGTCTATTCCTAGAAGCCCTCTCCCCATGGTCCTCTCTCCTTGTGTTCTCTCCCAGATGCAGCATCAGATGGACCCTGGGGTCCCTTGTATGATGTGCCAGGGGGCAGAGCCATGGGAAGGACTTCACCCAGATGGCTTCTTCTGGTGTCCTCCAGAGAGAACAGGGACTCCTGCTCTTGGTCCCCCTGAAGTGTCCTGCCTGATCATTGTGGCCCTGCTAAATCCATTTTCCCAGTACTAACTGAGGATTTGTGGCCTGTGGGCTCGGTATCAGGGAGGTCATGCCAGCTGTGTGTGAAGGGCAGGACTTTTTCCCAGCCCTCATAAAATGGGCAGGAAAATGCCACTCATTGAAGCTTTAGACCTCTGTTTTTCTATCAGTTGAATTAGAGGGTTGGCAAAGATAATCTTTAAGGGCACTTCCACCATATAGAAGATTTTGAGAGAAAAATCTTGATGGCAGATTCTGTATGTGAAAGGTGGGGCAAGAGAATAGAATTGGGAAGAGAAATAAGAGGGCAATGGCCATCATCAAGTCATTATTGTGATGGGGCTCTGAGGTAGAGTTTTGGTCATGAGAAGAGAGTTAGGTGCCCATCTGAGGGGGAGAGTTGCTAAGGAATGGATGATTGGACCTGGCATGACAATTACATTTCTTAGCTTAGTGTCCTGAGGGGAAAGGGCAGCCATGGTTCCCTAATAGCTCCTAGACAATAAGTATAGTAAACATTCCACGAAGCACTTTGAATTGCAAGAGGACAGAGTTTAGATTTCATATGATCCAATGAGGCACCAATGGTGCAGCTGAGCTCTCTCCTCAATTTCCGTCCCAGGGACCTCCTACTCAGTCTTGGTTTATTATCCTACATATGGGATGCCCCTACCATTTCCCCAGATCTTCAGACAGATGACATCTCAAAATTTGTAGAATCCCTTGGTTTGTTTGGTTTTATCCAGCCAAGAGGAAGAGAGGTGTAATGAGGACATGGAGACAGGAGACTAGGGACCCAGTCAAGGTCTCCAACAAGCAATTCCTCTCCAAAGTAGGTAACTTGAATACCTCCTGTTTGAG
The DNA here is from genome assembly GCA_011680675.1 of Gymnobelideus leadbeateri. Classification (NCBI taxonomy): domain Eukaryota; kingdom Metazoa; phylum Chordata; class Mammalia; order Diprotodontia; family Petauridae; genus Gymnobelideus; species Gymnobelideus leadbeateri. The sequence goes on from WOXC01005480.1 coordinate 97,860, forward strand.
AGAATGACGTCTTTACCTTTCAGTTACTATCATGTTTGCATATAGGAATGGGAAAAGAAATAGAGAGGTGGTGGGAAGCTTTGGAAGGGTCCATGTGGATAGGGAAGCAGGGATGGTCACATTAAAGTAGGATTTGGGAGGTGGCATTCATAATCCCTTGATTCTGGGCTCAGAATTTTGGGGTGTAGATCTCCTGTGGAGAGTATGCCCTTGGGTGGAGGTGTCAGCTGTCTCCTGATTCTGGACTGAATCAAGAGAGTTGGTACAGTCTGTGGGTTAAGTGCTGTTGGGTCTTGGGAACTGGGAACTGCTTGTAAGTGGCTCTTCATGATCTATATTGGTCAAAGGGGTATCAGTGGAGGGGCTTTCCTGGGGTCTGTCTTGGGAGATCCACTGACCTGCCTCTTCATTTCCATGATGCCAGAAACAAGAATAGCTGAAGGGATGCCCTGGGGTTGAAAATCGGGGTTGTCCTCAGTTCTCCCTTGATGCTGGGTATAGAAAAGTGGTTTGGATGAAATGAGATGAAACTGGTGGTTGTTGGAATGTGTGCTGCTAGATGAAGTGATGTGAGAGAGAGATGAGAGGATTTGGGATCTATGGAATGTCCAAGGTAAACCTTGTGGGCTATTCCTATTAGTTATTTGCCTTGGGATTCAGATAAAAGTTCTGGAGGTCCATGGGAATCACCTGTGGTGGCTTCTGGGGGCTGTTCTGGCCTGTTTCTCTGTTCTGCTATTAGACAATGGAGGCTCCTTTCCAAGTGATGACCTCAGGTGGCACCTGACCCATCCAAGGAGGAGTCCACCCTAGCTAGGGGTTCCAACTGTGTCCCCTGCAAAAGTGCCAAGAGGTAAATGTATTTCAAAGTCTCTTCCTAGAAACTCCCTTCCCCTGAAGGTGCTGTGTTTGTGCTGACTCTAAGGTGGGACTTCAGATGGACCCAAGAGTCAGCTATGTTATTAACCCAGGATGGAAGTCATGGGCAGGACTTTACCCTGATGGCCCTTTCTGGGGCCCTCCAGGAAAAGCAGGGCCCCCTGGGGTAACAGCTTTCTCTTGCCTCTTTTATGTGAGATAATTTACCCTCTTCTATTGCTCCCTTTCTCCCTCTCCCAATATATTCTGCTTTCACCTTAATTTTTTTATATCATCCCTTCATATTCAACTCATTTTGTGCCCTGTCTACATATATATGTACACATACACACACATATACATATACCCACATAAACCCACCTAGACATACATACATGTATGTATGTATATGTATACATATATGTATACATGTGTACGTATATGTATACACATACATATATGTATGTATGCATATACACACACACACACACATATCTTTCCTTCAACTATCCTCATACTGAGAAAAGTCCCATGAGTTAAAAATACCGACTTTCAGGGCGGCTAGGTGGCGCAGTGAAGCCGGCCCTGGAGTCAGAAGGACCTGAGTTCAGAGCCGGCCTCCAACACTTAATCCACACAAACAAAAACCTAGCCGTGTAACCTTGGGCAAGTTACTTAACCCCAATTGCCCTAAAGGGGCGGCTAGGTGGCGCAGTGAGTAAGAGCGCCGGCCTCGGAGTTGGGATGACCCGAGATCAGATCTGGCCTCAGAAAATGAGCACCCACACATAAATAATGACTAGCCGTGTAACCTTGAGCAAGTTACTTAACCCCAATTGCTTTAAAAAAAAATACTGACTTTCTATGTAGGAATGTAAATAGTTCAACTTCAGTAGGTTCCTTATGATTTTTCTTTCCTGTTTACCTTTTATTTTTTATTTTTTTTGGGGGGGGTTCAGCAAGCACATGGACTCTTTACTGCAAATTTGCTTTTATTTATCTAAAAGCAGTTCTGAAGAAACGTTGATATTAGGCTTAGATACAAAGAACGATTTCCAAAAGGAAGAATAACAGGGCAAAGAACATATACCCTTCTGTCCTCGATCAAAGAGCCTGGAGGACAGCAAATGAGCGGCGACTGGTCGAGGGAGGCTCCAAAGAGGACGCGTCAGTCTGCCCGACTGTGTCTGGCCTCTCTCAGAGACCACGGCTTTTGGGCACGAGGACCCAGCGCCAGTAGCGATACGGTAGCGATAGCGCTTAAAGTGGAACCAGAGCTGGAAGATGCCATTGGCCAACTGACAGCAGGAAGCCATGTCCATTCGAATATTCCCACCCTTGGTTGAGCGATGTCTTGGTGGGAAGGGCGGGTGTGGAAGCGCAGAATAGTGAAGTGCTCGTGGTCCTGGCAACCTCCAGGAAGTACTCGGGTGCGGAGCGCTTGTCTATCAGGTCTGGGTACGAGGTTAACCTTGTAGTCTTGCACCACTTTTGGTGGGGAGTTATCAAAGTCATAATGGGTCTGGCTGTACTTGTTCCACTCAAAGCCTGTGTGGACACGGTTGAAGAAGCGAGGCTTGCGGGCCGGTATTTGCCCACAGATACGCCTTGCCTGTCAGGGGCATTTCCACACTGAACTGGGCCTCGCCTTGCCTGTCAGGGGCATTTCCACACTGAACTGGGCCTCGTCTGCCCCCATGCCCTCCTTGGCTGCGCTCTCAGAGGCATCTCCTCTGACCTGCAGCTGTTGCCGAGAAAGCCACAGGCGCTGAAGATCCTCTTCTGATTCTACCACATGTGCAGCAAAGGGCAGCTCATGGGTGGGGAGCACCCTGGAGCTGGACTTGCCAGCATCATAATCATCCAGGCTCTGCGGGAACCATCGGCACAGCTTCCCCCTCTTCCTTCCCCTCCCCCTCGGCTCTGGCCTCTCCGGCAGCTTCTGGCTCCTTGGAGACACCTGAGGTAGAAGGCCCCAGCTGGGCCTGACCTCTTTCTTCAGGCTTTTACCTTTTGCTAGGAGATGATGGCTCTTTCTTGAGGATGAGGAGCAGGGGTTCACTCTCGACGCATTGCTACTGTTTCAGCTTATATAATTTCTGCTGGAGTCCATCCTGATAACCCTCAGGAAGCCTGGCTCTGGGCACGTGAGCCTTGAGTTGCAACAGGCTCTCCCAGTAGCCAATATCCAGGTGGAGCTCCCTGCCTGGATCTTGCCCTCAATGCCCTTGAAGATCACCTGGAACTGATTTTTATGTCTTCCCTTTGAATACTGACTGTATGTGAGAACCAACAGAGGCATTTACCACTTCTCCAAGCTCTCCTGGCCCTTTTCCAGAGTCTTCAAGCTTTCAGTGTTTGGAGATTCCTCCTCTGTGATGATGGTCCTATACCTCCAGAAACCTGGATTCTTGCCCTGTTCCAATTCTATGTGTGCCTGTGTGTCCTGCAGAAGGTCTTCCATGTCTGACACTGTGAGGCCACACACTGAGGAAGGTGTGTTGTGACCAAAGGACAGAGATGGAAGATCCCAGAGATTAAATTTCAAAGTGGATTTATTACCAGGGGACTGTCTGGGTAACTTGCCCAAATCAGACAGTGTGCCGGTTTATATAGAGATTCAATATCCAGGTTATGTAAGCCAAAACTACAATCAGTAATTAGTCAGTGTACATTTGAATTTCCCGCTGGCTGGAAACCCAAGGCTAAAACTCCCACCCATGGACTCTTACTCCCTGAGCAGATAGTAGGGCTGCCATGGCACACACTGGTTCAAGTCATCTGACCAGTGATCACTGACAGGAATCTGATGACTCTCCCTTTGATTCCCTTGCTCCCCACCTCTAATTCCCCCCAGACACTGGTTACCAAGCAGCCCAAGGCAGGCCTGGGGGCACAGGAGCCAGGCCCCAGAACCTAAGCTTCCCTGACACCTCACCCCAGAGAAGGTTCCCCATGTTTGGGCCTGGGCTCTTCTTCCAGATGCCTCCTCAGACAGGGATTTGCTCAGGCTGACTTAGCTCAGGCTCACATAGGCTTGTAACTGTGAGGAGCTGATCCCAGCAATCCAGGCTGCAGCCCACTGGGACCAGTCTGAGCTACCTGGTAACCAGTGAGGAGAGAAAGACCCTTCCCCAGTCCTGGCCTTTGTTCAGTCTCAGGAAGGAGCAAGGCAGCTACAGCCCTTGGGGATCTCCAGGGTTCTTTGGGGCCCTAAACAAAAGACATCAGCAGCTCCTTGTAAGAAACCATTTAGTGCCTACTTGGACATCAATCATTCAATCAAGTGTCTCCTTATCTAGGTGGGGAAGAAACTTCAGGTCAATCAAGGGGCTTGACCCTGATCTCCCAATAACTGTCAGTGCCTTAGGATCAATTCTTTTTTCCTCCCTCTCCGGGTCCCACATAGGCCTCCCTCTGCCTTCCCCTGCACACTGCTGTTTCTCAAGGCCTGGTTAGGGGGGAGGGAGGAGATATTGTTTCCTGAGCCAGGGCTCTGGCTGACTGGCATCCCCTGAGGACATGGACCCCATGCCTGAGGCTCCCAGAATGTCTGAGTTAAGAAGAATCTCAGTGCACAGTGAGGCAACCCCATCCCTGAAGAGGACTTTCCCCTCTACAAGGTGACCAAGAAGGAATCCCCCAGCCTGGGCCTGAGAACCTCCAGCAGGAATTATTAGCAGTTTCTTTTTGTAATTATATATTTTATTTTTTCCCCAGTTTTAAATCATTTTAATTCTTTTTTTTCACATTTTGAGTTCCAAATTATCTCCCTCCCTCTCTCACTCCTGTCCTCTTTCTCACTGAGAAGGTAAGCAATTTGACATCAGTTATACATGTACAGTCATGCAAAACACATTTCAATGTAAGTCATATTGTAAAATTAAACACAGCAATGCCCCCCAAAGAAAATAAAGAAAAAGCATCTTTGATCTGCATTCAGGCTCCACCAGTTCTTTCTCTGGAGATGGACGGCACCTTTCATCATAAATCCTTCAGCATTTTCTTTGTATTTTCATTCCATGGGTGAGGATACCTGTCACATACAGTTGACTATTTCTTACTATGAACAATGTTCTCTTGTTTCTGCTCACTTCACTTTGCTTCAGTTAATGTAAAGTCTTTCTAGATTTTTCTGAAAGCATCCTGCTTGTCATTTTTTTTTTTTGCCTTTTTGGAGGGGAGAAGGTAGGGTGATTGGGGTTAAGTGACTTGCCCAAGTTCACACAGTAAGTATGACAAGTGTTTGAGGTCGGATTTGAACTCAGGTCCTCATGACTCTAGGCATTTTATCTACTTTGCCAACCTATTTGCCCCACTATTTATTATAGCATTTACACATTTCATAATCTTTTATCATGTATAAAACTCTGCTACCACTTTAATTTAGTTCATTTCTTTTTATGGCTCACTGATGACTTTTTTAAGCATTGTCCTCCAACCCCATTATTTTCATAAACACCATGGCCTTGATTGTTGGATTTTATATAGTTCTGTGATTTTTAGGAATATGTCCTGTTATAGCAGATATAACTGCTTAGAACACCACACATCATACATTTATTAAGCACCTACTGTATTTAGGGCATCGTGCTAGGTACTAAAGGAAATACCAATTCTACACAAGATATGGCCCCTCACAAACCTTAATGGACTAATAGAGGAGTGAGAAGTCACCACTCCTAGCTGTCATTCACCAAATTACAAATGCATTAAGTAATAAAAGCTAGCAAGTATACCATGCATTAAGGGTTGTAAAGCACTTTACAAATATGTTATTTTATTCTTACAACAATCCAATACATGTGTCCAACATACATCTGGTTGATGTGTAAGGACATTATTGGCAGGGGGAGGGGATGGGTTGGGGGCCTCCCAGGATGAGAAGACAGGCATGGGTTTCTCTCTTTGCTGACATAGGGATGGTTCCCACTAGTGACACCATTGATCCTCTCTAAATGTCTAAGTATAACAATATTCTGGAAGTATGGGAAGGAGAAGTGACCTGAACCCTCATGGGATTCTAGGATTTTTTTCCTTTATATCTTCCAAGGAAATATCACAAGGTTTGGGAAGGGGATGGTTGTGGGACTTAGAGAGGACCATGGGGAAAAGATAGGGAAAGGGAGTGGGGATAAAGGGCTGGCTTTCTTCCACAGCTATGGAAAGAGGAGCCATGGAATTGATAAAAAGCCTCTGAGAACATTGGGGTTTTGTTTTTCTTTGTTCCTTAGTTTTTATTTTTACTCCAAATTCACCAAAGAAATATAAATGAGCATTTCTATATTGATAACACAGAAAAAAAGAGGCTCATATATGAAACTGTTGTTTTTGTCTTTTTAAATATATACTAAGTTCCACTGATAACTTTCCAAGCTGTCCTGCTTGTCTGGCCTTCCTTCTGTGGGGGTAGTTATCTAACAGACAGCAAGATAGGAGAATGCTTATAGTGGCAGCTGGCCCATAGGGTACAGGTCAAAGCAGAAGTGGCAAATGTTGAGGAAGTTATAGTCTTTGTTTCGTGTCCTTGATCTTCTTCATCGAGAGAGAGACAGAGAGACAGAGAGAGAGAGAGAGAGAGAGACAGAGAGAGACACAGAGAGAAGAGACAGAAACAGAGAGAGACAGAGAGAGAGAGAGACAGAGAGAGACAGAGACAGAGAGACAGAGAGAGACAGAGACAGAGAGAGACAGAGACAGAGAGAGACAGAGACAGAGAGAGAAGGGGAAGGGAAGGAGGGAAGGAAAGACCAGAAGGGAGAGAGAGGAGTAGGAGAAAGAGAGAGAGAGGGAGAGAGAGGAGGAGGGAGGGAAAGAGCAGAAGGAAAAGAGGGAAGAAGAGAGGAGAGAAAGGACATAAGGAAGAAATGGGAGAAAGAAGGGGGAGGGAGAGGGGGAGGGAGAGAGACAGAGACAGAAGAATAATTAAAGGCTCTGTTTGAAAGATGAGGTTTGACTTGAGTCTTGAAAGAAATATCACATTGGAAGGGTGCCTAGGTGGTACAATGAATAGAGCACCAGCCCTGGAGTCAGGAGGACCTGAGTTCAAATGTGGCCTCAGACATTTGACACACTGACTAGCCTTGTAACCTTGGGCAAGTCACTTAACCCCAAGTGCCCTCCAAAAAGAAAAACAAACAAAAAACCCAGAAATATCACATGGGACCTTAAAAGTTATTGATTCAAATGCCATTATTTCATTTAATTTTCAAAACATTTTCAAAATTCTGAACTTAATCACCCAAAAAGACCTATTTCCCTACACGTAGAAGGCATGGAGAAGATTCTAGATGAAGTCCTGAATGCCCATTTATATAATAAATTCTATAGTGTTGTCCTACTTGTAGTGTGTGCTCTTCCTTCTAAACTTCATTAAGTTCTTTTGTGTATTTTTATAATTATAAAATAATAGTTTAGAGAAATTTTGTAATAACAAAATGAGGAGGGAGGGGAGGAGAAGGGGAAGGAAAATAGAAGTAGGAGGGGGAGGGGAAGAAGGAGATGGTGGAGGATGAAGAGGAAGGGGAGAGAGAGGGCAGGACTTTTTCCAAGCCTCATAAAATGGGCAGGGGATGGGTTCACCCTGCCTGTCCTGCTTGGCCTGAATAGTCCAGTATCAAATGTACAAAGACAGCATTATTTCTTGACACTGCCACCAGCTGGGTTGCACACCTTCATACTGTAACGTTCTGGCTATAGCCCTAGAGATGTCTCTTCCCAGATTCCCTCATAGCCTGGACCTCAGGGGAGGCCCACACATACAAAAGGACTCCAATGGACTCTGGGCTCCATGGGTCCCTTTGGGGAGCAGAAGGCTGAGACCTCTGGCTCATTCCAGTGGCTGAAAGAGAAATGAACAAATGGTTAGAGCTCTGGACAGCCCACACTGGGAGTGACCAGGTCCATCCCAGGCCTACCTGTCATTCTCTGTGATCCTGTGAGTAGATGGGGCCTCCAGGAATCAGGCCAGACATGCTGACTCCAATCTTGAGCCCTGCTCTCCATTTCCTGTAGCCCTTTGGCCTGATGCCTTCCTGCTCTGAGGTCTGACAGGAAGGGGGTGATATTGGGGTTGGATTTTCAAGGGCACCATTACAGCCTTCCCTAGTTCCCTCACCCCCAACTCTGTGATGTCCCTAATGCCAGCATTTGAAGGAGAGGGAATGAAACTGGGATCTCCTTGACATGGCCCTTCCCTCTGCCCTTGTCTTGCAGCTGGGCCCCATTCCTACACATAAAAGGTCTCAGGGACCTGAACTTCTGAGAGGTCAAGGGACTTGCCCAAGGCTCCACAGCCAGGAGGTTTCAGGGCAGGCTTGAAGCCAGGGCTTCCTGGATTGGAGGATGACTTGCTGCTCTCCAACAAGGTTCTGCCCAGTTTACAAATGAATAAGGATGTTCCTGCCACTGGGGGCATTGGGTGACTGCTCTCCAGTGCCAGACTCTGCCCCTCCTCCATTCCCTGTCCTTCCAAGCTTGGATGGGGGGGGTCCTCAAAGGGAAGGTGAGGTTGGGGTAAAGGATATATTGGGGACTCAAGGGACCCAGACTGTCTGAGGGCAGGGCAGGGCAGGGCACCTGAAGCTTCTGCAGGAGAATCTGCTGCTGCTCTGCTCTCTTACTCCTCAGAACCTGAACAATTCATTATATGATGTGCTTTTACCATTTTTCCCTGGATCCTAGAGGGAAGAGACAAGTCTTAAGTCTTCTCAGACACAGAACATTCTCCTGACAAGTTTTTCCTGACTTCAAGTTTTGGTTTCCCTCCTTCCTGACCCCAGCCATGACTGGGAGATGGGCCATAAGGGAAAGAGCAGGAATTGAATTCCTTTTCCAGGTCACTGCCTCTCAAATATGTGAAGAGAACTGTGTCTACACCAAGTCTTCTCCCATGGAAAGATCCCCTGTTCCTTCAAGTCCCATGACAGGAGCTTGAGGTGCCCTCCTCTGGACACTCTCCAGCTTATCAGTGCTCTCAAGGCTAAAACATAGTGCCCTCCAATGAAAATATTACTGAATTGTGCTCTGACCAGGGAGGGCACACTTTGTTATTGGAGACTGGCCACAGAAACTCTCTCTAAGTATCACACAGGAATAAGTGAAAGGAGCCTGTCAGGCCATCTGAGCCCGGTCTAGTTCCCCGCCACTGCACCAATTACAGAGGAGGAAACAGGCTCAGTGGAGGTAAAGAGGATTCCAGAATCAGCAACAGCAATGGCTTCCACACTACACATATATTCCCTTTATGGAATACTGAGTCTCTTAGGATTCAGCCTGTTGGAGACCGTAGAACATTGACTGCAGCATGTTCAAAGCTAATGGAAGTCTGTCAGAAGAAAATGTCAGATCTAAAAGGGACCTTAACAAGTGGATCACCGAAGGTCCCACATGGAGCGGCCCATGGAACCTTGCAGGGCTGGGTTAGAAACGCCATGGGCCATCGGAGATAGGCATGGCATTAGCCTCCCTTGGCCAATTCTGTCCTCTCACAAATCTGTACAAATCTCCTGCCTTGGTTCCCGAAGAATACACGGATTTCTGTTTCTGCATTAGACTCCAATGAAGGTGATAAAATAAATAAAAAGCACGAAATAGAGGGGATGTGACTATGTCATTTTCCAAGTCAATTGGAGGCCACAAAAATGTTTTCTTTGTAGATTTTTGCTACCCCTAAATTTATTCGAGTCTGACACCCCCAATTCAATCCCTCCTTCTTTGGGTAAAAGCAAATTTCTACTGTCTTTCCTATTCCTTTGGGAGTAAACCCCTACAAGTTACACACACCCAGACACCTACCCACACCCTCACCCATCAGGTGAAAGTATTTAATTAAAACAACTTGCTGACACCTGAACCCAACCCAAGCTTCTACTTGGGCAAGTTCTCAATCTTCCTATAAAGCTTCATGCCAGAAAAAGAAGCTAGTGACCATTTGTCCAATTTCCATTCTTTTCCCCTAATCTGGGACAAGGAAACCTCCAAAAATTAACTCTTCATTAATCCTCCCTGCCACCCAAACCCTCCAGATGAAAGGAGGATTCTATATTAGGGGATAGGCCAAATAGCGTCCAACCCTCTCCTTTGACAGATGAAGAAGCTGAGGCCCAAACAAGCTGTCCAAAGGTCACAACAGTAGCAAATGGCAGAGGTTGAACACACATACAGCTTCTATTCCCACTGGCCCTAGCACATAGATCACAGAATATTAATTTGGGAGGACCATGGGAGATTCTCCAGTTCAAGCCATGCCATGGTTGATTTAAAGAGAAGACAGCTGTCTATAGAACCAGGGCTTCTGGCTCTTCTGACTCTCAGTTTCACCAGGCCCAGTCCTTTAATTCACTGAGCACAGAGTAGGGCTGCCATTTCCTATAGGGATTCAAGTCTAGGTCATACCCTGAAGGAATTTGATCACTCTCCCTTTGACTCCCATGTTCCCCACCTCCCATTCCCTCCAGAAACTGGTCAGGCAACCAGCCACCCTCACCAAAGCAGGCCTGAGGACACAGGAGCCAGGCCCCCCAGAACCCAGGCTCCCCTGACTTTTCACCTTAGAGAAGGTGCCTTCTGCTTGGGGGTTGCTGCTCCTCATCAAACCCACCTTTGCTCAGGCTTATATAGGCCCTGAAAGTGTGCTGAGCAGCTGGTCCCAGCAATCCAGCCTGCAGCTTATTGGGACCAGCCTTAGCTAGTTAGGGACCAGGGAGCAGAGAAAGACCCTACCCCAGGCTCCTTCTTGGGAGGTTAGATAAGCCTCTGGGATTTGTGCTCACCCACCTTTCCAGGAGGGTGTTTAAGAAGGTCTTGTTGGCAGAGGGCTTAGCATGGGACCCTCCCCCTAGTATCCATCAAGTACTAGGAACATGCTGGTTGCTGTGGTATTCAGTGGATGTTCTCTACAAACTGAGAATCTTTCTAGGAACTCTTAGTGTTCTGGGAAAACTCAAGGATTTTCACCTGAGGACAAGGGGCCACTCCCTGCCAGCACCTGGCCCAACTCCTGAGGCTTTTGCCTGGGACAAAATCCAGGTCCCCACCTAGAATCTTCAAGTGAGCTCCCTCAGAAGCAGTGACTTCTAATCCTTAGCCTAGCAGGCTTTGAGCCAACCTGATACTTAGTCATGAAATTAAACTGCTCAAACATTAGTGTATTTTCTAGAACTGTTCATGTTAAACTAAGTGCATGCTTAGACTGTGAAGCCTGGACCAGGTCTTCTTGGAGTTTGAATGGCAGGTGACTCACATTTTTTATTCCAAGTGAGTGTGGTTAGCTTTTTAGAATTAATATTTGAATGGAAGTGTTTTTGAAACACAGTGTCATCAGGCGCTTCAGATGATCAATTATAACTCTTACAATTAAAAGTTTGGGAAGGTTATTTTCAATGCTGCATTATCTGTACTTAATGTTTCTAAAGAACTGTTTACCATCCTAGTCTTTGATATGTAAATTTTTAAATAAAATTAAAAATTTTATCTTTTAACATATGTTAAAACTTTTTCCCTTAAAGTTACATTTAGTCATTGAGTTTTTTTGAAAATTATGAAAAATAACACCGTTTTGAAAACCATAAGTCATTATAGAAAAATTAACAAAATTGGATTTCTGCTTAGTCAAAAATAGAACAATTTCATCTTTCACTTGCAACAATCTGTTTAAACCTTGTCCTCATGAGAGCCTCATGATGTGACGTTATTCATTACCCTTGTTAATTTAGGTATATTACAAGCTGGTAGCAAAGACACTGCTTCATTGCTATCAGTATTTTTACCTCTTCTGTCTAAATTTAACCACTTATCCATAACCAAAAAATATTTTTGTCCATAAATATAAATAAATATTCCCAATAATATTTAAAATAAATACATTAGTGTATGGATTTCACTTGTGTTTAATTTTTTTAAATTGATGTTCATAGATGGAGGAGAAGTATTATTAAAGGGTTTTAACTTTACTTGCTGCAATTATACATTTACATTTTTGTAAAGGGAGATAGCCAAAATTTTAAAAATCAAACATTCTAACACCATGCAATCCAAAGATATACTAATTTGATGCTTAAGTACTGAAGAACTACAGTGTTGTGTTGAAAAATTTGCAAGCCTGTACTAGAGTTTGCTATGTTGTGGATCTCTTACTAAGTAAATGGGATATAAACATTCTTTCCTCCAAATTGGGGTAAATTTCCAAATTTGCTCACAATGTAGTGCAAGTTTCATCTCAGAATAATTGTCTATTACTTGTGAAACTGATTGAGTTATGTCTGGCAGAGTGTATAGTGAAGGCATCTCTTGACCCATCTTAGTCTGAAAAGCCTCCAGTCTTACAAATTTTATTTTATTTTATTTTATTTATTTATTTATTTTTTAAACAAATGCTTTATTAACTTCTGGTTTACATCATTCATTTCCACCAGATTATGAGTTACATTTTTCCCCCGTTCTTTCCCTACCCACCACCCCAGAATAGCAGTCCCACTAGATATCCCCTCATCCAATCTGCTCTCTCCCATATCTTCTCCCATACCCCCTTCGACTTTGCCATTAGGGCAAGGTGAATCTCTGAGCCCCACTGCCTGGACATCTGATGAAACATTTAATTTTAAAACTTCGATTTTCAGATCCATTCCCTTTCTCCCCTGTCACCCACTCCCTCTGAGAAGATAAGCAATTCAGTATGTGTTGTACATGTATATCTATGCAAAACATTACCATAGTAGATATATTGTAAAAGACTGCTTATATTTCCCTCCCACCTGTCTCTCCTCCCACCTGGTCCATTCCCTACTTTGATCCTGTCCCTCTTTGATAGTGGGTACTTCTAACCTCCCCTCTCCCCAGAATGCCCTCCCCTCCATCATCCCCCCTCTTGTCCCCCTTTCCCCTACTCAGGAGAGTGAGTGAGGGTAAGATATTCCATTTAGTATGTATGTGATTCTCTCCTTGAGCCAACTTCAATGAGAATATGCTTTTGCCTTTTTGCCTTCCTGTTTTTCCCCTCCCCTGCAACTACTTCCCCTTGCCTCTTCTACATGAGATAGTTTGTCCTACCCTGTCTCTCTCCATCTCCTCTTGCCACTTTCCTCCCTCACCTCTTGACTTCACCCCTTAAGAGTCATCCCTTCCTTGGGGCAGCTAGGTGGTGAAGCGAGCAGAGAGCCAGCCCCGGAGCCAGAAGGACCCGAGCTCGGATCTGGCCCCAGACACCCAACACACAAACAAAAACCCAGCCATGTGAACCTGGGCAAGTCACCCAACCCCAATTGCCTTCTAAAAAAAAAATAATCATCCCTTCCCATCAAATTCAACCTGTGCCCTCTATCCATGTATACCTGTAAACATATGCCATGTACCCTTCTTCAATTATTTTCATAATGAGAAAGGTTTCATCAAACACAGTTATTGTTTTTCCATGTAGGACTGTAAATAGTCCAATTTTGATAAGTTCCTTTTGATTTCTTTTCCTTGATTGCCTTCTCAAGCATCTCTTGCTTCTTGTGTCTGAATGTCAAATTTTCTATTCAGCTCTGGTTTTTTCATCAAGAATGCTTGAAAGTCCTCTATTCCACTGAATGACCATATTTTCCCCTGAAACAAGATACTCAGTTTTGCTGGGTAGGTGACCCTTGGGTTCATTCCCAGCTCTTTTGCCCTCTGGAATATCATATTCCATGCCCTTTGATCCCTCAGTGTAGAAGCTGCCAGGTCCTGGGCTATTCTGATTGTGTTTCCACAATATTGAAATTGTTTCTTCCTGGCTGCTTGTAGTATTTTCTCCTTGATCTGGGATTCTGGAACCTGGCTATAATATTCCTGGGAGTTTTCTTTTTGGGATCTTTTTCAGGAGGTGATCTGTGGATTCTTTCAACCTCTATTTTGCCCTCTGGATCTAAAACATCAGGGCAATTTTCCTTGAGAATTTCTTGAAGGGTGATTTCTAGGTTCTTTCTTTGATCATGGCTTTCAGGTAGTCCAATAATTTTTAAATTGTCTCTCCTGGATCTATTTTCCAGGTCAGTGGCTTTTCCCATGAGATATTTCACATTGCCTTCTATTCTTTCATTTGTTTGGATCTGTTTAATAGTATCTTGATTTCTCATAAAGTCACTAGCTTCCATTTGCTCCAGTCTAACTCTGAAGGAATGAATCTCCTCAGTGAGCTTTTGAGATTCTTTTTCCATCTGGCAAATTCGAGTTTTTAAGGCATTCTTCTCCTCATTGCCTTTCTGAGCCTCTTTTGCCATTTGAGTTAGTCTATTTTTTAGGGTGTTATTTTCCTCAGTCAGGCTGTTGACTGTCATTTCATACTTTTCTTGTATCTTTTTCATTTCTCTTCCCAAATTTTCCCCCACTTCTCTTATCTGCTTCTTAAGGTCCTCTATGGCCTGTAGCCAGCTTGTATTTTCATTTGGGGTTTTTGGTGCAGGAGTTCTGACCTCACAGTCCTCCTCCATGCTTTGAGCCTCTTTGCCCCTAAAATAGGTGTCCAATGTTGAACTTTTCTGTTTATTTTGTTTCATTTGCCTAGGCATATTGCCACTTAATTACTTGATTTTTGGGCTTGTTGCCATAGTAGGACTCTGCCACCAGACAGGGGAGCTTCCGCCCAAACGTGGGGTCTTCACAACTTCCGACAGTTGGGTGGCCTCTGTAAAGCCTCCACCCACTCTGGCAAGTTGGATACCCACCCCAAACTTCCCCCCCAGACCACAATCCAGATCCAGGCAGTTTAAAGCAAAAGCTATTAACCCCCAGACTGATTGCTGGATCTTCCTATAGTTTGAAGACCAGGAGCTAGAGCCACTACTGATGCTGCAAAATGGCTTCTGTGCAGCTGTTTCTTCAGCAGCTTTTTGCCCCCAGGGGAGGAAGCCACGTGTTCCCCAAATACTGGTCCCAAAGTCCATAGGGCACTAACCTCTCACTTTGTCCTAGGCCTATCTGTGCTGATAATTCTGGAATCGCCACAATTGCTGGTGTTCTGGGGTCCCTCCAGCTGGCTGAAGGCCTGGCCGCCCTGGGGCTAAAGCCTCGGACCTGGGCTCGGCTCTGCATGCTGCGCTGTCGGTTCCCAGCGCGCTGGGCTGCCTGCTCTCAGAGTGCTGCGCTGGCCGCTCCCTGCAGGGCTGCTGGGCTGTCCTCAGCAGGAGGTTAGCTTCTCTGTTCCGTTCTGTGGGTGCTGTGGCTCCAGAAGTTGTTCGGAGCTCCCTTTCACATTGTTTGAAATTTGTCCAAATTTTATTTTTTTATGACTTAATATACCTGAAGAGATGGATATCTTTTAGTCTAGAAATTTACAGAAATTGGCCAGAATCATTTCTCTAAGTCTTTGAGTAACTTATCCTATGTTCATTGTCTAAGTGAAATTACCGATTATAATTCATATACTGGTTGCTTTTATATCAGGATGAGTTTAAACTGGGGGAGAAGTAGAATGAGCAGTAGAACAGGATGTTGTGTGATTTGGGGAAAGCTTGCTACTCTTGGTTGTTAAATTGATTTATTCTAACAGGAGGAGAGTAGTTCCACTCAGCTCTAAGCATTATTACTGCAACTTTCTACCTAAGGTAAAATCTTATGGGATTGTAAATGATAGTAGTGAAAGAAGAGTTTCTATCATATTTAATAACCAATTATTAAACTAGGATTAAGGCTTTTCCCTTTATTTCCTTATTAAGAGACCAGGCCCTGTAGACCAGTCAGTTATCTCTGAAGGACATTGCTGATGGTTGAGATTGCCCAGATCCTCCAGGAACATGCTCCTAGGGCTTGGGCAGGATCACACCCAATAGAAGATCTTACTCCTTTTTAGAGTGTAAATAGAATCTAATGTAGGGGAATTCCAGGACTAAATTCTTGGAGCCCAGCATTGGAATTGAGGTGAAGCCAACTGATAAAGGAGCAAACTACCCAGCATGCAAAGCTCCCTGAGTGTTCTAAGTAGAGGTGAATTCCTTTGTCAGATTGCTTGCTGGCAGCTGAATTTCATGATCAAGTCCTGTTCTTAGCAGGAGGAGCTAAAGGCTTTCAGCCCACCTCTTCATTTGGAAGGTACCTCTTTACCAATCTGGGTTGAGTTTCCCCTGTCAGGGGCACCCTTATCCTAAAGCAATTTAAATATTCAGTGATCTCCATGGTTTTGTCTTTGGTTACTGAGAGAAACCATTGACCATGGATTGACTAATTATTAGCTAGCCTAATAAACATATTAGTTTAATTATTAAGTTATTATTAAGTTTTTCAGGCCATTCCTCGTCTCTCCTTTGTAACCTGGTAGAATACAGCACCCAACTGGGGAGGTGGTGAAGTAAAAGAAAGGGTGTAAAGAAAAGATTGGCAGGAAAATTTATTTTGTTTTTTTTTTTTAAAACATTTTTAAAATTCATTTATTTTATCCATTTACTTTACATCATTCAGATCCACAATCCCTTGAGTTCCAAATTTTCTCCCTCTCTCTCTCCTCTCCCTTTCCTCCATGGTGACATACAATCAAATATTGGTTCTAGGGGTAGCTAGGTGGCACAGTGAGTAGGGCACTAGCCCTGGAGTCAGAAGGACCTGAGTTTGGATCTGGCCTCAGACACTTAACACACACAAACAAAAACCTAGCTGTGTGACCTTGGGCAAGTTACTGAACCCCAATTGCCCTCCAAAAAGCAAAAAACAACAACAAAAAAACAAAATATATAGATAGATTCTACAAATACCTTCACATTAAACATTAGTCAAGTCATAAAGAAGGATTATAACCAATGGAGTGAACAATGAAAAAGAAGGGGCAAAACAAAACAAAACACAAAAGAGAGAGAGCAAGTAGTTTGCTTCAATCTGCATTCAGATTCTGTAGCTCTTTCTCTGGATGTGAATATCCCTTTCCATCATGAGTCTTTTGGGGTTGTCTTGTAACCTTGTATTGCTGAGTGAAACCCAGTCTATCAAAATTAGTTGTCACACATACCATGTGTCTGTAACTGTGTACAAAGTTCTCCTAGTTCTGCTCTCCTCACTCAGCATCAGTTGATCTAAGTCTCTCCACATTATTCTGAAGTCTGTCTGCTCCTCGTTTCTTATAGCACAATAGTATTCCATTACATTCATATACCACAACTTGTTTAGCCATTCCTTGATTGATGGGCATCTCCTTGATTTCCAATTCTTTGCCACCACAAAAATAGCTGCTATACATATTTTTGTTCATATAGGTCCTCCTCCCACTTGTATCATCTCTTTGGGATACAGCCCTAGATATAGTATTGCTGGTATATAGTATATATATATATAGTAATGCATGTACATTTTTATAGGCCTTAGGGCATAGTTATAGATAGCTCCCCAGAATGGTTGGATCAGTTCACAACTCCACCAACAATGCATCAGTGTTCCAATTTTTCCACAATCTCTCCAGCAGTTATTGTTTTTGATAGGAAGATTTCTTTTTTTATTAATTGATTTATTAATTTTTAGTTAACAAGATTCAATTCCATAATTCCATGAGTTTTAAATTTCCTCTTCCTCCCTCCACCCCCCACAACAGCATATAGTCCAGTATAGGATCTGCAAATACATTCACATTAGACATTAGTCAAGTTACAAAGGTGTATTGTACTAGGTGGGATGAAAAATTGTAAAGGAGAAATAAAACCAAACAATGAAAAGAAAAAGATCAATTAGTTTGCTTCCATCAGGATGCAAGCTCAGTTCTTCTAGTTACTTATCTGATGTCGCATCTCTCTCCTTCATGAGTCTTTCGGGATTGACATACCACTGCATTGCTGAAAAGAGTCCAGTCTCTCATACTTGGTCATCACACATATGTTGTGTTTGTGATTGTATACAAATTTCTCCTGATTCTACTCTTCTCGCTCAGCATCAGTTTGTATAAACCTCTCCAGGTAAATATGAAAACCGTCTCCTCCTCGTTTCTTATAGCACAATAATATTCCATTACATGCATATACCACAGCTTGTTTAGCCATTCCCCAATTGATGGGTACCCCTTTAATTTCCAATTCTTTGCAACCATGAAAAGAGCGCTATAAATATTTTTGTACATATGGTTCTTCCTCCCTCTTCTATGATCTCTTTGGGATATAACCCTAGAAGTGGCATTACTGGGTCAAAGGCTATGAAATTTTTTATAGCCCTTTGGGCATAATTCCAGATTGCTCTCCAGAATGTTTAGATTAGTTCACAACTCCACCAGCAATGCATTAGTGTTCAAATTTGCCCACATCCTCTCCAGCATTTGTCATTTTCCTGTTTTGTCATCTTTTCTTCATATGCTTATAGATATCTTTAATTTCTTTCTCTAAAAACCGCCTGTTCATATCCTTTGACCATTTATCAATTGGGGAATGACTTGTACTCTTATAGATTTGACTCAATTCTCTGTATATTTTAGAAATGAGTCCTTTATCACAGACATAGGTTGTAAAAATTCTTTCCCAATTTCCCACCTCCCTCTTAATCTTGGTTACATTGGCTTTGTTTGTACGAAACTTTTCAATTTAATATAAATCAAAATTATCCATTTTGCATTTTAAAATGGTCTCTAATTCTTGTTTGGTCATAAAGTCTTGATAGGAAGATTTCTGAAGGCACTGAGTGCCCTCTCCCAAATCAAGGATCATATAGTTAAGACAGAATCTGTCTTAGGATCTTGGAGAGAGAACCGAACTTCAGTAACCAGTTGGCCTATTCAAAGTAATCTTTTGGAAAGAAGTCACCACCAGACATCACTATGTCCAGTTTCTTTTGGCAGCATGGGAAATGGTTTGGTTGAATGTCCAATGTCTAGAACCCAAAAAATGTGTTGGAACATAAAGACGTTTATGGGAATCCTATCTCTATGCAGGGGTTTGAGTAATAGGACCCACCAAATCTTAAGCTTCTTTCTGTACACATCGTCATAGATAAAATTTAAAGCATCGGGGAAGTGGAAGATGGCGGAGTAGAAACAGCTCATCCAAGCCACTCTGCCCTCACATTCCCCCCAAACGATGTAAAAGGGGACTCTGAACAACTTCTGGAGCCCCAGCACCCACAGAACAACACAGAGAAGCTAAACTCCCACTGAGGACAGCCCAGCAGCCCTGCAGGAAGGACCAGCGCAGTGGTCTGGGACCTGGCAGCGTGCAGCGCGCAGAGCGCAGGAGCCGAGCCAAGCCGAGCCCAGGTCCGCATGAGCCGAGGTTTTAGCCCCAGGGCGGCAGGGCCAGCAGCCAGCTGGAGGAACCCCAGAACACCAGGAGCTGTGGCGACTCCAGAATTATCAACATAGACTTGCCTGGGACAAAGTAAGAGGTTAGTGTCCTATGGACTTTGGGACTGGTATTAGGGAATGCGTCGGCTCCCTCCCCTGGGGGCTAGAAGCCGCTGAGGACAAACGCCATTTTGTAGTTTTCAGAGACAGCTCCCGCTCCCAGCCTGCAAATTTGTAGGGAGATCCAGTGATCAGTATTGAGGGGGTAATTGCTCTTGCTTTAACCTCCCTGGATCTGGATTGTGATCTAGGGTGGAAGTCGTGGGTGGGTTTACAGCTTGCCAGAAACGGAAGTTGCCCCCCACACATTTGGGACGAAAATTCCTCTATCTGGCCTTAAAGCCATAGTGTGGCAACAAGCCCAAAAGTCAAGTAATTAAGTGGCAACATGCCAAGGCAAAGGAAACAGAAAAATGCAACCCTAGACTCCTATTTTGGGGGCATAGAGCGGGAAAAGGACTGTGAGGTCAGAAGTCCTGCTCCAAAAGCCCCAGGGGAAAACATGAGCGGGTTGCAGGCCATAGAGGACATTAAGAAGGACTTTAAAAATCAAATAAGAGAAGTGGAGGAAAAATTGGAAAGAGAAATGAGAAGGATGCAGGAAAAGTATGAAATGAGGGTCAACAGCCTGACTGAGGAAAACAACACCTTAAAAAATAGACTAACTCAAATGGCAAAGGAGGCCCAAAAGGGCAATGAGGAGAAGAATGCCTTAAAAAGTCGAATTTGCCAGATGGAAAAAGAATCTCAAAAGTTCACTGAGGAGATTCATTCCTTCAGAGTTAGACTGGAGCAAATGGAAGCTAATGACTTTATGAGAAATCAAGATGCTGTTAAGCAGATCCAAACAAATGAAAGATTAGAAGGCAATGTGAAATATTTCATGGGAAAAACCACTGACCTGGAAAATAGATCCAGGAGAGACAATTTAAAAATTATTGGACTACCTGAAAGCCATGATCAAAGAAAGAACCTAGAAATCATACTTCAAGAAATTCTCAAGGAAAACTGCCCTGATGTTTTAGATCCAGAGGGCAAAATAGAGGTTGAAAGAATCCACAGATCACCTCCTGAAAAAGATCCCAAAAAGAAAACTCCCAGGAATATTATAGCCAGGTTCCAGAATCCCCAGATCAAGGAGAAAATACTACAAGCAGCCAGGAAGAAACAATTTCAATATTGTGGAAACACAATCAGAATAGCCCAGGACCTGGCAGCTTCTACACTGAGGGATCGAAGGGCATGGAATATGATATTCCAGAGGGCAAAAGAACTGGGAATGAACCCAAGGGTCACCTACCCAGCAAAACTGAGTATTGTGTTTCAGGGGAAAATATGGTCATTCAGTGGAATAGAGGACTTTCAAGCATTCTTGAGGAAAAACCAGAATTGAATAGAAAATTTGACATCCAGACTCAAGAAGGAAGAGATGCCTGAGAAGGTAATCAGGGAAAAGAAATCAAAAGGAACTTATCAAAGTTGAACTATTTACATTCCTATATGGAAAAGCAATAACTGTGACTGATGATATCTTTCTCACTATGAAAATAATGGAAGAAGGGGGTGTGGTCATATGAATACATAAGTGAATGTGTGTGTATATGGTTACAGTTATATATGGATAGAGGGCATAAGTTGAATTTGTTGGGAAGGGAGAATACTCAAGGGATGAAATTATGAGGTGAGAGAGAAAGTGGCAAGAGGAGATGGGGAGAGACAGGGTAGGGTAAACTATCTCATGTAGAAGAAGCAAGGGGAAGTGGTTGGAGGGGGAGAATAAGGAAGGCTAAAGGCAAAACCACATTCAAATTGAATTTGGTTCAGGGAGAAAATGACATACATACGTAAATGGGATATCTCAACCTGCAGCAGGATAGGGGGAAGGGGGATGGGAGGGATGATGGATGGGAGGGCATCCTTGGGGTGAGGGGAGGTTGGAATACCCACTATAAAGAGGGACAGGATCATGTAGGGAATGGACCAGGTGGGGGGTGGGATGAGTGGGAGGGAATTATAAGCAGCCTTGTACAATATATCTACTATGATAATGTTTTGCATAGCTAGACATGTACAACATATACTGAATTACTTATCTCCCAAGAGGGAATGGGTGACAAGGGAGGAAGGAAATGGATCTGAAATTTGAGGTCGTAACATTAAATGTTTCAAATATATATAAATACTATTATTAATACTCTTTTGCTTGTAATAGGGAGATAAGATGTGCAGGCATTGGGATGCAAAGACTCACCTTCCTCTAATGGAAAAGTCGATGGGGGTATGGGAGAAGGTATGGGAGAGAGCAGATTGGAGGAAGCGATATCTTGTGGGATTACTGTTCTGGGAGGTTGGGTAGGGGAATAATGGGGGGAAAATGATTGTAACTCAAAATCTGGCAGAAATGAATGATGTAAAACAGAAGTTAATAAAGCATTTGTTTAAAAAAAAAATTTAAAGCATCACCTATAACTTCTTCCAATCCTATATTGGGGGAGAGATATATTGTCCTGGCATGGCAAATAGAATCAGAGTAGATAGGTTTTCTTTCTAATATATTTTCTTTCATGAGTATTTCCCAATTACTTGATAAAATATTTTTAACATTATTTTTAATGTTATATATTTATATTTAACATTATTTATTTTTATTTTTATATTTATATTTAACACTATTTTTTAAATGTGATTGGAAAATACTTTGTCTTGTTCTCTCCAGCCACATCTAGAGAAAGTAATCAATATGATATTAATTGTCCTTGTGAATCATGCAAAACACATTTCCATATTATGGAAACATACACAAAACTACAAAACATACACACATACACAAACACACAAAGGGAAAAAAAGGAAAGTGGAAAAGAATGCTTCAGTTTATAATGAGAGTTCATCATTTCTCTCTGCAGGTGGAGAGAATCTTTCATTGTTTGGCTTTTGACATTGTCTTTATCAGAGTAGCTTCATCTTTCAAACTGATTATCACACAGAATTGCTATTACTGTGTACCCTGGCCTTTTGGTTCTGCTCTATTCACATTAGTACTTTGCAGATTTTTCTTTAAAATTTTCCTCATTTCTCTTTTTTATTAATTTGTTTGTTTACTTTTAGTTTAAAAGATTCCGTTCCACAATGCCTTGAGTTTCAAATTTTCTCCCCCTCCCTCTCATTCTCCCCACCCTTAGCGGCATGCAATCAAATATAGGCTCTACAAATACCTTCACAGGTTGTAAAGAAGGATTATAACCTAAGGAATGAACAATGGGAGAGAGGAAACAAAACAAAACAAGAAAAAGAAAGAGCAGGTAGTTTGCTTCAATCTGCATTCAAACTCAGTAGTTCTTTTTCTGTATGTGGACATCTCTTTCCATTATGAGTTTTTGGGGTTGTCTTATAACCTTATATTGCTGAGAAGAGCCTAGGCTATCAAAGTTGGTCATCATACATGTGTTAAGTCTGTAATTGTGTACAAATTTCTCCTGGTTGAGCTCTTTTGACTCAACATCAGTTTGTATAAGTCTCTCCAGCTTATTATGATGTCTGTCTGCTCCTCATTTCTTATAGCAAAATAGTATTCCATTACATTCATATTCCACAACTTGTTTAGCCATTCCACAATTTATGGGCATCCCCTTGATTTCCAAATCTTTGCCAGAACAAAAAGAGCTGCTATAAATATTTTTGTACATATGGGGCCTCTTTCCACTTCTTTGATTTCTTTAGGATACAATCCTAGAAGAGGTATTGCTGGGTCAAAGGGTATGCACTTATTTATAGCCCTATGGGCATAGTTCCAGATTGTTCTCCAGAATGGTTGAATCAGTTCACAACTCCACCAACAATGCTTTAGTGTTCCAATTTATCCACATCCTCTCCACATTGATCATTTTCCTGTTTTGTCATCTTAGCCAATCTAAAATCTGCTCATTTCTAATAACACACGGACTCAGAGTTATCCTAATCTAATTAGGTGCTATTTTCCGAACTTCTCCTCCCTTTGGTTGCCTCCTCCCTCATCACCTCTGTCTTATCTAGGCTTGAAGGAGTTATAAACATTAACAGAAATTCCAAGGGCTAACTCTTCAAAGCTCTATGAACTGACCTTAGTGGTGGTGCGAGATACAAGGAGCAAAGGGACTTGTGATCACCTCTCAAGCTGCCCTGCTCAGAAGACTGCCTCTTACATGGACCTGAAGTGAGGGACTCCAGAGGGGCCTATAAAGCATAAGTGCCCAGCTCCCTTGGTGCACACACATCCCTAAGGCAGTCAGAGCAAGATCCATGCAGACTGGGGAGAACTGACTGAGCTGGTCCAACCTAAGAGAGTAGGATCTGAAAAAGGTGTAGGGGCCAGTCTCTGCACCCCCTTCTGCTGGTTAGAACTGGCCTTTCCCTCCTTATAGTACTTAGCACTTTATCTGGAACTCTTTACTGTACTTCTTAGACCACAACATTTACAGTCAAGACCCTGGAGTCAGGTATCAGCTCTGCTTAAGTCTTTCATTTATACTCTGTACCTCTGTTGTTCCATCTGTCAAATTAGAGTGTTGTACAAGATAATCTTTAAGGAAATGTCCACAATATGCAAGACTTGGGGGAAAGCAGAGAAATGATGAGGGCAAAGGCCCTCATTAGATCCCTAAAGGGCTGAGGATCTAAGGTTGAGTTTTGGTCGTGAAAAGAGAGAGTTAGGTGCCCAACAGAGGGGGGGAATTATTAAAGACAGGCTGATAGGACCTGACCATTTTATTTCTTAGCTTAGCAGTGCCTTCTGCAGGGCAAGGATAGACTTGGCTTTCTAAGAGATCAGACAATAAGCAGAGCAAACATTCCATGAAGCAGTTTGGACAGGAAGAGGACAGAGTTTAGATCTCATGTGCTCCAGTGGCCAGAGATCCTGGCCCAACCTCCAGGAGGAGCACCTACCAATGGTGCAGCTGAGCTCCCCCTTCAGTTCACATCTGATGGGCCTCCTGCTTCTCTTGGTTTATTCTCTTCCATGTGGGGTGCCCCCACCATGTCCCCTTATCTACAGACAGATGATATTGGATTATTTAGCCATGCTCAGGCAGGAAGAAGAGAGAAAAAATGAGGATATAACAGCAGAAGGCTAGGGACCCAGCCAAGGTCTAAAACAGGAAGTCCTCTGCAAAGTAAGGAACAGGAATACCTTGGATTTTTGTACAAAATTATGCCTTTAGCATAATTTTATAGAAATGGGGAAAGAAATACAGAGGTGAGGGGAAGAATTATGGGTGGCCATGAGGGGAGGGAAGTGGGGGTGGACATATTAAGTGATGTTCCTAGGTGTCTTGATTCTGGGTACAGGATTCTGGGGTGGAGGAGATCTCCTGTGTAGTATGACCTTCAGAGTTGTGGTCATTCTGGATTGAATCAAGAGCAGGCACAGTCTGTGGGATCAATGCTGTTGGATCTTGGGATCTGTTTCCACCTGGCTCTTCCCAATCCAAGTTCATCAAAGGGGTGTCAGTGGAAGGGGTTCCCTAGGGTCTCTCTTTGGAGATCCAGTGACCTGCCTCTTGATCTTCCATGAGATCAGAGACAGGAAAACTGAAGGGATGTCCCAGGCTTGAACATGGGGGGTGTTCTCAAAGGTCCCTTGAAGCTGGATGTAGGGAAATTGTATTGGATGAAAGAGGATGAGCTGTGGAAGCAGTCTGAACATGTGCTCTGGGGTGAATTGATGTGAGAGGAAGATGAGAGGCCTGGGGATCCATGGAATCTCCTGTGGTGAACCTTGGGGGCTGTTCCCATGGCTCATTTGGTTTGGGTTGTAGATAAATGTGCTGGGGGTCCATGGGATCGCCTATGATGGCTCCTGGGGGCTGTTCTGGCCTGTTTCTCTCTTCTCCCCTTCACCAATGGAGGCTCCATTCCACTTGATCACCTCAGGTGGCCCCTGACCCAGCCAGGGAGGAGTCCACACTGGCATGGGGTTCCAGCTGTATGCCCCTGTGAAAATAACAAGAGGTAAACGTATTCACAAGTCTATTCCTAGGAGCTCTGTTCCCATGGTCCCTGAGCTGGCTCCCAGGTGGGGCTTCACATGTACCCCAGGATCACCTGTGTGATGAGCCAAGGGGGAGAGCCATGGGAAGGACTTCACCCAGATGGCCTCTCCAGGGAGAGCAGGGGTCCCTGCTCTTGGTCTCCCTGAAGTGTCCCGCCTGGATGGTGTAGCCCTGCTAAATCCCCTTTTGTAAAACATACCTGAGGGTTCATAGCCTGTGGGCTCAGAATCAGGGAGGTCATGCCCAGGACCTTCATGATAGGCATGTGTGAACAGTAGGACTTTTTCCAAGCCTCATAAAATGGGCAGAGGATGGGTTCACCCTGCCTGTCCTGGTTGGCCTGCTGGATAGTCCAGTACAAATCCTCCAAAGACAGCATCATTCCCTGACACTGCAACCAGCTGTGCTTCACACCCTTCTTGTGTAACCTGCTGGCTATGGCCCTGGAGATGACCCCCAGTCTCTTCCCTATTCCCTCATAGCCTGGATATCAGGGGAGGCCCACACATACAAAAGGACTCTGATGGACTCTGGGCACCATGGGTCCCCTTGGGGAGCAAAAGCCTGAGACCTCTGGCTCATTCCAGTGGCTGAAAGAGAAATGAACAAGTGGTTAGAGCTCTGGATGGCCCACACAAGAAGTGACCAGGTTGGGGCGGCTAGGTGGCGCAGTGAGTAGAGTGTCAGCCCTGGAGTCAGAAGGACCTGAGTTCGGATCCGACCTCAGACACTTAACGCACACACAAACAAAAACCTAGCCATGTGACCTTGGGCAAGTTACTTAACCCAATTGCTCTCCAAATAGCAAAAAAAAAGAAGTGACCAGGTCATCCCAGGCCTACCTGTCATTCTCTGTGATCCTGTGAGTAGATGGGGGCCCTGGGAACCAGGACAGACATGCTGAGTCCAACCTTGAGCCCTGCTCTCCATTTCCTGTAGCCCTTTGGCCTGGCACCTTCCTGCTCTGAGGTCTGACAGGAAGGGGGTGACACTGGGGTTGCATCTTCAAGGGCACCATTACACCCTCCCCTAGTGTCCACACACCTAACCCTGTGATGTCCTCAATGCCAGCATAAGGAGAGGGAATGAAACTGGGATCTCCTTGACATGGCCCTTCCCTCTGCCCACTCCCCTCTGCAGCTGAGCCCCATTCCTAAAGGTCTCAGGGCCCTCAAGCTCTGAGAGGTCAAGGGTCTTGCCCAAGGCTGCACAGCCAGGAGGTTTCAGGGCAGGCTTGAAGCCAGGCCTTCCTGGCTTGGAGGATGACTTGCTGCTCTCCAACAAGGTTCTGCCCAGTTTACAAATGAATGAAGCTGTTCCTGACACTGGGGGCACTGGGTAACTGCTCTCCAGTGCCAGGCTCTGCCCCTCCTCCACTCCCTGTCCTTCCAAGCTTGGATGGGGGGAGGAGACCTCAAAGGGAAGGTGAGGTTGGTATGACGTGCCAGTTAGGTTCCCATAGTCCTAGCTCCTACACAAGGCCTCTCACAAGACCCCCCAGGGGGCCCCAGGAACCTAGCATAAAGGTATGACCATTGTGAAACAGCCCTGCACCTGCCTTGTAACCAAGATGTAACCAAAACAAAGATCTGCCCCGTTAGCTTGTAGCTCCCCCCCCCCCTTAGTTTACATCCCTATGTAGCAACAGTTGCTTTGCTGACCACTGTTTGTTTCAGGAAGTACTTTTTACTGTATAAAAGCTTACTGGACAGACTGCTTGGGGCTGCCTTCCCTTCTGGGAGACTCCCAAATAAACACTCCCAAATTCTAAATTGGCTATCCTCTCCTGTATTTGCCTCCATTGTCCATTACAGGGGTAAAGGATGTATTGGGAATTCAAGGGCCACAGAGTGTCTGAGGGCAGGGCAGGGCACCTGAAGCTTCTGCAGGAGAATCTGCTGCTGCTCTGCTCTCTTACTCCTCAGAACCTGAACAATTCATTATATGATGTGCTTTTACCATTTTTCTCTGGATCCTAGAGGGAAGAGACAAGTCTTAAGTCTTCTCAGACACAGAACATTCTCCTGACAAGATTTTCCTGATATCAAGCATTGATTTCCTTCCTTCCTGACCCCAGCCATGGCTGGGAGATGGGCCATAAGGGAAAGAGCAGGAATTGAATTCCTTTTCCAGGTCACTGCCTCTCAAATATGTGAAGAGAAATGTGTCTACACCAAGTCTTCTCCCAGGTAAAGATCCCCTGTTCCTTCAAGTCCCATGACAGGAGCTTGAGGTGCTGCCCCTGCTGGCTGCCCCGCTCTGGACACTCTCCATCTTATCAGTGCTCTCAAGGCTAAAACATGGTGCCCACTACTGGACATATTAGTACAGATGTGCTCTGACCAGGCGGGGCACACACTGTTATTGGAGATTGGCCAATTAACATTTTCTCTAAAGATCACACAAGAATGTGTGAAAGACCATCTGAGCCCAGCCTAGTCCCCACCCCTCATTTACAGAGGAGGAAACAGGCTCAGAAAAGGTAAAGAGGACTCTAAGACCCTCTATGAAATAAATCTCAGTCTAAGAATCCAAGTTCCTTGGCCTCAAAAGCCAAAGAGCTTTTCACAGCCTTCCTGGGACTAGGAATAGGGGAATATCCATTGGATGCCAATATAACACAGTCTTAGAAAATCAGTGACATACCTAAGTTGGGAGAAGTAGAATTTGGAAGAGAGAGGCTGCACAGCCAGGTCCCCTGTCTATTGGCCCCAGCTCAGAGAAAGACCAAATATGATTTCTGGGGAAAAAAAAGCATTGGCTATTAACCCATTGTACAGATGGGGAGCCCAAGGCTTAGGAGAAGAAACATCTGACCAGGTAGTTATTGATTGACCCAGGTCTCCTGACTCCCCTTCTGCTTTCTGTTCAGTGGTGTTACATTCAGCCTTTTAAGTGAAACCTGAATGGATGTGAACAATTCTTCATTTCCTTCTCCTGACCTGCTATCCCAAGTCCCTCCAGAAACTGTTCTGCAGTCCCACCCTCCTGAAGACACTAATCCATTGAAGCCCAAGGAAGTCCATGCCCAGGCTTACCCTTACCTTTTAGCTTAGAGAAAACATCTTGGAGCTGGTCCTGCTAAAGCTGCCTCCAAACTCAGGCTTACAGAATCCTGTGCCCAGAATCAAGTGACCTATGAATACCACCTCCTATGTGCAGGCTTAATGTGTTCATCCCCACTTCCCTACCCTCATGGCTACCCTCAATTCTTCCCCCCTCCTCTGAATTTCTTTCCCCATTTCTATATCCAAACATGATAGGAACCTAAAATTAAAATAATCTTCTCCAAAAAACAAGGTATTCTTTTTACTTACATTGCAGAGGGCTTCCTGTTTGAGACCTTGGCTGGGTCCCTAGCCTCCTCCTGTCATATCTTCATTTTTCCTCTCTTCCTCCTGGTAAATATGGCTAAATAATCCGAGAAAATCCACGAATTTTAGGATGTCATCTGTCTGTAGATAAGGGGACATGGTGGGGGCACCTCACATGGAAGAGAATAAACCAAGAGAAGTAGGAGGCCCATCAGATGTAAACTGAAGGGGGAGCCCAGCTGCACCATTGGTAGGTGCTCCTCCTGGAGGCCACTGGAGCACATGAGATCTAAACTCTGTCCTCTTCCAATCAAACTGCTTCATGCAATATTTGCTCTGCTTATTGTCTGATCTCTTAGGAAACCATGTCTATCCTTTCCCCACAGAAGGTACCATGAAGCTAAGAAATAAAATTGTTGGAGTGGCTCTGTAGGGCAGTGAATAGAGTACCGGCCCTGGATTCAGGAGAATCTGAGTTCAAATCTGACCTCAGACACTTAACCCTTACTAGCTGTGTGACCTTGGGCAAATCACTTAATCCCAAATGCCCTGCTCTCCCCCTTCAAAAAAGAATAGAAATAAAATTGTCAGGTCCTATCAGCCCTTCTTTAGCAATTTCCCACCTCTGATACGCTCCTGACTGTCTCTTCTCAAAACTCAACCTTAGATCCTCATCCCTTTACAGACCCGATCAGGGCAATGGCCCTCATCATCTCTCTGCTTTCCCCCCAGGTCTTCCATATTGTGGAAGTTATCTTAAAGATTATCTTGTATAACCCGCTAACTTGACAGATGGAGAAACAGAGGCACAGAGCATAAATGAATGCTTTAAACAGAGCCAATATGTGACTCCAGGGTCTTGACTGTCAATTCTATGTTCTAACAAGTACAATGGAGAGGACCAGATAAAGTGCTAAGAACTATCAGGAGAAAGAGGCCAATTCCAACTAGGAGAAGAGGATGCAGAAACTAACGCCTTCACATCTTTAGACTCTACTCTGTTAGGATCACTCACCTTATTCAGTTCTTCCCAAAGACTCCAGCCTGTAGAGATCCCCTTTCTCTGATTCCCTTAAGGATATGTGTGCATCAAGGGACCTAGGCATTCATGCTTTATTAGCCCTTTCTTGTCCTTCCCTTCAGGTCCTGCAAGAGGTGGTCTTCTAAGCATAGCAGTTTGGGAGGTGGTCACAATTTCCTTTCCCCTTTGTATCTCCTACCACTGCTAAGATCAATTCCTGCATCTTGGAAGAGTTACCCCTTGGATTTTTTTTAATGGTTATAACTCCTTACAGACTGGTTAGGAGAGAGGCGTTGAGGGAGGAGGTAACCAATGGGAGGAGAAGATCAGAAAATGAACAACTCATTAGATTAGGACAATTCTGACCCAATGTGCTGTTAGAAAGGAGCAGATTTGTTTTATAAAAATCTGTGAAATTGTATATGAACTCATGCAAAGTGAACTGAGCAGAACCACAGGACACTGTACACAGTAACAGCAATCTTTGTACGCTAAGTTTGAAAGGTGAAGCTTCTCTGATGGTTATGTCAATAGACCTGTAAGGAAACATTCTCTCCACCTCCTGAGAGAAATGATGAACTGATTATCAATTGAAGAATAATTTCCCACTTTCCTGGTTTTCCATGTGTGTTTCCTATTATAACATGCATCATATGGAAATGTGTCTTGCATCACTTCACATGCAATTAATATCCTATTGCTTGCCTTCTGAAGATGTAGGTAGAGGGAATAACACAGAGTATTTACAACTCAAATTTAAAAAAAATGAATGTTAAAAGTATTTTACCATATAATTAGTTAAGATGAGTGAAATAAAATGTATTAGAAATAAAAAAGCCCCTCTGATGCTATTTTCCATTCAAGGACAAGAGCACCCCACAAGTTATGACTGGAAGAAGTCATAGATGATACTTTAAGTTCTGTCTCCTCCAATGCATGCAGAAATTATCTTGAGAATAAGGATGTGCGGGGGTGGCTAGGTGGCACAATGAGTAGAGAGTTGGCCCTGGAGTCAGAAGGACCTGAGTTTGGATCCGGCCTCAGACACTTAACACACAAACAAACAAAAAACCTAGCCATGTGACCTTGGGCAAGTTACTTAACCCTAATAACCTAAAAAAAAAAATGATAAATCCTGGAGATAATGTGTAAAAATTGGAACACTAATGCATTGTTGGTAGAGTTGTGAACTGATCCAAACATTCTGGAGAGCCATCTAAAACTATGCCCTAAGGCCTATAAAAATGTGCATGCCCTTTGACCCAGCAGTACTATATCTAGGGCTGTATCCCAAAGAGATGATACAAGTGGGAGGAGGACCCATGTGTACAAAAATATGTATAGCAGCTATTTTTGTGATGGCAAAGAATTGGAAATCAAGGGGATGCCCATCAATCAGGGAATGGCTAAACAAGTTGTGGTATATGAATGTAATGGAATACTATTGTGCTATAAGAAAAGAGGAGCAGACAAACTTCAGAATAATCTGGAGAGACTTAGATCAACTGATGCTGAGTGAGGAGAGCGGAACCAGGAGAACTTTGTACACAGTTACAGACACATGGTATGTGTGATGCCTAACTGTGATAGACTGAGCTCCACACAGCAATATAAGGTTAGAAGACAACCCAAAAGTCTCATGATGGATGGAAAGGGATATCCATATCCAAACAAAGAACTACAGAGTCTGGATGCAGATTGAAGCAAACTTCTTGCTCTTTCTCTTCGGTCTTTTATTTTCTTTTGGTTATAATCCTTCTTTACAACTTGACTAATGTTTAATGTGAAGCTATTTGTAAAACCTATATTTGATTGCATGCCACCATGGGGGGAGGGGAGAGGAGAGGGAGAGGGAGAAAATGTGGAACTCAAGGGATTGTGGAAATGAATGTTGTAAACTAAAAGAAAATAAATAAATTTTTAAAAATATTTTTAAAAAAGAAAGAAATCTTCCTGTCGGTTTTTTCTTTACTCCCCCTTTTTTTCTTCACCACCTCCCCAGTTGGGTGCTGTATTCTACCAGGTTACCATGGAGAGACCAGGAATGGCCTGAGAAACTTAATAATCAATGTGATAATTAGGCTAGCTAATAATCAGTCAATCCATGGTCAGTAGTTTCTCTCAGTAACCAAAGACAAAAACCATTGAGATCACTGAATTCTTAAATTGCTTTAGGGTAAGGGTGCCCCGACAGGGAAAACTCAACCCAGATTGGTAAAGAGGTACCTTCCAAATGAAGAGGTGGGCTGAAAGCCTTTAGCTCCTCCTGCTAAGAACAGGACTTGATCATGAAATTCAGCTGCCAGCAAGCAATCTGACAAAGGAATTCACCTCTACTTAGAACACTCAGGGAGCTTTGCATGCTGGGTGGTTTGCTCCTTGATCAGTTGGCTTCACCTCAATTCCAATGCTGGGCTCCAAGAATTTAGTCCTGGAATTCCCCTACATTAGATTCTATTTACACTCTAAAAAGGAGTAAGATCTTCTATTGGGTGTGATCCTGCCCAAGCCCTAGGAGCATGTTCCTGGAGGATCTGGGCAATCTCAACCATCAGCAATGTCCTTCAGAAACTGGTCTCCAGGGGCTGATTTCTTTCTTTTTTTTTTTTTTTTATAAGCAATTGGGGTTAAGTAACTTGCTCAAGGTTACACGGCTAGTCATTATTTGTGTGTGGGTGCTCATTTTCTGAGGCCGGATCTGATCTCGGGTCATCCCAACTCCGAGGCCAGCACTCTTACTCACTGCGCCACCTAGCCGCCCCTTTAGGGCAATTGGGGTTAAGTAACTTGCCCAAGGTTACACGGCTAGGTTTTTGTTTGTGGGGATTAAGTGTCGGAGGCCGGCTCCGAACTCAGGTCCTTCTGACTCCAGGGCCAACGCTCTATTCACTGCGCCACCTAGCCGCCCCTTAGGGGCTGATTTCTTAAGAAGGAAATAAAGGAAAAAGCCTTAAACCTAATTTAATAATTGGTTATTAAAGAGAATAGAAACATAATCACTTCTTTCACTACTATCAATTACAGTCCCATAAGAGTTGACCTTAGGTACAAAGTTGCAATAATAATGCTTAGAGTTGAATGTAAACTACTCTTCTCTTGTTACAATAAGTCAATTCATCAACCAACAGTAGCAGGCTTTCCCCAAATCACACAACAACCTCTTCTACTGCTCATTCTACTTCTCCCCCAGTTTAAATTCCTGACATAAAAGCAAACTATGCAAGAATGATAATCTGCAATTTCACTTAGACAATGAACATAGGATAAGTTACTCAAACACCTAGAAAAATGACACTGGCCCATTTCTGCAAACTTCTAGAATAATAGATATCCATCTCTTCAGGATATTAACTCATAAAAAATAGAATTTATAAGGCTGCAGTCAGTCCAGACAAAGATGGATCAAGAGATGCCTTCATTATACACTCTTCCAGAAATAACTCAGTCACTTTCACAGGTAATAGACAAATATTCTGAGATGAAACTTGCACTACACTGTGAGCAAATTTGGAATTTTTCCCCCTGATTTTGAGGAAAGAATGTTTATATCCCATTTACTCAGTAAGAGTTACATAGCACAGCAAACTCTCCTACAGGCCTGATAAGAGTTTATAATTAGGTCATCCAAAGAAACTTTGTAAGCTGACAAGGTCATTTTATAAAGTTTTTTCTTCATGTGTTTTTCACACAGTAATCAATGATGTATTTTCCCTTGAAAATTCATACATGTAAATATTTAATAGTTTTTGACCTTATCATAATAACCCTAATAACTTGACCTGTAGTTTTACAATTTTCTGAAGTCAGAGCCAAGCATTTTGAGATGAAAGTTCCTTGAGACTCTATAGGCAAAACTGGAAGTTTCCCGTTTCTCAGATTACATTACTTCAAAATATTAGAAAAGGTGATCAGCAGGGCTGATAACATGGCATGAGATTTCCCAAATATATTTTCCTTTTATTCTTTTTCTTCTTTCAACTCAGTTCATAATCTAAGTAAAGACAAGTTGCTTTCTGTATGAGAGTGTAAAAATGATTGTGGGTGTCCCGAAAAATCTGGCAACAGTAAAAGGTGCCTGAATGCATAGAAACCAAATATTAATTCAGAAACAAACATGTAATAAATTGGAGGACTTTGTGGCAGCGCTTGCCTGTGCTGCGTATCAAGACTTCATTGCAGCCTTGGTCCTGGACACACAAAATGGCACTGAGCCCTGCCCATACTGTCCAGCCTCGATACACAAACAAGCACTGCCAGAAACACCTCAGCTCATATTCTAGACTATTGCATATTATGAATTGTTGTGTTTTTACAGTACATACAATGCTTTCTGCTCTTACAGAAACATAATAGTTTAATTACAGAAAATAATGACTTGTAATATTTTCCTGCTATCATTCTTTTACACATAAGTATCAAATGAGTATATCTTTGGATTGGATTGTGTTATAATATTTGATTTTTTAATTTTTTAATTTTTTTTAAAATTTTTTTTTTAAGCAATTGGGGTTAAGTAACTTGCTCAAGGTTACACGGCTAGTCATTATTTGTGTGTGGGTGCTCATTTTTCTGAGGCCGGATTCAATCTCGGGTCAACCCAACTCCGAGGCCAGCGCTCTTACTCACTGTGCCACCTAGCCGCCCCTTTTAGGGCAGTTGGGGTTAAGTAACTTGCCCAAGGTCACAAGGCTAGGTTTTTGTTTGTGTGGGTTAAGTGTCTGAGGTCGGATCCGAACTCAGGTCCTTCTGACTCCAGGGCTGACACTCTACTCACTGCGCCACCTAGCCGCCCCTATTTGATTTTTTTAATTGCAGTTATCTCCTGTAAATGTCTAATTTCAGCAAGTAAAGACAAAACCATTTATTGTTTCTCCACTATCTGTGAACATCAATTTTTAAAAATTAAACACAAATGCAATTTCATATACTCATGTATTTATTTTAAAAGTTATCAGGAATATTTATTTATATTTTAGGACAAAAATTTTTTGGTTATGGATAAGTGGCTAAATTTAGACAGAAGAGGTAAAAATGCTGATGGAAATGAAGCAGGGTCTTTGCTACCAGCCTGTAGTATACCTAAATTGACAAAGGTAATGAATAATGTCATATCATGTGGCTCTCATGAGGACGAAGTTTAAACAGATTGTTGAAAGTGAAGGAGGTGTGGGGGGTGGAGGGAGGGAGGGAAAGGAAATTTGAAACTCAAGGAACTATGGAATTGAATCTTGTAAACTAAAAATAAACAAATAAATTTTAAAAAAAGAAAGTGAAGGAGGAAATTGTTTTATTTTGGACTAAGCAGAAATCCAATTTTGTTAATTTTTCTATAATGACTGAGAGTTTTGAAAACTGTTATTTTTCATAATTTTCAAAAAAAACTCAATGACTAAAATGTAACTTTAAGGAAAAAATTGTAACATGTTAAAAAATAAAATTTTTAATTTTATTTAAAAATTGACACATTGAAGACAAGGGTGGAAATGGTTCTTTTTTTTTCTTTTTGGAGGGCAATTGGGGTTAAGTAACTTGCCCAAGGGCACACAGCTAAGTTTTTGTTTGTGTGTGTTAAATGTTAAGTGTCTGAGGATCTGAACTCAGGTCCTTCTGACTCCAGGGCCGGCGCTCTACTCACTGAGCCACCCTGGAAAATGGTTCTTTAGAAATGTTACCAACTATAGATGATGCAGCATTGAAAATAACCTTCCCAAACTTTTAATTGTAAGAGTTATAATTGATCATCTGAAGTGCCTGAAGACACTGTGTTTCAAAAACACTTTCATTCAAACATTGATTCTAAAAAGCTAACCACACTCACTTGGAATAAAAAATGTGAGTCACCTGCCATACAGACTCCAAGAAGACCTGGTCCAGGCTTCACAGTCTAAGCATGCACTTAGTTTAACATGAACAGTTCTAGAAAATACACTAATGTTTGATCAGTTTAATTTCATGACTAAGTATCAGGTTGGCTCAAAGCCTGCTAGGCTAAGGATTAGAAGTCACTGCTGCTGAGAGAGCTCCCTTGAAGATTCTAGGTGGGGACCTGGATTTTGTCCCAGGCAAAAGCCTCAGGAGTTGGGCCAGGTGCTGGCAGGGAGTGGCCCCTTGCCCTCAAGTGAAAATCCTTGAGTTTTCCCAGAACACTAAGAGTTCCTAGAAAGATTCTCAGTTTGTAGAGAACATCCACTGAACACCACAGCAACCAGCATGTTCCTAGTACTTGATGGATACTAGGGGGAGGGTCCCATGCTAAGCCCTCTGCCAACAAGACCTTCTTAAACACTCTCCTGGAAAAGTGGGTGAGCACAAGTCCCAGAGGCTTATCTAACCTCCCAGGAAGGAGCCTGGGGTAGGGTCTTTCTCTGCTCCCTGGTCCCTAACTAGCTAAGGCTGGTCCCAATAAGCTGCAGGCTGGATTGCTGGGACCAGCTGCTCAGCACACTTTCAGGGCCTATATAAGCCTGAGCAAAGGTGGGTTTGATGAAGGGCAGCAACCCCCAAGCAGAAGGCACCTTCTCTAAGGTGAAAAGTCAGGGGAGCCTGGGTTCTGGGGGGCTGGCTCCTGTGTCCCCAGGCCTACTTTGGTGAGGGTGGCTGGTTGCCTGACCAGTTTATGGAGGGAATGGGAGGTGGGGAACATGGGAGTCAAAGGGAGAGTGATCAAATTCCTTCAGGGTATGACCTAGACTTGAATCCCTATAGGAAATGGCAGCCCTACTCTGTGCTCAGTGAATTAAAGGACTGGGCCTGGTGAAACTGAGAGTCAGAAGAGCCAGAAGCCCTGGTTCCATAGACAGCTGTCCCCTCTTTAAATCAACTATGGCATGGCTTGAACTGGAGAATCTCCCATGGTCCTCCCAAATTAATATTCTGTGATCTATGTGCTAGGGCCAGTGGGAATAGAAGCTGTATGTGTGTTCAACCTCTGCCATTTGCTACTGGTGTGACCTTTGGACAGCTTCTAGTTTGGGCCTCAGCTTCTTCATCTGTCAAAGGAGAGGGCTGGACACATTCTAGGATCCTCCTTTCAGCTGCAGGGGTTGGGTGATAGGGAGGATTACTGAAGAGTTAATTTTTGGAGTTTTCCTTGTCCCCAGCCTAGGGGAAAAGAATGGAAATAGGAAAATGGTCACTAGCTTCTTTTTCTGGCATGAGGCTTTACAGGAAGATTGAAAACTTGCTCACCTAGAACCTTGGGTTAGGTTCAGGTGTTAGCAATTTGTTTTAATTAAATACTTTCACCTGATGGGTGTGGGTGTGTGTCTGGGTGTGTGTAACTTGTAGGGGTTTACTCCCAAAGGAATAGGAAAGACAGTAAAAATTTGCTTTTACCCAAAGAAGGAGGGATTGAATTGGGGGTGTCAGACTCCAATAGAAATAGGGGTAATAAAAATCTACAAAAATCATTTTTGTGGGTGCTCATTGACTTGGAAAATGACATAGTAGCATCCTCTGTATTTTGTCATGCATCTTTTTAATTTGATCATCTTCATTGGACTCTAAGGGGGAAAGAGATGACCATGTATTCTTCAGGAAGCCAAACAAGAGATTTGTACAGATTTGTAAGAGAGAATTGGCCAAGGGAGGCTAATGCCATGCCTATGTCTGATATTCCATGGGGTTTCTAACCCAGACCTGCAAGGTTCTGTGGCCATCTCCTTAGGGACCTTCTGTCATCCACTGGTTAAGGTCCCTTTCAGATCTGACATTTGACAGAGTTCCATTAGCTTTGAACATGCTACAGTCAGTGTCCTACAGTCTTCCACAGGCTGAATCCTAAGAGACTTTCGTATTATATAAAGTAAATATATGTGTAGTGAGGAAGCCATTGGAGGACAGGCATCCCTTGGGCTGGAATCTCCAAGGACAGCCTGGCACAATGCCCTGCAGGATAGACAGAAAACAAGGAATCCATGGGAAATCATTGGTTTCTAGGAAACTAGGTGCTAATAATTATTTCCCAACACCTGAAGATGATCCCCCTTACCTGCTTTTTCAAAGAACTCTACAGATGCTTAAAGACTTTTCTGATTAATCCTCACAGAGGAGGGAAAGAGGTCCTGGGCTGGGAAGGGTTCTTTGTGTTCATGACTGCTAACTCTTAACTAGCTGAGATGCCAAGCAAGCTGCAGATAGGATTGCTGGGATCAAGTTAGTACTGACTTCTGAAATCTACTTCCAGAGCACATATAAACCTGAGGGAACTCAGTCTGAGAAACTCCAGTTTGGAGGAGGCAGCTACAACAGTATCAGCTCCAGCCATTATTTCCTATGTAAGGGGAAACCTGGGCATGGACCTCCTTTGGGCTTCAATGGATACCCCCCTCCCACCCTTGTGTCTCCTGAGGGTTAGTGTGTTGAGGATGGTTGGATTGCAGTCCAGCTCCTGGAGGGACTTGGAGCTTGAGATCAGTAGAAGGAAATGGATAAGTGCTCAAGTCCATTCAGGTTCTGACCTAGGCTTGAGTTCATGAAGCAGGAGCAACTGTGGTGTTTGCCTAAAGGACTGGATGAAGGTCTGCTGAACTGAAAGGAGAAGTGGAGCAGGGAGCCCTGGGTCTTACCAAGAGCTACCTGGTCAGACATTTCCTCTCCTAAGGCTCTGGCTTCCCATCTATAGAATGGATTAATAGCCAATGTTCTTTCCAGAAATAATATTTGCTCTTTCTCTGACCTAGAGTAGATAGAGGCCACATTCTACTTTAATACCTTGGGTCACTGGCATTTTAAGACTATTTGACTGGCATCAAGTGAATATTCCTACCTGTTGAGTGCTAAAGAGCCTATGGAAATGTCTTTGGATTTTGTAGTCAAGGATTTGGATTCTTAGGCTGATGTTTACTCCCTAGAGGATTTGGGGGATGTATTTGCCTTCTCTGAGCCTCAGTTTTCTCTTCTGTAAATGAAGGGGGGTACTGGGCTGTACTCAGATTGCCTCTAAGTTCCTTCCTGCTCTTCCTCTGTCTTCCTTAGAAAAAAGGCACCAAAACCAATCCCCAAGGGCAGTGTCCACTTCCAGGTCAGAGTTCATCTGTAGTAATATGTCTACTGGTAGGCATCATGTTAGCTAGAGAGTATCCAGACAAGGGCAGCCAGCAGGGGGGCAGCACCTCAAGTTCCTGTCATGGGTGTTTAAGAAGCAGGGGATTTTACCTCTGGGAAGATTTGATGTTAGACAGAGCTATCCTGACATTTTTGGAATAGGAGGATGTTGATACCTGCTTATCCCCTTATGGCAGATGTAGGAGACAAAGGGGTGGCTTCAAAGAAACACATTAAGGTTTGATAACAGGATAAATTTCACATTGAAATGTCTCTCAGACAAGAAAGGAAGGGGGCAGGGAAGAAGTAACCCCTCAAAAGAAGCCTGAGGTCAAAGCCTTAGAGGGGACCTTGTGTGTCAGGTGGAGATGGGCATAATTTTTCTGGAATAGGTTGGACTGACTTGTGTGGTCCTTTCTAACTCCAACATTCTAGAAATGTTATGTGGGGTTAGGGACCAAGGTCTCAGAAGAAGGTTGGCAAAGGACATGCTTAGGGCACTTTCCCCTCTTTTTTACCTTTACAGATGCAGATGGAGAAATGTGCAGTTGGCAATGTAGGGGAAGGGAAAACCTGAAGCCCTGCAATCCACTGGAATCCAACCTGTCACCCTGAATTCATGTCTGACCAAGGCCATGTCACATGACTAAGTTGAAGCTGTTTCCTCTTCTAGAAAATGGCAAACCTTGCTTCCCTACAGTGTTTATATGGACAAGTGATCTGCAAATGGTAAAGTCCTATAGAAATGTCTTTATTGCTTCTGATGGAGCCCCTCTATCAATGGAAGGCAGTGGGAGATGCAGCCATACTGTCCCCTCTCTGGAGGGATCCCTCTTTCTATGGGGTCATCTGGAGCATGTTCAGTGTCTGAGATGATTTAGGCCTTGTCTCTTCCCTCCAGGATCAGCAGAAAAATGACTGATATACTTTACAAAATGAATTATCCAGGTCCCAAGGAGAGCAAAAGTAGAGCAGTAACCCCAGGATTACCTACAGAATCTTCAGGTACCATGCCTGGCCATTGGACACTCTGGGTACCTTCATTCCCCAATGGAACCTTTTCCCAACCTCAGTCTTCCCATTGAGACTTCCCTCCTCATCCAAGGCCTGAAGGCCAGAATATAGAGAAGATCTTTCCCTGGCAGTGGGGAGCAGTGACCCAGATGGCCATTGGCATGAACAGAGTAAGGAAAGCACTCAGCTGTCAAGAGCCCACTTCAAGCCCCAGCCAGGATCCTCGGGAGCCCCATCACTGGGGGAAGTCATTGCCCTCTGAGAGAGCAGGGAGGAAATTTCTGATGGCAGAGCCTTGCTGAAGGAGTTCTGAACTTTTTAAAACCAAATACAGTTTAGCTTAAGCCCCCTTTGAGAGCTGTTAAAGTGAACTGAGCTATTAATACAGAGCCTCTGGACTTTGCAGGTTCATTGAGATGATGGTGCTGGTGGTGTGTGACAATATTGTTCTCCTGTCAGTCTGTTTTCCCAGAGGCAGAAGCTGAGGGCGGGAACCTCTGGAGTCTGCTGTATGAGAGCAGTAGGGAGAGCTTGGAGTGGAGGAGACCCCATGAGCTGAGGTATGGAGCAGGAGCGAGAGCTGCCTACTTGTGTATCAAGGTGAGAATCAGGAAAGGTCAGCCCACATAAGAAGAGCCATGGGACTTGAAGTCAATCTTGAGTTAAGATGAAAGAGGACTTTACTTGGACACTTTGTACTGATTGAGGAAACTTAATTTACTGTGAGCTAGGGATGGATAGTGTGTTTGCATTTGTTCAGAATAGAGTCATTATACCTTGCAATTAGACCCTTCAAATTATTCATAGTAGCACTCCTCAAGTGTGTCAAGATAATTGGCATTACAAGCCACCATATGTACACAAGATCTTAGAGGATGGCATCTAAGCTCTGGACTGACATAATCATTCCCAGTGTGGGCTGTGCTGAACTCTAACCATTTCTTCATGCCTACTCCAGCTACTGGAAGAAGCCAAAGGCCTCACCCTTCTACTTCCCAAGGGAATGCACTGATCCCAGATCTCGTTCAAGTCCTGTTGGACGTGTGGGACTCCTTTGATATCCAGGCTCTGAAGGAAGCCTGGAAGAGATTCCATGTGATCTACAAGGGTATAGACAACCATTTACACAAAGAGTTTAGTCAGAGAAACTGAATAAGGTGTCAGGATGTGATGCTGTAGTTGGAAGATTTGTATTTGTCTATGGAGGACACCAATGAGAACATCCAGGGTGAAGTCATTCTCTGCCCATTTTATGGGGACTTATGAGAATGTCAAGACTTTTTCTCCATGTCTGGCATAAACCCTTAGGCCAGTATTGGGGAAATGAATTTAGCAGGGCCACACTATCCTGGCAGGTCACCTCAGGGGACCCAAGAGTCTCAGTCCCTGCACTCACTGGAGGACACCAGAAGAGGCCAACTGGGTGAAGTCCTTTCCATGACTTTCACCCTTGGTTAATAGTACATTATGTTCCTGCAGTCCATTTAAACCACCATTTGGGGTGAGGACAGAGGGATGAGGGGTCAACTGCTAGATCAGGCCATTATATGGAATGCATCCTCCATTCCTCACAGGGGATAAGAGAGAGACAGCTAAGAACAGCTCCCAAGAATCACCTCAGGTGATCACATTCACCCCATCCTCTTTTACTTATATCCCAAACAATAGGAGAGACAAATACGCACCCCATGTTACAGCCAAGATTATACCATGACAACCAGCACCTCTTCCCTACATCCAAGAGATACAGGCAGACATCTCCCAAGGTTTAGCTCCAAATATCCCAAGGATCTTTAGCCCCATTTTCTCTGTCCCCAAAGATGATACACAGTAGAGTATCCTTGAGACACAAACCCAGGAGATCCTATCTTCCTCAAAATTTCAAAAGTGTTTAACAACATGACAGAGCAGAGCACCTCCTAAATTCTACCCCAGTTCATACCTCGGAAGCCAGTATCTCCTCTGCATGTCCCTAATGAAGAGACATAGGACAACATTCTCCAAGGTCTGTAGCATGAGATCTCATGAACCCCAAGGCTTCTCATCTCTACTTCAAATTACTTCACATGTTGGATGCTGGAACATTTTCCAGTACCCATGATAGCTCATCCTAGACCAGCCAATATCACTTCTTCAAATCCAGCATCAAGAGACAGGTAAAACAGCCCCCATCATCAACCTACCTCTCCAATGTACTTACAGAAACAATATAAATCTGAGAGAACTCAGTTAGGAGAAACCCCAGTTTGGAGGATGCAGCTTCAGTAGGACCAGCTCAAAGTCATTTTCTCCAAGGCAAAAGGTAAGGGAAAGCCTGGGCATGGATTTCCTTGGACTT
This sequence comes from Gymnobelideus leadbeateri, assembly GCA_011680675.1. Classification (NCBI taxonomy): domain Eukaryota; kingdom Metazoa; phylum Chordata; class Mammalia; order Diprotodontia; family Petauridae; genus Gymnobelideus; species Gymnobelideus leadbeateri. The sequence continues at coordinate 139,738 of WOXC01005480.1, forward strand.
CAATGGACCTCCCCCCTCTTTAAGTTTCCTAAGGTTTAGTGTGTGGAAGATGGTAAAAGTGCAGAACAGTTTCTGGAGGGACTTTGGGCAGCAGATAAGGAGAAGGAAATGGAAAAGTGCTTGTGTCCATTCAGGTTCTGACCTAGGCTGAAAAATTTCGATGCTATAGCATCAGTAGCTTTTGCTTAAAGGCCTAAATGAAAGTCTACTGAACTGAAAGGAGAAGGAGTCAGGAGACCTGGGTCTACCAAGAATTACCTGGTGATACGTTTCCTCTCCTAAGCCTCAGGCTCCCCATCTGTACAATAGATTAATAGCCAATGCTTTTTTTCCAGAAATCATATTTGGTCTTTCTCTGAGCTGGGGCCAATAGACAGAGAACCTGGCTGTGCATCCTCTCTCTTCCAAATTCTACTTCTACCACATTGGGGATATCACTGACTTTCCATGACTGTACTATATTGGCATCCAATGAATATTCCTACATTCCAAGACCTAGGAAGACTGTGAAAATATCTTTGGATTTTGAGGCCAAGGACTTGAATTCTTAGGCTAAGGCTTATTCCCTAGAGGGTCTTGGAATCATCTTTGCCTTCCCTGAGCCTCAGTTTCTTCCTCTGTAAATGAGGGGTGGAGACTAGGCTGGGCTCAGATGGTCTTTAAGGCTCCTTTCACATATTCCTGCGTGATCTTTAGAGAAAAAGTTCCATGGCCATTCTCCAATAAATAGTATGCCCTCCCTGGTCAGAGCACATCTGCACTAATATGTCCAGTGGTGGGCACCATGTTTTAACCCAGAGGGCCCTGATAAGCTACAGAGTATCCAGAGGAGGGCAGCCAGCAGGGGCTATCATGGGAGTTGAAGAATCAAGGGATCTTTACTGACCAGGCAGAACAACTCAGGGGCACCAAGAACAGGGGTCCTTCCTCTCCCTTAAGGATACCAGAAGTCTGTCTGGCTGAAGTCCTTCCCATGGCTCTTCCCCTTGGCTCATCATACAGGTGGCCCTGGGGCCCATAGAAAGCCCCACCTGGGAGGCAGCACAAGGACAGGGGACCATGGGGAGAGAGCTCTTAGGAATAGACTTTTGAATACTTTTACCTCTTGTCACATTCACAGGGGTATACAGCTGGAACCCTATTCCAGTGTGGGTCAGGTGCCAACTGATGTGATCACTTGGAACAGAGCCTCCATTGGTGAAGGGGTAAAGAGAGAAACAGGCTAGAATACCCACCACAGGTAATCCCATGGACCCCCACTACATTAATCTACAGCCCAGACCAAATGAACCATGGGAACAGCCCTCAAGGTTCACCACAGGAGATTTCATGGACCCAAAGGCCTCTCATCTCCTTCTCAAATCAATTCTCTCCAGAGGACATGTTCAGGCAACCTCCACAGGTCATAACATTTCATCCCATTCAAGTTCCCTATATCTAGCCTCAAGGGACCTTTGAGAGCTGCCCTTATTTTCAAGCCCGGGGCCTCCCTTCAGCTATTCCTGTCTCTGACCTCATGGAAGATGAAGAGGCAGGTCAGTGGATCTCTGTAGGGGCAAGGTAAGCCCCTCTGTGAGGAATAAGATTATAGAAACCAAGGCCCCAACTCAATATGATCTTTCTATTACTCTGAGTTGTTTGAGAACAGGGATCCTGAGAACTTGAGGGCTGCTCCTCTCCTGGGACCCTGGCCAGGTCCTTGAGAAGAGATATGATAACTGCCCAACTCCTGGAACTAGCCACTCCAAGGAAACATTGTTTTGGGGGGAGCAGGGGGCCTTGGAAAAATTGGCCTCCATCCCCGGCCTCATACCAGATATGATGCTTGCTAGAAACACCTGGCAGTATGCCTTCTGTGTTCTCAGCACTACTTAAACTGTAAGATTCAAACCCCAAATTGGAATCTTACCCATGGAGAGGACGCTCTGCCTAGGACCATCCCATGCAGGAGGACCCTGATGGCTGTATCAGGATTCCCCAGCTTGTGTGGTCAGGTATTGGTGCTTCCCTGCAATGGTGATGCTTGTAAATATATATATATATATATATATATATATATATATATGTATCCACTATTAATCATAGTTGCTCTTATTCTGCTATCTTTAAGCCTCTTATTCTGTTATCTCCGGTTTCTTTCTCACTTGCCTATATATACATATATTCTGAATAAATATTCTAAAGAAATTGCCTTGGGCCTATCTTGGAGTGCCGAGCATTCTGTTTACGTGAAAACTGAACCTCCTTAATTGGACAATCTCCCAAGAGAGACCCCAGGGAACCCCTTCCACTGACACCCCTTTGATGAATGTGGACTGTGAAGAATCAGTTGGAAGCAGATGCCAAAAACCAACAGCATTGATCCCACAGACTGTGTCCACTCTTGATCCAGTCCAGAATTAGGAGACAGCTGACAACAGCTCTGAGAGGTCAAGAGGCTTGCCCAAGGCTCCACAGCCAGGAGGTTTCAGGGCAGGCTTGAAGCCAGGCCTTCCTGGCTTGGAGGATGACTTGCTGCTCTCCAACAAGGTTCTGCCCAGTTTACAAATGAATGAGGATGTTCCTGCCACTGGGGCATTGGGTGACTGTTCTCCATTGCCAGGCTCTGACCCTCCTCCACTCCCTGTCCTTCCCAGCTTGGATGGGGAGGGCCTCAAAGGGAAGGTGAGGTTGGGGTAAAGGATGTATTGGGGATTTAAAGGACCCAGACTGTCTGAGGGCAGGGCAGGGCACCTGAAGCTTCTGCAGGAGAATCTGCTGCTGCTCTGCTCTTCCTCCCCAGAAACAGAACAATTCATTATATGATGTGCTTTTACCATTTTTTTCTGGATCCTAGAGGGAAGAGACAAGTCTTAAGTCTTCTCAGACACAGAACATTCTCCTGACAAGTTTTTCCTGCCATCAAGCTTTGGTTTCCTTCCTTTCTACCCAACCTCCCACACTGCCATGACTGGGAGATGGGCCATAAGGGAAAGAGCAGGAATTGAATTCCTTTTCCAGGTCACTGCCTCTCAAATATGTGAAGAGAACTGTGTCTACACCAAGTCTTCTCCCATGGAAAGATCCCCTGTTCCTTCAAGTCCCATGACAGGAGCTTGAGGTGCTGCCCCTGCTGGCTGCCCCCCTCTGGACACTCTCTAGGTTATTAAGACCCTCAAGACTAAAACATGGTGCCCACCACTGGACATGTTACTACAGGTGTGCTCTGAAGAGGGAGGGCACACTATGTTGTTGGCGATTGGCCATGGAGCCCTTTCTCTAAAGATCACACAGGAAGATGTGAAAAGAGCCTTAAAGGCCATCTGAGTCCAGCCTAGTCCATACCCCTCTTTTATAAGGGAGGAAATTGAGGCTTAGAGAAGGTAAAGAGGATTCTAAGATCTCTCGGAAGTAAGCCTTAGCCAAGTCCTTGGCCTAAAAATCTAAAGACAGTCCCACAGCCTTCCTAGGACTCAGAATAGAGGAATATCCATTGGATGCCAATATAACACAGTCTTAGAAAGTCAGTGACATCCCCAAGGTGGTAGAAGTAGAATTTGGCAGGGAGGATACACAGCCATGTCTTCTGTCTATTGGTCTCAGCTCAGAGAAAGACCATATATGATTCCTGGAAAAAAAAAACAAAACATTGGCTATTAACCCATTGTACAGATGGGGAGCCTGAGACTTAGGAGAGGAAACGTCTGACCAGGTTGTTGTTGGTAGACCCAGGTCTCCTGAGTTCCCTTCTGCTTTAAGTTCAGTAGACTTTCATTCAGCCTTTTTAAGTGGAAACCACAGCTACTCTGGCATCCATGGACTTCAGTCTAGATCAGAACCTGAATGGACATGAACAATTCTCCATTTCCTTCTCCTGACTTGCTGTCCCAAGTCCCTCAGAAACCATTCTGCAATCCCACCCTCCTCAAGACACTAATCCTTAGGAGACTTAAGGGAGGGTCCATTGAAGCCCAAGGAAGTCCATGGCCTGTCTTCCCCTTACCTTTTGCCTTGGAGAAAATGGCTTAGGGCTGGTCCTGCTGAAGCTGCCTCCTCCAAACTGGAGTTTCTCAGAACTGAGTTCCATCAGGCTTATATTGATCTCCTAAGTACATCTGAGAGGTGAGTTTTGACCAGATCTCAGCAATCCTATTAGCAGCCTGCTTGACACCTCTGCTAGTTAAGGACTAGAAGTCATGAACACACAGGCCCTGCCCAGGTCTGGACCTCTTTCCCTCCTCTCTGAGGATTAATCAGAAAAGTCTTTAAAGATCTGTAGAGTTCTTTCCAAATCCATGTCAGAAACATCATCTTCAGGTATTGGGAACAAAGTCAATGGCACCTGGTTGTCTAAAAGTCAATGAATCCATCACTTCACATGTATTCCCTGATCAGTTACCATCCTGCTAGGCATTGTGGGAGGGCTGGGCTCTCCCTGCACATCCCAGTTCAAGGGATCCTGCCCTCAGAGGACTTCCCCTCTACATATACACTAATTTTATGCAATACTTAGAACCCTGAGGATACAGCCTGGTGGGAACCAGAGGACATTGACTGCAGGATAATCAAGTCAAAAGGGATTTTGAAACTGAGAATGTCAAGTCTGAAAAGGACCCCAGAAAGTGAAAACTCAAATCTCCTCTATGTTAAGGGTTATAGACCTTGGAGCCCAGGAATATGAGAGAGAGGAGTGATATTAGCCTATCCTGGCCAAGTCTCCTCTCTTACCAAGAAGTAATTTGCAATGACATTTCATGGGATCCTGAGCAATACAAAGCTTTTGTCAACTAGTAGCTTTTGGGCTCTGGCCCCTAACAGGTTCAGGAGACAGAATGAGCGGTTTGTTTGCTTTTTCTTCTCAAGGAGGTTGCTGATGCTGGGAGCACCACCTCCTCCTGCATCCCCCAGACCTCAGTGGGGCCCAGTCAGTAGGCACAATATTCCAGATCCTGCATTCCCCACTTACTGACCAGGGCTCCCTTGATTTAGAGAGGAGCACACAAAGGCAATTTGGCAGCAGTAACTCAAGTTGACATTAACTTTAGCAATGTCAGTGTGATTCAGCATGGAACACGCACAGTAGGTTCTTTACAGTTGAATTCAAATGTTTACATTCTCTTAAGATCATATCTCTCTGTGCAAGCTCAGTGAGCATGTTTATGGTGTCAAGTCCTGGGAACTAGGAGATTGCTTATGGCCAGGGATCCTGGGAAGTGGTATCTTCAAAAAAAAAACCCTCTAAGGTTTCTATTATCCCCTTAGTCTCCAGTGAAGGTGACTGACACATTGGAGGGAACTTAGTGGCCATCTACAGCAATAAGTAACAAAATAAATAGAAAGTGTGGTGAAACATAGATGATGTTACTATGTGTTTTTCTAGGTCAATGTGCACAGAGGAATTTTTTGTAGATTTTTGTGTTTCTTTTTTCTATGTGAGTTTGTCGCCCCTGGTGTATTCTCAATCCCTCATTGAACAGGGGCAAATGACCACTTACTGTCTTTCCCATTTCTTTATAGTAGTAAATCCCTCCAAATTTCTTCCCACCACCCACGAATTTTTTTTTTATCCCTGAGGGAGGCATTCAACTAAAACAAATTCCTAACACCTGAACCCAACCAGAGCTTCTCCTTGGGCAGGTTCTCAATCTTGCTGTAAAGTCTCAGGCCTGAAAAAAAAAAGCTAGTGGACATTTTTAAAATCACCATCCTTTTCCCCAAGAAACGACAAGGTAACCTCCACAAAGTATCCCTTCAGTAATCCTTCCCACCACCCCATCCCTCCAGCTAAAAGGTAGATCCTAGATTAGGGCAGTAACATCCAACTCTCTCGTTTGACAGATGAAGAAACTGAGGCCTCAACAAGAAGCTGTTCAAAGGCCAGAGAAGTAGAAAATGGCAGAGTTTGGATTCACCACCAGCTCTTATGCCCACTGGCCCTAGCACAGAAGATCACAGAATGTTAATTGTGGTGGCTTTTTGTTTAATTTGTTTATTTTAACTTTCAACATTCATTTCCACAAGGTTTGGAGCTACAAATTTTCTCCCCCTCTTTCCCCTACCCCTCACCCCAAAATAGCTATTCCACTGAACACCCCTTCCCTCAATCTGCTCCCCCTTATATCCTCCCCCATTTCCCCTCTGACTTTCTAGTAGGGCAAGATGGATTTCTATACCCAAGTGCCTGTATATCTTATTTCCCAGTTGCATGTAAAAAAAATACACACACACACACACACACACACAATACATATATATGTGTATATATTTAACATTTGATTTTAAAACCTTGATTTCCAGATTCTTTCCCTTCTTCCCTCATCACCCACCCCTACTGGGAGGAAAAGCCAGTCAATATTGTTAACACATGTGTAGTTACACTTAACATTTCCATAGTACATATATTGTGGAAGAATGACTATATTTCCATCCATACTATCCCGCCCTCCACTTACCAGCAGGAATGTAACTAGATCAATTCTAATAATTTCTTTATGATTTATTTTTCCTGTTTACCTTCTCAGGCTTCTCTTGCTTCTTGTTTTTGAATGTCAAATTTATAGAATGTTCATTGCAGTGGACCATTGGAGACCCACCAATACAATCCATTCTATAGATAGTCTAGAGATGAGGTGACTGTTAATGGAACAGGATCTCCTGGCTCCTCTGACTCTTTCAGATTCACCAGGCCCAGTCCTTCAACTCCCTGAGCACATAGTAGGGCTACCATGGCACACATTGGTTCAAGTCATCTGACCAGTGATCACTGACAGGAATCTGATGACTCTCCCTTTGATTCCCTTGCTCCCCACCTCCAATTCCCCCCAAGACACTGGTCAGCCAAGCAGCCCCTCCCCAAGGCAGGCCTGGGGGCAAGGAGCCAGGCCCCCAGAACCCAGGCTCTTCTTCCAGCTGCCTCCTCAGACAGGGATTTGCTCAGGCTGACTTAGCTCAGGCTCACATAGGCCTGTAACTGTGAGGAGCTGATCCCAGCAATCCAGGCTGCAGCCCATTGGGACCATTCTGAGCTACCTGGTAACCAGTGAGGAGAGAAAGACCCTTCCCCAGTCCTGGCCTTTGTTCAGTCTCAGGGAGGAGCAAGGCAGCTACAGCCCTTGGGGATCTCCAGGGTTCTTTGGGGCCCTAAACAAAAGACATCAGCAGCTCCTTGTAAGAAACCATTCAGTGCCTACTTGGACATCAATCATTCAATCAAGTGTCTCCTTATCTAGGTGGGGAAGAAACTTCAGGTCAATCAAGGGGCTTGACCCTGATCTCCCAATAACTGTCAGTGCCTTAGGATCAATTCTTTTTTCCTCCCTCTCCGGGTCCCACATAGGCCTCCCTCTTCCTTCCCCTGCACACTGCTGTTTCTCAAGGCCTGGTTAGGGGGGAGGGAGGAGATATTGTTTCCTGAGCCAGGGCTCTGGCTGACTGGCATCCCCTGAGGACATGGACCCCATGCCTGAGGCTCCCGGAATGTCTGAGTTAGGAAGGATGTCAGGGCACAGTGAGGCAACCCCATCCCTGAAGAGGACTACCCCCTACAAGGTGCCCAAGAAGGAGTCCCCCAGCTTGGCCCTGAAACCCTGCATCAAGGATCACCAGCAATTCATAACAGATCATTAGCACCTACTTTTAGTTTAATCAAACCCCTAGGTGAGAAGGGTCAGCTACTCTGGAAACTGACCCTGAGCTGGGACCTGTAGGTCTAGGGCCAAAGAGGGAAACAATCCTTGCTCTTCATGAGCTGCCAGCCTAATTAAAACAGCACAAACATTAATAAATCTCTAAGGAAAAATTTATTTTATTACTTATGTATTTGCATATCTGCACAAACAGCAGTTGAGCAATGGTTCACTGTTTCCCCATGATTCCCATTTTACAAGTGAGGAAACTGATCCTATACAAAGGTCAAGTGACTTACCCAGGGTCACAGGGCTACAAAGTATCTGAGACCCTATTTGAAATCAGGTCATCCTGATGCTAGTCCCAAAGCTCCATTGACTGCACCATGTATCTTCACCTTGACTTCTCAAGAATATCCCAGGATGCCAAGCTGTCTACAGCAAACTGGCAAGGAGACAGATATGAGGTGACAAAGGAGAGGAGGGGCAGGGCCAAGAGGGACCTGCTGGACAGCTTCAGAGCCAGAAGGGATGGGGGGAGTTGGCATGGAGCAGCTCTTTGTACCCTACCATCCACAATATGAAAACATTGTTTTGGGATAGAAAAGTTCCCCCCAGATCAGGAAAGGGTCTAAAACTCAAATTTCCCAATAGGCCATATTGCAAAAGAAAACACAAACAGAAATACACTCACAAAAATTGTCAAAAAGGAAAGTGAAAAACTATGTTCAATCTGAATTCAGAGTTCATCAGGTCTCTCTCTGGAGGGGGAGAGAATTTTCTGTCTCAGGTGTGTTTCCATTGTGTTGATCAGAACAGCTACTTTTTTCTCAGCCTGTCATTGTAGAGCATTGCTGTGACTGTATACCATGGCCTCCTGAATCTGCTCACTGCACTTTGAATCAGTTCCTATAAAACTTCCCAGGTCTTTCTGAAGCCACCTTCTTCATCATTTCTATCAGCACACTGAGTCACAGTTGTTCTCATCAAATTAGTTGGTCTTTTTTCTGATCCTCTCCCTTTGGTTACCTCTTCCCTCACCACCTCCATCTTTCCTTGAGGAGCAGAACTTACAGACACTAAAAAAATTCCAAGAGGCAGCTGTTCAGAGATGTAGGAATGGACCTGAACAGTACTGGGAGATCTGAGAAGCACAGGGAAGTGTGAGCACCTCTCAAACCACCTTACTCAGGAGTCCCCGTCATCCAGGGACCTGCGAAGGACCAGAGGGGGCTCCTGAGGCATGAATGCCCAGCTCCCTTGCTGCACACAGATCTTTAACGGAATCAGAGAAAGGAGATCCTGCAGGTTGGAGTCATGGGGAAGAATGACAGAAGTAGCTTCTGAAAAGCTGTAGGGGTCAGTCTCTCCACCCCCTTTGCCCAGTGGGAATTAGCCTTTCCTTCCTCCTAATTCTCAACACTTTATCTGGACCTCTCCTTTGTACTTGTTAGAACATAGCATTTATACCCAAAGTCCCTGGGGGTCAAATATCTGCTCTGCTTAAGGTATTCATTTAAGTTCTAGGCCTCAGTTTCTCCATCTGTTAAATTAGAAGGCTGCATGGGGGTAATCTTTATGTTCATATCCACCATATAGATGTTGGGAGAAATCTTGTCAGCAGAGGCTATAGGTGAAGCAGGGCAGAAGAATGGAGGGTGGGGGAGAAAGAAAGGGCAATGGCTGTCATCAAATTCCTAATGCAATGGGGATCTAAGGTAGAGTTTTGGCCAGGAGAGCAGAGAATTAGGTGTCCATGTGAGGTGGGGAATAGCTAAGGAAGACTGATAGTATCTGATAATTTTATTTCTTGCCTTTGATGGTTCTTCTATGGGTCAAAGACAGACGTGGTTTCCTAACATCTCATGGATGCTAAGCAGAGTAAAGATACCAAGGAGGGCTTCGAATTGGAAGAGGACTTTTTAGATCTCATGTGCTCCAGTGGGGTGGGGGCACCCGGGGGGGAGGTGGGGGGAAAGAAGAGGAAATGGAGAAGGAAGACCTGCAGGGCCTTGCAGTGATACTGAGATCCCCTCAATTCCCATCAGACAGACCTCCTACTGGATCCAGATCTTGGTCTATTACTTTTCCATATGTGATTCCCCCACCATTTCCCCTATTCTTCAGATAGAACTCAATTTGTGCAATATGCTGGTTTATTTAGACATATTATTCAGGAAGGAGAGAGATAAAAAGAAAACATGAAAGCATATGTAGGGGGATCCAGCCAAGGCCTCCAACAAGCATGTCCTGTCCAAAGTAGACATCCTGAATGTCTCATCTAGTTTTCCTTTAGGGTTCTAATCACATTCTCCTGGGAAAGATGATCTTCTGTTGTCTCTCTGGAGGGGGAGAGCTGTCTCTTTCTGGATTGAATCAACAGTTGGTACTGTCTGTGGGATCGACACTGGTGGGTTCTGGGAAGCATTTCCAGCTTACTCTTCCTAGACCATGTTGATCAAAGAAAGGGGCAATAGGGGATGTGCTTCTCTATGGTTGATCTTCAAAGAGAAACTTCCATTCCTCTTCATCTTCCACAATGGTAAAAGCATTAATAGTACAAAGGATATTTGGGGGTTCATGATTGGGGCTGTTTTCACCTGTCTCTTGATACTGGATATGAGGAAATTATATAAGCTGATGTAGGATGATCTATGGTAGGTGTTAGTGAATAGTCTCCTAGGTGAAGTGATTTGAAATAAAGATGAGAAGCCTTGGGGTCCATGAAATCTTGTGCTCCAGACCTTGAGGAATATTGTCCTGTGTCTCTTGATTAGGGACATACAGAGGAGATACTGGCTTCCAAAGGATGAACTAGGCTGGTATTTGGGAGGTGGTCTACTCTGTCGTGTTGTTAAATACTTTTGAAATTTTGAGGACCGTAGGATCTCCTGGGCTGGACCCCAAAGAATGCTCTCCTATGTCTCATGGTTGGGGATAGAAAAAGTGTGGCTTAAGGTCCATGGGATATTTGGAGCTAAACCTTGGGAGATGTTTGCCTGTGTCTCTTGGATGTAGGGAAGATGCACTGATTGTCATGTTACAATCTTGGGTGTAATTTGGGGTGAATGTTTCTGTCTTTCCTATTGTTTGGGGTATCAGTAAAAGACATTGGGATCCATGAGATAACTTAAGGTGACTCCCCAGGGCTGTTCTTGGCTGTCTCTCTATTCTCCCCTGTGGGCAATGGGTAGTACATTCCAAATAATTGGTGGCAGGTGACCCATCCAAAGAGCAGTCCACCTAGGTTTGGGTTTCCAACTGTATGTCCCTCTGAAAGTGACAAGTCAAGGGGTAGAAATGGTTTAAGCTCTGTTCTTAGAAGCTTTCTACCCACTTCCCCCTGTCCTAAACCCAAATAGGGGTTTAGATGGGCTGGAGGAAACTATTTTCCAAGGGGGAAAGTCATGGAAAGAACCTCACCCAGATGGCCTCTTCTGGAGTCCTCCAGTGAGAGCAGGGTCTGAGACTCTTGCATCCCTGTAGGTGTTCTGCCTGGAAAGTGTGGCCCTGCTAAATCCATCCCCCCAATACTCACCTGAGGGTTCATCCAGACACGTGAGGACATCAGGACTTTTGCTAAGTCCTCATAAAATGGGAAGTGGATTACTGCACCCTAGCTTTTCTGGTTGACGTCCTACATAGACAAGTACAAGTCTTCCAAAGCTAGTATCAAGTCCTAACATCATATTCAGTTTCTCAGAAAATGCTCTTTGTGTAAACAGTTGTCTGTGCCCATGTAGATCACAAAGAGGCTCCTTCAGCAAGTCTCCCCTCTCAGACGTCTCCTCCTGCTGTCTCAGTGGGCTTCCCCTAAGGATCAGGGCTGGAGTTTGAAGGGGGCTCTTAGCAGCTGAATGCTCTCTTTACTCTGTTCATGTCAATGGGCATGCAGGCTCACTGCTCCCCACTGCCAGGGAAAGATCCTCCTCTACATGCTGGCATTCAGGCCTTGATGAGGAGGGAGGTCTCAATGGGAAGGCTAAGTTTGCAAAAAGGATCCCTCGGGGACTGAAGGTACCCAGAGTATCCAATGGAGATTCTGCAGGTAATTCTGGGCTTACTGCTATACTTTTGCTCTCCTGGGGAATTGCATAATTCATTTTGTAAAGGACATCAGCCATTTTTTTGGTAGTCCTGGAGGGAAGATGCTAGTCCTAAATCTTCACAGACACTGAACCTGCTCCAGGTGACCCCCTGGAAAGAGAGGGAATAATGTGGCTCCTTCTCCCATTGTCTTCCATAGATTGGAGGCTGCTTCATCAGAAGCAATAAAGACATTTCTATGGGACTTTGCCATTTGCAGATCACTTGCCTAACATCAACCCTTTAGGGGAGCGAGGTTTGCCATTTTCTAAATGGGGAAATATACTCAACTTAGTCATGTGACATGGCTCTGGTCACACATGAACTCAGGGTGACAGGTTGGATTCCAGTGGATTGCAGAGCTTCGGGTTTTTCCCTCCCCTACATTCCCAGCTGCACATTTCTCCATCTGCATCTGTAAAGGTAAGAAGGAAGGGAAAGTGCCCTAAGCATATCCTTTGCCAACCTTCTTCTGAGACCTTGGCCCCTAACCCCACATAACATTCCTAGAATGTCAGAGTTAGAGAGGACCACACAAGTCAGTCCAACCTATTCCAGAAAAATTATGCCCATCTCCACCTGACACACAAGGTCCCATCTCAGGCTTTGACCCCAGGCCTCTTTTGAGGGGTTACCTCTTCCCTGCATCCTTCCTTTCTTGTCTGAGAGACATTTCAATGTGAAGTTTATCCTGTTATCAAACCTTAATGTTTCTTTCAAGCCACCCCTATGTGTCCCACATCTGCCATAAGGGGATAAGCAGGCATCAACATCCTCCTCCTCCAAAATGTCAGGAAATGTCAGGTCTCCACCAAATCTTCCCAAAGGTAAAATCCCCTGCTTCTTAAACACCTATGACAAGAACTTGAAGTGCTGCACCACTGGTGGCTGCCCTTTTCTGGCTACTCTCCAGCTAACATGGTGCCCACCAGTGGACATATTACTACAGATGAACTCTGACCTGGAAGTGAACACTGTCCTTGGGGATTGGCCTTGGTGCCTCTTTTCTTTCCAAGGAACACAGAGGAAGAACTGGAAGGAACCTTAGAGGGCATCTGAGTCCAGGCCAGTACCCCCCTTCATTTACAGAAGAGGAAACTGAGGCTCAGAGAGGGCAAATACATCCCCCAAATCCTCTAGGGAATAAACATCAGCCTAAGAATTCAGGTCCTTGGCTTCAAAATCCAAAGACATTTCCATAGGTTCTCTAGCACTCAACAGGTAGGAATATTCACTTGATGCCAGTCAGATAATCTTAAAATGCTAGTGCCCCAAGGTGATACAAGTAGAATGTGGCAGACATAGGGTGCAAACCCAGGCCTCTGTCTATCTGTTCTAGGTCAGAGAGAGACCAAAAATTATTTCTGGAATGAACATTGGCTATTAACCCATTCTATAGATGGGAAGCCAGAGCCTTAGGAGAGGAAATGTCTGACCAGGTAGCTCTTGGTAAACCCAGGGCTCCCTACTCCACTTCTCCTTTCAGTTCAGCAGACCTTCATCCAGACCTTTAGGCAAACACCACTGCTGCTATTATATCCATGGACTCAAGCCTATGTCAGAACCTGAATGGACTTGAGCACTTCTCCATTTCCTTCTACTGATCTCAAGCCCCAAGTCCCTCCAGGAGCTGGACTGCAATCCAACCATGCTCAACACACTAACACTTAGGAGACATGGGTGGGGGGGAGGGTCCATTGAAGCCCAAGGAGGTCCATGGCCAGGCTTCCCCTTACCTTTTGCCTAGGAGATAATGGTTGGGGCTGGTCCTACTGAAGCTGGAGTTTCTCAGACTGAGTTCCCTCAGGTTTATATGTGCTCTGGAAGTAGATTTCAGAAGTCAGTACTAACCTGATCCCGGCAGTCCTATCTGCAGCTTGCTTGGCATCTCAGCTAGTTAAGAGTTAGCAGTCATGAACACAAAGAACCCTTCCCAGCCCAGGACCTCTTTCCCTCCTCTGTGAGGATTAATCAGAAAAGTCTTTAAGCATCTGTAGAGTTCTTTGAAAAAGCAGGTAAGGGGGATCATCTTCAGGTGTTGGGAAATAATTATTAGCACCTAGTTTCCTAGAAACCAATGATTTCCCCCTGATTCTTTGTTCTGTTTCTACCCTGCTGAGCATTGTGCCAGGCTGTCCTTGGAGATTCCAGCCTGAGCAACCCTACCCTCCAATGGTTTCCTCCCTACATTTATATTCACTTTATGTAATACTGAGAGTCTCCTAGGATTCAGGCTGTTGGAGACTGTAGGACCTTGACTGCAGCATGTTCAAAGCTAATGGAACTCTGTCAACAGAAAATGTCAGATCTGAAAGGGACCTTAACCAGTGGATGATAGAAGGTCCCTAAGGAGATGGCCAAAGAACCTTGCAGGTCTGGGTTAGAAACCCCATGGAATATCAGACATAGGAATGGCATTAGCCTCCCTTGACCAGTTCTCTCTTACAAATCTGTACAAATCTATTGCATGGCTTCCTGAAGAATACATGGTCTTCTCTTCCTCCCCTTAGACTCCAATGGATGTGATAAAATAAAAAAGCATGACAAAATACAGAGGATGCTACTATGTCATTTTCCAAGTCAATGAGCACCCACAAAAATGATTTTTGTAGATTTTTGTTCCCCCTAGTTCTACTGGAGTCTGACACCCCTGATTCAATCCCTCTTTCTTTGAGTAAAACCAAATTTCTACTTTCTTTCTTTTGACTTTGGGAGTAAACCCCTACAAGTTACACACACCCAGACACTCACAACCACACACCCCCACACCCACCCACACCTACCCACAAGTGGAAGTATTTAATCAAAACAAATTGCTGACACCTGAACCCAACCCGAGGTTCTAGGTGGGCAAGTTCTCAATCTTCCTGTAAAGCCTCATGCCAGAAAAAGCTAGTGACCGGTTTTCCAATTTCCATTCTTTTCCCCTAATCTGGGACAAGAAAACCTCCAAAAATTAACTTTTCATTAATCCTCCTTACCACCCAAACCCTCCAGCTGAGAGAAGGATTCTATATTAGGGGATGGGCCAATAATGTCCAACCCTCCCCTTTGACAGGTGAAGCTGAGGCCCAAACAAGAAGCTGTCCAAAGGTCACACCACTAGCAAATGGCAGAGGTTGAACACACATTCAGCTTCTATTCCCACTGGTCCTAGCACATAGAAGATCACAGAATATTAATTTGGGAGGACCATAGGAGATTCTCCAGTTTGAGCCATTCCATAGTTGATCTAAAGAGGAGACAGCTGTCTATGGAACCAGGGCTTCTGGCTCTCAGTTTCATCAGGCCCAGTCCTTTAATTCCCTGAGCACAGAGTAGGGCTGCCATTTCCTATAGGGATTCAAGTCTAGGTCATACCCTGAAGGAATTTGATCACTCTCCCTTTGACTCCCATGTTCCCCACCTCCCATTCCCTCCAGAAACTGGTCAGGCAACCAGCCACCCTCACCAAAGCAGGCCTGAGGACATAGGAGCCAGGCCCCCCAGAACCCAGGCTCCCCTGACTTTTCACCTTAGAGAAGATACCTTCTGCTTGGGAGTTGCTGCTCCTCATCAAACCTGCCTTTGCTCAGGCTTATATAGGCCCTGAAAGTGTGCTGAGCAGCTGGTCCCAGCAATCCAGCCTGCAGCTTATTGGGACCAGCCTTAGCTAGTTAGGGATCAGGGAGCAGAGAAAGACCCTTCCCCAGGCTCCTACTTGGGAGGTTAGATAAGCCTCTGGGACTTGTGCTTTCCAGGAGGGTGTTTAAGAATGTCTTGTTGGCAGAGGGCTTAGCATGGGACCCTCCCCCTAGTATCCATCAAGTACTAGGAACATGCTGGTTGCTGTGGTGTTCAGTGGATGTTCTCTACAAACTGAGAATCTTTCTAGGAACTCTTAGTGTTCTGGGAAAACTCGAGGATTTTCACCTGAGGATAAGGGGCCACTCCCTGCCAGCACCTGGCCCAACTCCTGAGGCTTTTGCCTGGGACAAAATCCAGTCCTCCACCTCGAATCTTCAAGGGAGCTCTCTCAGCAGCAGTGACTTCTAATCCTTAGCCTAGCAGGCTTTGAGCCAACCTGATACTTAGTCATGAAATTAAACTGATCAAACATTAGTGTATTTTCTAGAACTGTTCATGTTAAACTAAGTGCATGCTTAGACTGTGAAGCCTGGACCAGGTCTTCTTGGAGTCTGAATGGCAGGTGACTCACATTTTTTATTCCAAGTGAGTGTGGTTAGCTTTTTAGAATCAATGTTTGAATGAAAGTGTTTTTGAAACACAGTGTCTTCAGGTGCTTCAGATGATCAATTATAACTCTTACAATTAAAAGTTTGGGAAGGTTATTTTCAATGCTGCATCATCTATAGTTTTTTTTCACCCATCTTCGATCTGTTAATTTTTAGTAAAATTTAAAATTTTATCTTTTAAAATGTTAAGATTTTTTCCTTAAAGTTACACTTTAGTCATTGAGTTTCTTTGGAAAATTATGAAAAATAGCAAAGTTTTGAAAACCATATGTCATGATGGAAAAATTAACAAAATTAGATTTCTGCTTAGTCAAAAATAAAACAATTTCCTCCTTCACTTTCAATTAATATTTTTACCCTTGTCCTCTTGAGAGCCACTTGATGTGACATTATTCATTACCCTTGTCAATGTAGGTGTACTACAAGCTGGTAGCAAAGACCCTGCTTCATTGCCATCAGTATTTTTACCTCTTTTGTCTAAATTTAGCCACTTATCCATAACCAAAAAATATAAATAGATATTCCCAATAATTTAAAATAAATACATTAGTCTGTGAAATTGCATTTGTTTGTATTAATTTTTTAATTGATGTTCACAGTTACATACACATAGAGGATGATGGGCAAGAAATATTATTAAAGGGTTTTATCTTTACTTGGTACAATTAAACATTCACAGTTTTGGAAAATGAGATAACCACAATTTCAAAAATGAAACATTCTAACATGATACAATGCAAAGATATACTCATTTGATACTTATATGTTGAGGAACGACAGTAGGAAAATATAACAAGTTGTTATTTTCTGTGATTAAACTATTATGTTTCTATAAGACAAGAAGACGTATGTACAGTAAAAACACAAAAGTTAATAATATACAATAGTGTAGAATCTAATGTAAGGTGTTTCTAGAACTGCTGGTTGGTGTAGAGAGGATTCATGACATGGGCAGCATTCAGTGCCTATTTTGTCTGTTCAGGACCAAGGTTGCAGTGAAGTCTCCCTATGCAACATAGTCAAGTGCTGCCAGAAACCTCCTGGATTTATTACCTGTTTGATTCTGGATTAATTTTTAGTTTCTGTTCATTCAGGCACCTTTAACTGCTGCCAGATTTTTTGGGACCCCCACAATCATTTTTACAATCTCATAAAGAAAAGGACCTGTCTTAGATTAAGAACTGAGCTGGAAGAACAAAAAGAATAAAAGGAAAATATATTTGGGAAATCTTATGCCATGTTCTCAGCCCTGCTGATAACCTTTTCTAATATTCTGAAGTAATGTAATCTGAGAAACTGGAAAATTCCAGCTTTGCTTATAGAGTCTAGAGGAAGTTTCCTCTCAAATTGTTTGGCTATCACTTCAGAAAATTGCAAAACTGTTGGTCAGGTTATTAGGGGTTATGATGATAAAGCTGAAAACTATTAAGAATATACATGTATATATTTCAAGGGAAAATTGATCAGTGATTACTGTGAGGGAAAAGGTGTGAAGAGAAAAACTTAGAAAATGACCTTATTTGTAAACTTGCAAGTTTTCTTTGGGCCTCGTAATTATAAATCCTTATCAAGCCTATAATCGAGTTTGCTGCATTGTGTAACTCTTACTAGGTAAGTGGGATATAAATATTATTACATCAAAAGCAGGGGATGAATTTCCAAATTTGCTCCTAAAGTTGTACAAGTTTTATCTCAGAATATTTGTCTATTACCTGTGAAAGTGATTGAGTTATGTCTGGAAGAGAGTATACTGAAGGCATCTCTTGACCCATCTTAGCCTGAAAAGATTGTAGCTATACAAATTTTATTTTTTAGAAGAGTTAATATCCCTGAGAAGATGGATATCTATTATTCTAGAAGTTTGCAGAAATGGGCCAGTGTCATTTTTCTAGGTGTTTGAGTAACTTATCCTATGTTCATTGTCTAGGTGAAATTACAGATTATAATTCATGTACTGGTTGCTTTTATATCAGGATGAGTTTAAACTGGGGGAGAAGTAGAATGAGCAGTAGAAGAGGTTGTTGTGTGATTTGGGGAAAGCCTGCTACTGTTGGTTGATGAATTGACTTATTCTAACAGGAGGAGAGTAGTTTCCACTCAGCTCTAAGCATTATTACTGCAACTTTCTACCTAAGGTAAAATCTTATAGAACTGTAACTGATAGTAGTGAACCAAGTAATTGTTTTTTATTCTATTTAATAACCAATTATTAAATTAGGATTAAGTCTTTTTCTTTTATTTCCTTATTAAGAGACCAGCCCCTGTAGACCAGTCAGTTATCTCTGAAGGACATTGCTGATGGATGAGATTGCCCAGATCCTCCAGGAACATGCTCCTAGGGCTTGGGCAGGATCACACCCAATAGAAGATCTTACTCCTTTTTAGAGTATAAACGGAATCTAATGTAGGGGGATTCCAGGACTAAACCCTTGGAGCCCCCCATTAGAATTGAGGTGAAGCCAACTGATCAAGGAGCAAACCACCCAGCATGCAAAGCACCCTGAGTGTTCTAGGTAGAGATGAATTCCTTAGATTGCTGGTGGCAGCTGAATTTCATGATGAAGCCATGTTCTCAGCAGGAGGAGCTAAAGGCTTTCAGCCCACCTCTTTATTTGGAAGTTTACCCCTCCACCAATAAGGGTTGATTTTTCCCCTGCTGAAGCATCCCTTTGCCAGAGCAATTTAAGCATTCAGTGATCTCCATGGTTTTGTCTTTGGTTACTGAGAGAAACCAGTGACCATCAATTGATTGATTATTAGGTAGCCTAATTAACGCATTGATTATTAAGCTTCTCAGGCCATTCCTGATCTCTCCTTGGTAACCAGGTAGAATACAGCACCCAAATGGGGAGGTGGTGAAGAAATAGAAAGGGGAGCAAAAAAAAAAAGATTGACAAGATTTCTTTTCAAAAACATTTTTTAAAAATTATTTATTTACTTTTAGTTTACAACATTCATTTCCACAATCCCTTGAGTTCCAAATTTTCTCCCTCTCCTTCCCATCTCCCCCATGGTGGTGTGCAATCAAATATAGGTTTTACACATACCTTCACATTAAAGTTATTCAGGTTGTAAAGAAAGATAATGAGCCCAGCCCACTGTAAGCCTGAGGTTTTAGCCTCAGGGTGACCACAACCAGTCTCAGGCTGGAGGGACTTCAGATCACCAGCAACTGTGGCAGTTTCCAGAATTATCAACCCATAGATGCTAAGGACAAAGTGAGAGGTCAGTGCAGTGTGCACTCTGGAAACCCAGAGTTTGGGAGTATGGTCTGGCCTTTACCCCTTGGAGGGAGAAATGGCTGAGGCACCTTGGCCATGCAGTCACCCACCATGTGACTGCTTCAGAGCTCCTGGCCTGAAGATTGTAGGGGGACCAAGCAACCATTCTGAGGGGTAATAACTCTTGCTTTTACCTGATTGGATCTGGATTGCTGTCTAGGGTGGAGGTCCTGGGGTGCACGACCAGTTTGCCAGAGCATATAGAGGCTTCAGAGAAGGCACCCAACTAATAGCTCCAGCAGCTGCAAAAACCCAGTGATTAGGAAAAAGCTCCCCTTTCTGGTAGCATAGTTCTACTGTGACAAAAAAGCTCAAAAGTCAAGCAATTGAAAGGCAACATGAGCAAGCAAAGGAAGAAAAGCAAGCACAGCAGGCCTCCTTTACACTTCTATTTTGGGGACAAAAAAGATCAAAGCATGGAACAAGAGGAAGACAATGAAGTCACAACTCCTGCACCAAAAGCTTCCAAGAAAAATGTGACCTTAAGAAACATACTAACTTGGGGCGCCTAGGTGGTGCAGTAAATAGAAAATGGGCCCTGGAGTCAGGAGGACCCAAGTTCAAATCTGGCCTCAGACACTTAAAACACACACACACACACACACACACACACACACACACACACACACACACCTAGCCCCGTGAACTTGGGCAAGTCACTTAACCACTATTGCCCTCCATAAAGGAAAAAAATAGACTAACTCAAATGGCAAAAGAGGCTCAAAAAGCCAATGAGGGGAAGAATGCCTTAAAAAACCGAATTTACCAAATGGAAAAAGAATCTCAAAAGCTCACTGAAGAGAATCATTCCTTCAGAATTAGACTGGAGCAAATGGAAGATAGTGACTTCATGAGAAATCAAGATACTATTAAACAGATCCAAACAAATGAAAAAATAGAAGGCAATGTGAAATATCTCATTGGAAAAACCACTGACCTGGAAAATAGATCTAGGAGAGATTGTTTAAAAATTATTGGACTATGTGAAAGTCATGATCAAAAAAAAAACAAAACCCTAGAAATCATCCTTCAAGAAATTCTCAAGAGGGGTGGAGCCAAGATGGCGGAGTAGAAACAGCACTTCCAAGGTGCTCTGCCCCACACAACCTCCAAACAATGTGAAAGGGGAATCTGAACAACTTCAGGAGCCCCAGCACCCACAGAACGACACAAAGAAGCTAACCTCCTGCTGAGGACAGCACAGCAGCCCTGCAGGGAGTGGCCAGCACAGCACTCTGAAAGCAGGCAGCACAGCAGCGCTGGGAGCCGAACCCATGCCTGAGTGAGCCGAGGTTTTAGCCCCAGGGTGGCCAGGCCAGCAGCCGGCTGGAGGGACCCCAGAACACGAGCAGCTGTGGCGATTCCAGAACTGTCAGCACAGATATGCCTAGGACAAAGTGAGAGGTTAGTGCCCTATGGACTTTGGGACCAGTATTTGGAGAACGCGTCGGCTTCCTCCCCTGGGGGTGAAAAGCTGCTGAGGAACCTTAAGAAGGACTTTAAAAATCAAATAAGAGAAGTGGAGGAAAAATTGGGAAGAGAAATGAGAAGGATGCAGGAAAAGTATGAAATGAGGGTCAACAGCCTGATTGAGGAAAACAACACCTTAAAAAATAGACTAACTCAAATGGCAAAGGAGGCCCAAAAGGGCAATGAGGAAAAGAATGCCTTAAAAAGCTGAATTTGCCAGATGGAAAAAGAATCTCAAAAGCTCACTGAGGAGATTCATGCCTTCAAAGTTAGACTGGAGCAAATGGAAGCTAATGACTTTATGAGAAATCAAGATGCTGTTAAGCAGATCCAAACAAATGAAAGATTAGAAGGCAATGTGAAATATCTCATGGGAAAAGCCACTGACCTGGAAAATAGATCCAGGAGAGACAATTTTAAAATTATTGGACTATCTGAAAGCCATAATCAAAGAAAGAACCTAGAAATCACCCTTCAAGAAATTCTCCAGGAAAATTGCCCTGATGTTTTAGATCCAGAGGGCAAAATAGAGGTTGAAAGAATCCACCAATCACCTCCTGAAAAGGATCCTAAAAAGAAAACTCCTAGGAATATTATAGCCAGGTTCCAGAACTCCCAGATCAAGGAGAAAATACTACAAGCAGCCAGGAAGAAACAATTCCAATATTGTGGAAACACAATCAGCATAGCCCAGGACCTGGCAGCTTCTACACTGAGGGATCAAAGGGCATGGAATATGATATTCCAGAGGGCAAAAGATCTGGGATTGAAGCCAAGGGTTGCCTACCCAGCAAAACTGAGTATCTTGTTTCAGGAGAAAATATGGTCATTCAGTGGAATAGAGGACTTTCAAGCATTCTTGAGGAAAAAACCAGAGTTGAATAGAAAATTTGATATTCAGACACAAGAAGCAAGAGATGCCTGAGAAGGTAATCAGGGAAAAGAAATCAAAAGGAACTTATCAAAGTTGAACTATTTACATTCCTACATGGAAAAACAATAACTGTGTCTGATGAAATCTTTCTCGTTTTGAAAATAATTGAAGAAGGGTATATGGACATATGAATACATATGTGAATGGGTGTATATATGTATACAGGTATACATGGATAGAAGGCACAGGTTGAATTTGGTGGGAAGGGATGATACTTAGGGGGTGAAGTTAGGAGGTGAGAAAGGAAAGTGACAAGAGGAGATGGGGAGAGACAGGGTAGGGTAAACTATCTCATGTAGAAGAGGCAAGGGGAAGTAGTTGCAGGGGAGGGGAAGAACAGGAAGGCAAAAAGGCAAAACCCTATTCTCATTGAATTTGGCTCAGGGAGAGAATCACATGCATTCTAAATGGGATATCTCACCCTGCAGGAGAGTAGGGGGAAGGGAGATGAGAGGGGGGGACGATGGAGGGGAGGGCATTCTAGGGGGAGGGGAGGTTGGATGTACCCACTTTCAAAGAGGGACAGGATCAAAGTAGGGAATGGACCAAATGGGGGGTGGGATGGATGGGAGGGAAATATAAGCAGTCTTTTACAATATATCTACTATGGTAATGTTTTGCATAGCTATACATGTACAACACATACTGAATTGCTCATCTTCCCAGAGGGAGTGGGTGACAAGGGAGGAAGGGAGTCTTAAAATTAAATGTTTCAAATGTATATAAATACTATTATTAATAATATTCTGCATGTAATTGGGAGATAAGATGTTCAGGCATTGGGGCTCAGAGATCACCTTGCCCTAATGGCAAAACTGAAGGGGGTATGGGAGAAGATATGGGAGAGAGCAGATTGGAAGAGGGGATATCTAGTGTGACTGCTATTCTGGGATGGTGGGTAGGGAAAAAAATGGGGAAAAATTGTAACTCAAAATCTGGTGGAAATGAATGATGTAAACCAGAAGTTAATAAAGCATTTGTTAAACAAAACAAAACAAACAAAAAAAAGAGAAATTCTCAAGTAAAATTGCCTCAAGTAAAATTTAGAACCAGAGGGCAAAATAGAGGTTGAAAGAATCCACCAATCACCTTCTGAAAAAGATCCCAAAAAGAAAACTCCTAAGAATATTATAGCCAGGTTCTGGAATTCCCAGGATCAAGGAGAAAATATTACAAGCAGCCAGGAAGAAACAATTTGAATATTGTGGAAACACAATCAGGATTAACATAGGGTCTGGCAGCTTCTACACCAAAGGATCAAAGGTCTTGGAATATGATTTTCTGGAGGTCAAAGGAGCTGGGATTAAAACCAAGAATCACAGCAAAACTGAATATCATGTTTCAGGGGAAAATATGGTCTTTCAATGAAATAGAGGACTTTCAAGCATTCTTGATGGAAAAAAAAGATTTGAATAGAAAATTTGACACAAGAAGCAAGAGAAGCATGAGAAGGTAAAGAGGGAAAAGAAATCATAAGGAACTTATCAAAGTTGAACTATTTACATTCCTACATGGAAAAATGATCATTGTAACTTATGAAAGTTTTCTCAGTATGAGAATAGTTGAAGGGCATAGAAATGTGTATATACATATATGTCTATATAGGAGGGTATATGGGTGTAAGAATACATATGTGAGTGTGAGTATGTGTGTGGGTATACATAGTCAGAGGGCACAGGACCAATTGAATAGGAAGGGATGATACTTAAAAGGTGAAATTAAGAGGTGAAAGATGAATATAATTAGAGGAGATGGGGAGAGACAGAATGGGGTAAATTATCTTATATAGAAAAGCCAAGGGAAAACTGTTACAGTGGAGGGGAAGAACAGGAAGGCAAAAGGGAATGAGTAAACTTTATTCTCATTGAATTTGGCTTAGAGAAGGAATGACATATACACTAAATAGGGTATCTCACCCTACAGGAGAGTAGGGGGGAGGGTGATGAGAGGGGGAATGATGGAAGAGAGGACAGGCTGGGAGGGAGGGAAGTTGGAAGCACCCACTTTTGAAAAGGGACAGGATCAAAATAGAGAATACAACAAGTGGGGGTGGGATAGGATGGAGGGAAATATAGTCCGTCTTTCACAATATATTCCACTATGGAAATGTTTTACATAGCTACACATATACAACCTATATTCAACTATTTATCTTCCCAGTAAGGATGGGTAATGATGGAGGAAGGGAATGATTCTGGAATTCAACGTTTTAAAATAAAATGTTTAAAATATTAGTATTATTGTTATTATTATTATTATTATTATTATTTTACATGTAACTGGGAAATAAGATATACAAGCACAGGGGCATAGAGATACACCATGCCCTACTGGAAAATCGGAGGGGGGATGGGAGAAGATATGGGAAAGAGCAGATTGGGGGAGGGTATATTCAGTGAGATTGCTGTTTTGGGGTGGTGGGTAAGGGAAAATGGGGAGAAAATTTAACTCAAAATCTTGTGGAAATGAATGATGTAAACTAAAAAAAATAAGACTTTTGGAACAGCCAAAAATGAATGAATGAATGAATGAAGATATAGATGAATAAATGGATGAAGAAAGAAAGGAAGGAAGGAAGGAAGGAAGGAGGGAAGGAAGGAAGGAAGGAAGGAAGGAAGGAAGGAAGGAAGGAAGAAAGGAAGGAAGGAAGGAAGGAAGAAAGGAAGGAAGGAAGGAAGGAAGGAAGGAAGAAAAAATGGATTACAAGCAATGGAGGGAATAATGAGAAAGAAAGGACAAAACAAAACACAAAAGATATAGAGCAAATATTTTGCTTCAATCTGCATTCAGATTCTGTAGCTCTTTCTCTGAATGTGGATATCCCTTTTCATCATGAGTCTTTTGGAGTTGTCTTCTAACCTTATATTGCTGTGTGGACCTCAGTCTATCCAAATTAGTTGTCACACATACCATGTGTCTGTAATTGTGTACAAAGTTCTCCTGGTTCTGCTCTCCTCACTCAGCATCAGTTGAAATAAGTCTCTCCAGGTTATTCTGAAGTCTGTGTGCTTCTCATTTCTTATAGAATAGGATTCCATTACGTTCACAAAACACAACTTGTTTAGCTCTTCCCTGATTGATGGGCATCCCTTTGATTTCCAATTCTTTTCCACCACAAAAATAGCTGCTACAAATATTTTTGTACATATAGGTCCTCCTCCCACTTGTAACATGTGTAATGTCTGTAATTGTGTACAAATTTCTCCTGGTTGAGCTCTTCTCACTCAATATAAGTTTGTATAAGTCTCTCCAGGTTATGATGACATCTGTCTGCCCCTCATTTCTTATAGAACAATAGTATTCCATCACATTCGTGTACCACAACTTGTTTAGCCATTCCACAATTGATGGGCATCCCCTTGATTTCCAAATCTTTGCCACCACAAAAAAGGGCTGCTAGAAATATTTTTGTATATACAGGGCCTCTTTCCACTTCTATAATCTCTTTAGGATACAACCCTAGAAGTAGTATTGCTGGGTCAAAGGGTATGCACTTATTTATAGCCCTATGGACATAGTTCCAGATTGTTCTCCAGAATGGTTGAATCAGTTCACAACTCCATCAACAATGCATCAGTGTACCAATTTTTCCACATCCTCTCCACATTGATCATTTTCCTGTTTTGTCATCTTAGCCAATCTAAAATCTGCTCATTTCTAATAGCACATGGACTCAGAGTTATCCTAACCTAATTAGGTGCTGTTTTCTGAACTTTTCCTCCCTTTGGTTGCCTCCTCCCTCATCACCTCTGTCTTATCTAGGCTTGAAGGAGTTATAAACATTAACAGAAATTCCGAGGGCTAACTCTTCAAAGCTCTATGAACTGACCTTAGTGGTGGTGTGAGATACAAGGAGCAAAGGGACTTGTGATCACCTCTCAAGCTGCCCTGCTCAGAAGACTGCCTCTTACATGGACCTGAAGTGAGGGACTCCAGAGGGCCTATAAAGCATAAGTGCCCAGCTCCCTTGGTGCACACACATCCCTAAGGCACTCAGAGCAAGATCCATGCAGACTGGGGAGAACTGACTGAGCTGGTCCAACCTAAGAGAGTAGGATCTGAAAAAGGTGTAGGGGCCAGTCTCTGCACCCCCTTCTGCTGGTTAGAACTGGCCTTTCCTTCCTTATAGTACTTAGCACTTTATCTGGACCTCTTTACTGTACTTCTTAGACCACAACATTTACAGTCAAGACCCTGGAGTCAGGTATCAGCTCTGCTTAAGTCTTTCATTTACACTCTGTATCTCTGTTGTTCCATCTGTCAAATTAGAGTGTTGTACAAGATAATCTTTAAGGAAATGTCCACAATATGCAAGACTTGGGGGAAAGCAGAGAGATGATGAGGGCAAAGGCCCTCATTAGATCCCTAAAGGGCTGAGGATCTAAGGTTGAGTTTTGGTCATGAAAAGAGAGAGTTAGGTGCCCAACAGAGGGGGGGAATTATTAAAGACAGGCTGATAGGACCTGACCATTTTATTTCTTAGCTTAGCAGTGCCTTCTGCAGGGCAAGGATAGACTTGGCTTTCTAAGAGATCAGACAATAAGCAGAGCAAACATTCCATGAAGCAGTTTGGACAGGAAGAGGACAGAGTTTAGATCTCATGTGCTCCAGTGGCCAGAGATCCTGGCCCAACCTCCAGGAGGAGCATCTACCAATGGTGCAGCTGAACTCCCCCTTCAGTTCACATCTGATGGGCCTCCTGCTTCTCTTGGTTTATTCTCTTCCATGTGGGGTGCCCCCACCATGTCCCCTTATCTACAGACAGATGACATTCTAAAATTCGTGGATTATCTTGGATTATTTAGCCATGCTCAGGCAGGAAGAAGAGAGAAAAAATGAGGATATAACAGCAGAAGGCTAGGGACCCAGCCAAGGTCTAAAACAGGAAGTCTTCTGCAAAGTAAGTAACAGGAATACCTTGGATTTTTGTACAAAATTATGCCTTTAGCATAATTTTATAGAAATGGGGAAAGAAGGGACGGCTAGGTGGCGCAGTAGATAGAGCTCTGGCCCTGGAGTCAGAAGGACCTGAGTTCGGAGCTGGCCTCAGACACTTAATCCACACAAACAAAAACCTAGCCGTGTAACCTTGGGCAAGTTACTTAACCCCAATTGCCCTAAAGGGGCTGCTAGGTGGCGCAGTGAGTAAGAGCGCCGGCCTCGGAGTTGGGATGACCCGAGATCAAATCCAGCCTCAGAAAATGAGCACCCACACATAAATAATGACTAAGCCGTGTAACCTTGAGCAAGTTACTTAACCCCAATTGTTTAAAAAAAAAAAAAGAAATGGGGAAAGAAATACAGAGGTGAGGGGAAGAATTATGGGTGGCCATGAGGGGAGGGAAGTGGGGGTGGACATATTAAGTGATGTTCCTAGGTGTCTTGATTCTGGGTACAGGATTCTGGGGTGGAGGAGATCTCCTGTGTAGTATGACCTTCAGAGTTGTGGTCATTTTGGATTGAATCAAGAGCAGGCACAATCTGTGGGATCAATGCTGTTGGATCTTGGGATCTGTTTCCACCTGGCTCTTCACAGTCCAAGTTCATCAAAGGGGTGTCAGTGGAAGGGGTTCCCTAGGGTCTCTCTTTGGAGATCCAGTGACCTGCCTCTTGATCTTCCATGATATCAGAGACAGGAAAACTGAAGGGATGTCTCAGGCTTGAACATGGGGGGTGTTCTCAAAGGTCCCTTGAAGCTGGATGTAGGGAAATTGTATTGGATGAAAGAGGATGAGCTGTGGAAGCAGCCTGAACATGTGCTCTGGGGTGAATTGATGTGAGAGGAAGATGAGAGGCCTGGGGATCCATGGAATCTCCTGTGATGAACCTTGGAGCTGTTCCCATGGCTCATTTGGTTTGGGTTGTAGATAAATGTGCTGGAGGTCCATAGGATCGCCTGTGGTGGCTCCTGGGGGCTGTTCTGGCCTGTTTCTCTCTTCTCCCCTCCACCAATGGAGGCTCCATTCCACTTGATCACCTCAGGTGGCCCCTGACCCAGCCAGGGAGGAGTTCACACTGGCATGGGGTTCCAGCTGTATTGCCCTGTGAATGTGACAAGAGGTGAAAGTATTCGAAAAGTCTGTTCCTAGGAACTATATCCCCATGGTCCTTGTGCTGGCTCCCAGGTGGGGCTTCAGATGGATCTCAGGGTCACCTTGTGATGAGCCAAGGAGGAGAGCCATGGGAACGACTTCACCCATATAGCCTCTTCTGGTATCCTCCAGGAAGAGCAGGGACTCCTGCTCTTGGAGGCCCAGAGGTGTCCTGCCTGGTCAGTGTGGCCATTCGAAATCCATTTTCCCAGTACTTACTTGAGGATTCATGGCCTGTGAGCTCAGCATCATGGAGGTCATGCCCAGGACCTACATGGCAGGGACATGTGAACAGTAGGACTTTTTCTAAGCCATCATAAAATGGGCAGAAGATGGGTTCACCCTGTCTGTCCTGGTTGGCCTGCTGAATAGTCCAGTACAAATCCTCCAAAGACAGCATCATTTCCTGACACTACAACCAGCTGTGCTTCACACCTTTCTTGTGTAACTTGCTGGCTATGGCCCTGGAGATGACTCTGAGTGTCTTCCCAGATTCTCTCATAGCCTGGATATCAGGGGTGGCCTACACACCCAACAGGACTCCAATGGACTCTGGGTACCATGGGTCCCCTTGGGGAGGAGAAGGCTGAGACCTCTGGCTCATTCCAGTGGCTGAAAGAGAAATGAACAAATGGTTAGAGTTCTGGACAGCCCACACTAGAAGTGACTGGGTCATCCCAGGCCTACATGTTGTTATCTGTGATCCTGTGAATGGATAGGGGCTCCTGGAACCGGGACAGACATGCTGAGTCCAACCTTGAGCCCTGCTCTCCATTTCCTGTAGCCCTTTGGCCTGGTGCCTTCCTGCTCTGGGGTCTGACAGGAAGAGGGTTGTATTTTCAAGGGAACCATTACACCCTCCCCTAGTGTCCACACACCCAACCCTGTGATGTCCCCAATGCCAACATTTGAAGAAGGAATGAAACTGGGATCCCCTTGACATGGCCCTTCCCTCTGCCCACTCCCCTCTGCCGCTGAGGGGAGTCACAAGCTCTGAGAGGTCAAGGGACTTGTCCAAGGTTCCACAGCCAGGAGGTTTCAGGGCAGGCTTGAAGCCAGGGCTTCCTGGCTTGGAGGATGACTTGCTGCTCTCCAACAAGGTTCTGCCCAGTTTACAAATGAATGAGGATGTTCCTGCCACTGGGGCATTGGGTGACTGTTCTCCATTGCCAGGCTCTGCCCCTCCTCCACTCCCTGTCCTTCCAAGCTTGGATGGGGGGGGTCCTCAAAGGGAAGGTGAGGTTGGGGTAAAGGATATATTGGGGACTCAAGGGACCCAGACTGTCTGAGGGCAGGGCAGGGCACCTGAAGCTTCTGCAGGAGAATCTGCTGCTGCTCTGCTCTTCCTCCCCAGAAACAGAACAATTCATTATATGATGTGCTTTTACCATTTTTTTCTGGATCCTAGAGGGAAGAGACAAGTCTTAAGTCTTCTCAGACACAGAACATTCTCCTGACAAGTTTTTCCTGACTTCAAGTTTTGGTTTCCCTCCTTCCTGACCCCAGCCATGACTGGGAGATGGGCCATAAGGGGAAGAGCAGAAATTGAATTCCTTTTCCAGGTCACTGCCTCTCAAATATATGAAGAGAACTGTGTCTACAACAAGTCTTCTCCCATGGAAAGATCCCCTGTTCCTTCAAATCCCATGACAGGATCTTGATGTGCTGCCCCTGCTGGCTGCCCTCTTCTGGACACTCTCCAACTTATCAGTGCTCTCAAGGCTAAAACATGGTGCCCACCACTGGACATATTAGTGCAGATGTGCTCTGACGGGTGTGGGGGGAGGGGCACACACTGTTATTGGAGATTGGCCAAGGAATATTTTCTCTAAAGATCACAGAGGAATATGTGAAAGGATCCTGACAGGCCAACTGAGCCCAGCCTAGTCTCCACCCCTCACTTACAGAGGAGGAAACTGAGAGAAGGTAACTGAGAAACTTAAGAGAAGGTAAAGAGGATTCTAAGACCCTCTAGAAAATAAATCTCAGCCTAAGAATCCATGTTCCTTGGTCTCAAAAGCCAAAGACCTGTCCACAGCCTTCCTTGGACTCAGAGTAGAGGAATATCCAATATAACATAGTCTTAGAAAGTCAGTGACATCCCCAAGGTGGTAGAAGTAGAATTTGGCAGAGAGAGGCTGCACAGCCTGGTCCTCTTTCTATTGGCCCCAGCTCAGAGAAAGACCAAATAGGGTTTCTGGGAAAAAAATATTGGCTATTAACCCATTGTACAGATGGGGAGCCTGAGACTTAGGAGAGGAAACGTCTGACCAGGTTGTTGTTGGTAGACCCAGGTCTCCTGAGTTCCCTTCTGCTTTAAGTTCAGTAGACTTTCATTCAGCCTTTTAAGTGGAAACCACAGCTACTCTGGCATCCATGGACTTCAGTCTAGATCAGAACCTGAATGGACATGAGCAATTCTCCATTTCCTTCTCCTGACTTGCTGTCCCAAGTCCCTCAGAAACCATTCTGCAATCCCACCCTCCTCAAGACACTAATCCTTAGGAGACTTAAGGGAGGGTCCATTGAAGCCCAAGGAAGTCCATGGCCTGTCTTCCCCTTACCTTTTGCCTTGGAGAAAATGGCTTAGGGCTGGTCCTGCTGAAGCTGCCTCCTCCAAACTGGAGTTTCTCAGAACTGAGTTCCATCAGGCTTATATTGGTCTCCTAAGTACATCTGAGAGGTGAGTTTTGACCTGATCTCAGCAATCCTATCAGTAGCCTGCTTGACACCTCTGCTAGTTAAGGACTAGAAGTCATGAACACACAGGCCCTGCCCAGGCCTGGACCTCTTTCCCTCCTCTCTGAGGATTAATAAGAAAAGTCTTTAAAGATCTGTAGAGTTCTTTCCAAGTCCATGGACATCATCTTCAGGTATTGGGAACAAAGTCAATGGCACCTGGTTATCTAAAAGTCAATGAATCCATCATTTGACACTTATTCCCTGATCAGTTACCATCCTGCTAGGCATTATGGGAGGACTGGGCTCTCCCTGCACATCCCAGTTCAAGGGATCCTGCCCTCAGAAGACTTCCCCTCTACAGATCCGTTTATTTTATGCAATACTTAGGTACCTTTAGGATGCAGCCTGGTGGGAACCAGAGGACTTTGACTGCAGGATAATCAAGTCAAAAGGGATTTTGAACCCAAGAATGTCAGGTCTGAAAAGGACCCCAGAAAGTGAAAACTCAAATGTCCGGTATCAAAAAGGCTATAGACCTTGAAGACCAGGGCTAGAAACCCCATGGAACATCAGAGAGGACTCTTTATGACCTTATATGCATTTTTCTTGCAAAGATATTTCTCCAACTAATTTTACAGATTAGGTAACTGAGGCTAAGAAGGTTAAGTGACTTGCACAAGGTCACACAATTACTGAGTGTCTGAGGCCAAATTTTAACTCAGAAGGATGAGTCTTTCGGATTCCCAGCCTCGAACTGTGTATACTATGGTGCCACCTAGTTATCCCTAAGTAAGTAAGTACAAACAAACTATAATTAAGAAAGAGAAAGAACTAGAATTAAAAGTGGGTTGGAAAAGACTTCCTGGAGGAGAAAGATGCTTAGTTGAGGCTAAAAATAAGCCCAGGATATTAGTGAGCAATGAGGAGGGAGAGTATCCCAAGCACCGAGGACAGAGAAAATGCCTAGACCCAAAAGGTGAAGGGTCCTGTCTGTGAAGCAGCCAGAAAGCCATAATGTCACTGGGTTTAAGAGAATGTGATGGATAGTGAGATGGAGGGAGTCTGCAAGGGGGAGGGGGCCGGGTTATGAAGATCTATGAATGCTAAACCATGGCTTTGTATTGGATTCCAGAGGACCTAGAGCTTGGAGTTTATTGAGTCAGAGATGGGGATGATGGAGGATGTGGGTGATATGGCCACACCTGTGTATGATATAGTATGCTTTACCATCTTTCACAATTATGCATTGTTCATAATTATGGGTATGTTACTATAAATAATATAATCTACATAATATCTATACAATTATATATATAGATGATATATTTCTAGAATAAATTCACCACACTAATTTCAAAACTGCCCTATGCTTTCTTCTGAACTCCCTTCTGTTTTTGTTGTGCTCTGTTATAATTGTGAAATGATTGCTTATATATTTCATAATTAAATTATTTTTATGTTTTATAATTATAAATTACTCATATCCTATAATTATAAATCATTTTATATATTTTGTGGTACGTAGCAAATATAATTTATAATGACACATGAAGTTATAGAATCATTTAGTATGTTTTATTATTAAAATTAATTAATTCTTATTAGAAAATCTGTTCTCTCCTTCCTCCCTTCCCCCTCCCTCTCTATAGTCTTAATAGAATTATAAATTGTCTAGTTATAAATACTTATACAAATATATGATAAATTCTATATGTTACTTTCAAAACTCCCCAAGTTCCCTTCTGTTCTCTTCTGTGCATTTAAAAAAATATTAAGCTGCCCCCCCCTTTTTCCATGTTGTTACTGATCCCCCCCCCCAGCTCCTCAGTTAAAAGCCAAGAGAAATAAGGAACGTTCAAAAAGTATCACTGTCAAGCAAAACAAATTCCCACAGTTGACTCCATTGTTTTACAGAGAGAAGTCCGAGACCCAGAGAGGAGACATTTGCTCCAAGTGACAGATGGGTGGGAAGCAAGTGGAAGAGACAGGATTCAAATGCAGATCTTCTGATTCTGAGCCCAGCTTAGCTAGGATTTCTAGAGGGCTTTAAGACTTGCGAAACTCTTTTGTGAAGACTGGCTCATTTGACCCTCACAACAACCCTGTGAGGTAGGTGCTATTGTTATACCCATTTTACAGATGAGGAAACTGAGGCTGAGAAAACATGAGTGACTTGCCCAGGGTCACACATCTATTGAGTATCTGAAGCAGGATTTGAACTCAAGTGTCCTTGACTCTATTTGTTGTTCTGTCATTTCAGTCATGTCCTACTCTTTGTGACCCCATTTTGGGATTTTCTTGGCAGAAACACTGGAGTGGTTTGCCATTTCCTTCTCCAGCTCATTTAACAGAGAGGAAATTGAGGCGAGCAGGGTTAAGTGACTCACCCAGGGTCACCCAGCTCGTAAATGTCTGAGGCCAGATTTGAACTCAGGAAGATGGGTCTTCCTTTTATCAAGCCCGGCAATCTGTGCACTGTGGCGCCCCCTAGCTGCCCTCCTGACTCAGTCCCTGCCCACCTCATTTCTACTTGGTTCCTTTACCCAAGGAGCTGCAGGCAATTCCTGGTTCTCCTCTACCCTAAGACCTGAACACAGACCCTCATGCCCCAGTGTGCAGTGGCTGTGTAAGCAAAAGTGCTCTGGAGTAGGGGCTGAGGAGGAGGAGGGGGAGGAGGAAGGAGAGGAGAAAAAGAGAGGGGGAGGAGGAAGGAGAGGAGGAAGAGAAAGAGGGAGGAGGAAGGAGAGGGGAGAGGAGGGGGGAGGAGGAGGGAGGGGGAGAGCAGGATGGGGAGGAAGGGGATGATGCTGTTGCTGCTGCTCTTTCTTTCTATCCCAAGGGCTTAGCCTGAACATGGGAAGTGCTGGTAAATGATTGTTGATTGATTATCTAGGTCTCTCTTGACCTATTTCACCCCAGGGCCATCCCGTGTCCTGAACCCTGGGGAAAGGGCTGTTTCCCTAAACTCTCTACATCATCCCCCAGGGCCATACACTGAACCAACAGAGCAGTGACCCCAGAGGTGATACTTGGGCTTGGCCGTGTGATGTCAACAGGTTCTGAGCTAATTATAGCCAAGGACTGAAGGGTGTCCAGAAGGCTTTGGTACAAGAACACTGCTAAGGAGTCACTTACTCATCGGCTGGTTACCTTTCTACCCCCAGAAGAGGCAGGGCCCAGCACCCTCAAATGTGCTTGATCCTAGTGAAGCCTTCCTTACCTGAATAGTCAGAGACTTCAGCTTCTAGAAGGTGAAAATCCAGGAAAAGGGAAGATGCCATTTGCTCTATGGCCATGTCTCCTTCTCCCTTGGGAGGCGACAGAGGCCAGGAATATATGAGAGAGCAGATAAAGCCATTGCTACCTTCCCTGCATGGATTAACAAGCAGACCGATCCAACAACCCCTGGACTCCTGCCAGGAGTAGCCTGAAAAGTTGGAGTTTGTCGGAATTCCAGAGGGAAGAGGGAAAATAAGAGTGACAAAGGCTTCTCCTTTGGCTAAAGGAAGTCAACCCAAGTTTGTCAAGGAGGGAGAGTGGCATGGTGGTAAGGATGCTTGGCTGGGCACCTCGATGCCCTACATTGAAATGCCAGATAGGTCAGTCCCCCTGTGCCCCAATTTTTTATAAAGGCTTTATTGCTAAGACATACAAGGGATTGATTCAAATGTATAACACTGAGCCTGCTAACCAGGGTTGGTCTCTCCCTACACCATCCCATCTTCCATTCACCTATCAAAGTGACCTTCCCAAAGAGCAGGTCTGCCCATCCTACCCCACCCCCTACTGCCTCCACACTTGCCCAGGATTAAATCTAAAATCCTAAGGTGTTCAGAGAACTTGATAACCTACCCTACACCCATCCACCTCTTACATCTTACACACACACACACACACACACACACACACACACACACACACACACATACACACGCATCTATCTATATTTTTGTCTATATCTATATACACATACATATAGGTGTATATATGTATTTCTATCTATATCTGTATATATATATATATGTACACACATATACATATATGTATCTATCCATATCCATATATACACATATATGTATATATAATATATACATATCTATCTATATTTATATTTATATCTATCTATATATAAACACACATATGTATATCTATCTATCTATATATATATATATATATCTACCTATCTATACACACAAACACACACACACACACACAAGTTCACTGAGGGTGGAAGTTTGTTCATTTGTTGGAATGTAAGGTCCTTGAGAGCCATTTCCTTTTTGTCTTTGTATCTCCCTCAGGCACATAGTAAGATCATTGATGGATGCTTGTCTGATTGACCCATTTTACAGATTCAGAAACTGGGGCAAACAAGGTTAAGTGACTTGCCCAGGGTGGCGGCTAGTGTCAGATCCCATTTGAATTCCAGAGGAGTCTTCCTTATTCAAGGCCTGGCATTCTGTGCATTATGGCGCCACCTAGTGGCCCCAACACAACTGTTGATTGAATGATCCGTAATGTTCCATCCGCACCTTGGGAAAATTTAGTCTGGCCCTTTGGCCAAACCCAACAGCCACATAATCCAGATCACGTTTCTCTATGATTTTCCTTTTTCATTCTCCTTTCAGTTCTGATAATAAGGGGAAAGTCCTAGAATCTATCAGCCAAGCAACCAATTAATCAGCAAACATTTATTAAGTACTAATATCTATTAGGTTCTAAGCACCCACTTTCTGCCAGGAAATGTGCTGTTTGGGATTTGGGTCAAGAATGAGGTCCCTGGGCTCCAGGAGAATGAAATCTAACTTGATTTCTCCTTAAAACCTTGTAGTCTGATTGCCTCATTCATTGTCTATCAGCGTTTGAATGCTGAGGCCCTGGGGGTGGCTCCCCACATTGCAGGGTGAGATATAGGCCCAATTGAGCTCCTCTCCACTTTTAGCAAAACACAAAATAACGTTTTTAAAAAGTTCAGAATAGGGTCTACTCAGAGGATGGCTGATTCCAAGAGAACTAAGCAGAGTAGATTCCCAGACCCCCTACCAGAGAGGAGAGGACCCTTCCTGCTGTACTGTCCTTCAAGAAAGGATGGCCTAAAAGGGTGGCAGGCTGAACTTTTCATTGGGACTTTTGGAGTCCAGCAACCAAGAGAAGAGATCCAAGCTGGAGCATGGCGGGGGGGGGAGAGCTGGGTTTGGGGAGCAGTCAATGATGTTGTGTGGAGAAAACACAGTGAAATAATCCAGAATGTCTCCTAGACCATGCATGGGCTACTCTGAATCATGTTCTTAACTGGACTGGTGAGCTGGGCAGAAGAGCCTCCCCCCCCCCCCATGTGTTCCCTCTCTGAGAGAGGGAACAAAAAGTCCCTCTTCTCCCCCCATTCTTAGTGAGTCTTATGATTGCAAGGGCTTAGCCCTAACTCCTCTCTCATAGGTGACTTTTTTTTTTGGGGGGGGGGTAGTGGGTGGTTTTGTATTTCTTTTAAAGGAAAGACCAGCAGCCAAGGTGATGATTGAAGGTCTGGCCATGTCACACCTATGAACATGCCTCACTAGCTCCAGGGCTCACCTACCTAAGACCTCTAGAATCAAATGGGAACTCCTTTCTTTGGCTTTTTAAAGCTTTCATGTCCTGGGCTGGATTCAAAGGCTGCACTTGAGGACCTAGAGGGCCATGTGTGACTTTGAGGTGACAGGTTCCCCACCCCTGACCTGGATCCTTCCTCCCTTTAGTCTTCTTCCTCATATCTTATTCCTTTCCATGTCTTCTATAATGCTACACAATGATTTACTCAAAGCTACACAATCACTTACTCAAAGTGCCTCAAACAAGATACTTCATCTCCTTCTTAGAATATTTATTACCTATATTTATAATTGAAGGAAATTCTCATTTTCAGCTGAGAGGTTAGTGAAAGTAAAGATGTAATTTCTTCTTCCCATCCAAATTCACAAATCCTTTGAAATCTATCCACAGACCCACTGGGAATCTGTGACTTGCCAGGTTAGAAATCTTGGTATTAGGGGCAGCTAGGTGGTACAGTGAATAGAGCACAGGTTCTGGAGTCAGGAGGACCCGAGTTCAAATGTGACCTCAGACACTTGACACTTACTAGCCATGTGACCTTGGGTAAGTCACTTAATTCCATTTGCCCTGCCTTCCCCCTCCCCCCCCAAAAAAGTAAAAATAATTTTTGGTATTTAGAGGCCTTTGTCAGTAAACCTGGGCAGGGTCAAAGGGCTTCTGGGAGAAGGCACATTCTGTTTCAGTTGCATGACCTCAGGCAACTCATTGAACTGCTATATCTCAATTTTCACAATCTGTCAAATGAGGGAGATTGTGTGAAATGATGAGTCCCTTCCCCTCCAATATTCTGGGAGGCTGAGTTACCATCTCTTAGAAATCAACTCTCCTTATAAACTCATTTCTTGCCTTGTGTGTACCCAAATCTACCCTCCAAAGTGTCCCTTGAGAGACCACCCTTTCTAGAGACCATGCCCAGGAGGTGCCACTCAACCCTGAATGCCAATGGAATCCTGCCCCTTCACCTAGCTCTGAAACCCCTTTCCACCTCTATTCTGAGAACTGTAATCATATCAATCAAGACTACCATTGCTCATGGAAAGGGCATGTCAATTAATTCCCCCTCCCTTCCTTTTGCCACTTACCTACACAGGATGTCCCAAAAATTGTAGTGCAGCTTAAAGCTACTAAAGTTTACATATGCACTAAGACTTTTGGGACATATGGTATATGTTGTCTCTCCCTATGGAAGCCCCCAGAAGGCAAGGGAGGTCTCGATTTCCTATGTCTATTCCCAGCACCTGGCATAATGTTTGAAGCATAGTGAATGCTCAATAAATGATTTCTCATTCATTCTTCCTGCCTTGGTAAAAGACATTTCCAAACAGAAGAATTGGCAATACAGAAATTACTTTTTAAAAACTTTTTAATTAATAAAGAGGGAGGCAAGAAAGAAAGAAGTATTCATTTAAATAACTATGGCAGAAAAGGAGACCTGGGCCAGCTGATGAGACCCACGTCTCCCAGAACAGGATTCCATGATGATATAAAAGAAATAAATTACTTCGTTCAATACTGTTTGGCATGACTGCATTTCCCCCCACCCCCCATCTTCTAAACACTCAAAACAGCCTCTTCCCCAAGCTTTAAGAAGGGACTAGCGGGCCCCCCTGTCGCTCTAGGATGGGTGGGGGAGGCCTTGTTCCCAAAATCCCATCTGATTCCTATTCGCCTTCCCTTGGGACTGACAAGGAGAGAGGCCTACACTGCCCAGGCCCATCAGCTCAGGGTTTTCTCAGCCCTCCTGGAAGGGTCTGCTGTCCTAAAAGAGGCCGTGAGTGCATGAGTGAGAGAGAGAGAGAGAGAGAGAGAGAGAGAGAGAGAGAGAGAGAGAGAGTGTGTGTGTGTGTGTGTGTGTGTGTGTGTGTGTGTGTGTGTGTGTGTGTGTGTGTCTGCCCAGGAGGAATTATGGAGACTGTCAGTGCTGGCACAGGAGGTAAGGCAGCTTCACAGAAGCCTTTGCTCCCTCCCTTCCCAAGATCCCCTGACTCTGAAGGGCTAGCATCCAACCAAGGTCTTCCCTTGGGGAGATAGCTGAGTTTAAGGCAGCCAAGCAGATAGTCAGAATGGAACCCTTGGCTGCCCCTTCCAGAGCTGAAACAGGCAGGGGGGTGGGTAGACACCCAAAGTGAAGGGATGATGGGGAGGAGGCATGCAGTGGGGGCAGGCCCACCTCCTCCCCAGCAAGGCTCCTGGCTAAGTTGCATGGCTAGCTTAAAACAAAACAAAAAAACAAAACAAAGCACCCCCTCCCCCTTTGGTGCCCAAGCCAAGGCTGGCAGCTTCAGGTTAGCTACTTGGTGAAATGGAAGCAGATCCCACACATACCCCTAGCCAACAGGCTTCCTGCACCTGCCTGGCATGATGGGAGAAGAGGGAAGAAATGCATGCACCAAGCTGGTGAGTTGTTAGAGACCCTTAGCTAGAACTTTCTGGAAGGGTCACAACCCAGAGCTGGTCTGAGTTGTGTAGAAACAGTAGGGTTTGGATGCCAGGGGGATTTCTTTGCTTCTGTCATCCCCTTGGAGCAGGGTAAACAGAAGGGTGAGGGCCAAGGGCCAAGAAGGGGAACAAGAGGAATTAGAGTGATTGTGGATTGGAGGCCTGTTGGATTTGAGGTGTCTGGGCTTCCCCCAGTGCCCAGGGCCATAATCCACCCCAGCTCCAGGATCTCTCCATCCCCAGCCCCCAGGGAGGGGCCAACTTCCCAAGTGAGAAGTTGGTAGCTCCAGCTAAGTCCCTCCCATAGGGAGGCAGTTAAGTGATGATCCAAGGGGTGAGGAAGTTGAGATGGGAGAGTCAGAATGAGGGCACCCACAGCCCCCCAGGGCTCAGGGTTCCCACTGTGATTGCATTTTGCTTCAGTGGGGTCTACTCTACCCTCCAACCCTGAGGAAAAAAAGGAAATGTCCTGGATCAATTGTTATGTGCCTAGAGAGCTGTGGAAGGGCCCCTGCTTGACCTCTTAGTCAAAGCTACCCACAAGCACAAGAGGCCAGTATGCCATCTTTCCCTAAACAATCAGATTACATCTAAGAGACAGCCTTGCTGTGATCCCCCTCCCTTCCTCTCCAAAGAGGCCAAAGAAGGGCTGGCCAGAAGACGGTGACAATGAATGGAAGAAATGCTCTTTCCCAAGTATTCATGGTTGGATAGGCTAGGAAGGGCCCCCAGGCTTCTTCCTCCCTAGATAGGAAGGGTCTCCAGAAATGGGGACGCTGCCTTCTGCTTCTGGGGGACTTAACTTGCTGAATTCTCTTCCTCTCCAGTCTCTGGTGTGTCTTAAATATTGCCCATTGTGGCTTCTACCATGGGGATTGTTTAAACCAACTGGTTCGCCTTAAATTTAAAACAATAATAATAGTAATTCCACACACACAAAAATACTCCTATCCAAAAAGTGTAGGAGGGGAAAGTAGCCACTGGCTTGACTCTGAAGGTCACTTGCCTCTGCCAGAGCCCCTGGGTCACAGCAATCATTGGTCCCAGGCACTGGACTCACCCATGAGTCCTTCATGATTGGTTTGGAAAACAAAAGCCTCCACTCCATCACCCTGTGATTGGGGCCAGAAGCCAGCCTTTCTGCAGACTTCTTATAGTTGGGGGGAGGGAAGACAGATGCTCCTGATTGGTTTCAGAGACTCCAAGGGAAATCTCTCATGATTGACTGAGGAACTTCAACACTTCTGGGACAAAGCAGGTGCCTTGTGAGAGGCCTCCAGGCTCCATCTAGAGGGAGAGCAATGGGTCTCTTGCGCCTCTGGCCACAGCAGCAGAAAGGGACAGTTTGGGTGGCCAGGGCTCAGTTGCCCCGATAGACCTCAATCTTGCTGGCCTTGGCCAGCATGTCAATGATATGGGCTTCAAAGTCCGCATCGTGTACCCCTGTCTTCCGGAACTCCCCAGCGTAGCGGTTATTCTCCCAGTAATGGTGCCAATTACCTCGACTGTCTGCCCCGAACCCATAGACATTCACCTGAAATCAGAAGTAAAGAAAGCACAGGTCAGCTGAGGGACAGGAGCAGAGCTGGAAGGGTTCTGTTGGCCCTTCCTCTCTCTGAAGGCCTTTGGATAGTCTCACATCACTCACCTAGTGAACAGCTAGAGGTTTCAGTTAAGGAAACATTCATTAAGAGGGAGGTAGGGCAGACAGAGCACCAGCCCTGGAGTCAGAAGGACCCAAGTTCATATATAGCCTCTGATGCATGACACTTACTGGCTGTGTGACCCTGGGCAAGTCTGCCTTGCCAAGAGGAAAAAAAAAAGAAACACTCATTGAGAGGAGGTTCAGGCTCAACATGCCAGCAGAGATACCGGATACCTTGTATTAGGAGTCAATTTTAACTACATGAAATGGTGCCCAAAGCTCCAGGCCTTGAGTTCAAATCCAGCTTCAGATGCTTGCTCTTATGTGCCCCTAAGCTTGCCTCAGTTTCTTCATCTGTAACACAGGGATAATAGTAGCACATAGGGATGCCGTGAGGACCCAATGAGATAAGGACCCTACTGTGCTCAGCCCAGTGCCCGAGAAGCACAGGGCACACAATACGCACTATATAAATGTCAGCTGTCATCACTATTAATCTATCTATTTCTTTAGTCTCTTGGGGATTTTCAGTCTCAGAACCAGGGAGAGATCAATGCTAGTCAGTTTCTGCTTAATAATCTCCAGTCCCAGCTGAGACACAGAATGCCTTGGTCTTCAGTCCCTAAATCTGGACCTTTCCTCCCTCATAGCACTTGGGGAGGGAGGGTGCCCAAGGCCTCTTGGCCCACCTACCTCATCACACACGTGTAACGCAAAGAAGAGCACCAACATGCCCGTGGAGGGGTAGCGCCCATGATGCTCCGTCCACCTGTCATGAATATACTTGAAAAAGGCGGGGTTGTAGATCTGGACCTAGGAGGCAAAAAGCCAAGTGGTTAGGGGAAGCCCAGGGGAGGTGGGGAGGCCCCAAAGCCACAGGCATGTCTTAGGGTAGCTCTGGCCCCTTCTAGAAGCCCCGGAGTAGTTCCCAAGGTCTGTGGCTGAGCTTGGCCTCATGAGGGAGGTGCTCAATAAGGGAGAAGTGAAAGTTATCAATGCACAAGGGTCGAGGAGCCACTGGAGGCCCTGAAGTAGGTGCTCCATGGGCTGGTTGCCTGGAACAGGCCAGGCACTTCTAACATTGGAGACGTACCAACAGCTTTTGCAAACAGGTCTTTCCCAGGATCTGATATCAAACTACTACTTCTATCCAGTAGAAGAAAAG
Source organism: Gymnobelideus leadbeateri (assembly GCA_011680675.1). Lineage (NCBI taxonomy): Eukaryota > Metazoa > Chordata > Mammalia > Diprotodontia > Petauridae > Gymnobelideus > Gymnobelideus leadbeateri. Next base: position 180,960 of record WOXC01005480.1, read on the forward strand.
CCAGGCAGCGCTATAATGCACAGAATGCTGGCCTGGAGTCAGGAAAACCACAGTTCCAATTCAGCCTTAGACACTTACTAGCTGTGTGACCCTGAGTGAGTCCTATTTCCTCAGCTTAAAATGAGGATGACTATAGTCGCACCCCCCTCGAGGGGCTGCTCAGCACAGTGTGTGGCACGTATAGCAATAGTTAGCCTTCCCCTTCCCCGTGCTCTAAGGCAGTCAGCCTACCTTTTCCTTGTCCACTCGGAGGAAGGACTTCACAGGAGCATAGGTGCTGTAAAAAGAGAGAAGGCCTTACTTAATATGGCCTGGGAAGAGCTGGGGGCATGTCCTCACATCTTACACCTCTTCTGCCTCGGCTATCTCCCCATTCCAACGTGCCCGGCATACACCTCCGGGTTAATCTTCCTCACTGGGAGGTTTTGTTGAATTGAGAGAGCCCTGCCTCTGCCAACACCTGCTGGACTGGGGACCTTCCTTCTCTTATTTTCTACCCAGGAGGTCACAACATGGAAAGTGTCCTTGGCCAACCCTAACTCAACCTATACTCCAGACCCTGCTCACCACTGAGCCCTCCCTGGCCTTCCAGCTGAGTGTGTCAAAGATTCTGAGACCCAGACGACAGGGTGAGAGTCCCCTCCCACCCCCACCCACAAGCTTTCTTAAAAACCTCACCCTCCCCATCCCCAAGGAGGAGAAGGCCTCACAATCGGATCTGTCCTGTGGACAGGGCGCTGGCGATCCATAGCAAGTCCAGGGCCTTGAAAGGGACCAGCACGAAGCTAACATTGGCAGGCAGGTTCTTGGCACTCTCTGGGTACATGAAGTGATGGGTGGTCCGGCTGCCAACATCTTGCTCAAAGCCCACTGTTGGGGCTTGGTTCATCCTGAGAGGGAGAGAAGTTGAACAGAAAGCTTAGGGGATTGGCCTGAATTCCAGAATTCTCACACCTGGGCCCTTTCTCCTCCCTTTCTGAAGGGAAGGTACAGAGAGTCTAACCTAGGAAAGCTTTAATACAGCCCACTCTTGAATCCTTAGTCTGGAAGGAAGTGCTCTAACTAGCAACCCAAGTCCAGCCTGTTCATGGTCCAGGAACCATTTAACATTATTCCTAAGAGACAGGAATTCTGTGCCTGGTTCTAGTCGGCTTCTAGACATCTGAACTCATAATCTCTCTCTCTGGGTTCCCAGTTTCTATTTTTAGTCCAGGTCTAATTTCCTAGGTCTCCTTCAATGCCTAGCTCCTAATGAACTTAAAAACCCTTCTCTTTTACTGACATCTGATACCTAGCAAGATGCTTGGGTTTCCTTTTCACTATCATTCTTTGAGACCCCGAGACATTTTGGCTCTCCTTGGAAAAGATAGAAAGGCATCTCTTGCCTACCCATTACCAATTAGCTGCTAAATGTATATCTATAGACATGAGCTTGATTACTCATAGTTAAGCTGACTATGGGGAAGTTTGCCACCAGGCCATGGTCAAGCAGGGGCACGGCAAGATGCCCAGGTACAACCTTAACTGGAGATGATGTTCAAACGAGCGGATGAGGGATTCATCTTCCTCTTTGTCTTTCTTTCTGATTAAGAAGCAGACTAGTAGCAAAAGGCTGCCTTGGGTCAGGGCCCAGAAAACCTGCTGCTTCTAAAGCCAAAACCCTCCCCAGGCAGGGAGAAGAGACAGAAGTTGGAATTCTGAGCAGGCTGGCAGATGGATCTAGAAAGACCTGCCCTGTAACGGTGGGCTCCAAGGCAGGAGGCCCTCTGTGCTTTCTTCGGGTCTCTCGTGGATGTCCAGTTCAGGACAACAGAAGAACAGAGGGGTAGGGACACCTCCTTTTTCCTCAGGGAGATAGACAAGTAAGAAAGGATATATAAACGCTTTCTTCCGTGGAGCATGTTTGTTGAGTCATTTCTCAGCCCTGTCTGACTCTTTATGAAAACACACGGAGTTCTCCTAACAATGATGCTAGAGTGGTTTGCCATTCCCTTCTCCAAGAAGAGAGACAAAGCACGTAGTAGGCACTTAATAAGTGATGGGGCCAGCTAGGTGGTGCAATGGTCCTGGAGTCCGGAGGGCCTGAGTTCAAATGCAGCCTCAGATACTTATTAGCTGTGTTACCCTGGGCAAGTCATTTAACCGTATTTGCCTCAGTTCATCATCTGTAAAATAAGATGGAGAAGAAAATGGCAAACCATTCCAGAATCCCTGCCAAGAGAACCCCAAATGTGAGGATGGGGGGCACTAGGTAGTGCAGTGAATAGACTACCGGCCCTAGAGTCAGGAGGACCTGAGTTCAAATCTGTCCTTAGACACTTAACACTTACTAGCCTTGTGACCTTGGTCAAGTCACTTAACCCCAATTGCTCAGCCTTCCCCCCTCCAAAAAGAAAGAAAGAAAAAGAAAGAAAAGAAAATCCCAAATGGGGTCACCAAGAGTTGGACACAACTGACCAGTAACAACAACAAATAAAGGCTTAGTGACTGACTGGAAACGGGATCACCGCCCCTACCACCGTCCACTTTAAAGGGGCCGTGTACAAATCACCTGCACCATCATATCCCCAGCCTGTCACTAGGCTTTACATCCGATGATTCCTCTGGGGACCCAGGGCACATTCCAGACAGTGACAAGTGGACGAATGGACATTCTGGTACAAGGGCTCCCACTCAGTGGAGGAAGGGGCAGGGAGCTTTGAGTGCTCTGGGAAATCTACCAGTGGCCCATCCTTAGCCCATTCTTTTCAGAGCTACTGCCTTCACGTGTAGGGTAATACCATCATAGGTCTAGATGAAGCTGGCCAGTTCAGGCCCTTCTATAGATGAAGAAACTGAAGCCCTGGGAGTAGGACTGAAAGGTGGGATATGAACCCGGGCCCTCTGACCTTTCCACTGGGCCACACTGCTTCCTGTATAATAAATTCAGCCCACATGAGAGTATAGGTCAGGATTCTCGAAGTATGTACCTCTTAGCAGATAGGTGGTGTAGTGGTTACAGCAGTGGCCTGAAATCAGGAGGACCTGAGTTAAAATTCTGCTATGTGGCCCTGGGCAAGTCACTTAACCTCCTTCTGCCTCGGTTTCCTTGTCTGGAAAATTAGGACAATAATAGCACCTACTTCATAGGGTGGTCATAAGGTTCAAATAACGTGGCACTTTGCAAAAGTGTTACTTTTACATAGTTGCTGCTATTGTTATTACGTTGCCCAGGTTTCTCTAGAGTGTGCTACAAATTATATGGAATTTCCCCTTCCAGTAAAATGTGCACGCCCAGCACTCCTGGCTCTCCTGGAAATGTTCCTCTGGATGACAGCTTGAAGGTAATGACTTTGCACAGTGCTGCCTCACTTCAATCCAATTTATTTGCAAGTCAAGACATCATCCTCCTGATGCCATTAGTCCTCTTGAAGAATGAAGGATGAACAACAAGAAGAAGCGTTCCCAACTCAAGTGTTCAGTGTGTAACTTTTTTTTTTTAGGGGAGGCAGGGCAATTGGGGTTAAATGACTTGCCCAAGGTCACACAGCTAGTTTTTGTGTTAAGTGTCTGAGGCCAGCCAACACTTATTCATAGCAAAGAATAATAAAGTTTGAGAAATACTGATGTAGGTTGATGGAATTATCCTAAGCCTGGGTCACTGGTCTTGAGTATTCTTCGAATGGGCAGCTAGGTGGCGCTTGGAACCAGAAAGACTTCAAAAGAGTTCAAATCTGGTCTCAGACACTACTAGTTGTGTGACCCTGGGCAAGTTGCTTTACTCTGCCTCAGTTTACTCATCTGTAAATGAGCTGGAGAAGAAAATGGTAAACCACTCCAGTATCTCTGCCAAGAAAACCCCAAATGGGGTCATGGAGAGTCAGATATGACTGAAAAATAATTTGACAAAAAACAAACCTTCACTCCCCTTCTGCAGAGGAGCCACAAAAGGGAAGGGCAGGGCCACAGTCATCAGATGGAGAAGGATTTGAGGAAACTTGGGGCTTTCTAAATACCCCGATTCACTCAAATAAACACTTTCCTGGCAGAGAAAATGGAGGCCCCTCTGTGTTCCCCTGAGTGAGGGGTAGGAGAGCCTCCGATAGATAGACGTGGTGCTGTCTTGGCGTTGCTATGGAAACAGAGCCCTGCAAAGGCCTCTAAAACAAGGCTCTTCCTCTTTCTTCCAGAGGAGCCCAGGCTTCCTGGGATGCTGATTCCAGGAGATGCCTGGGAGGAACAGGGAACTTGCAACCTATTTCTCCTTCTGGCTCTTCCTCTGAAGCCTCCCACTTTCTTCCAAGACCTCAGTCTAACCCCAAAAGGAAAATAACAATTCAGGAGCAGATGGAAGGCACTGGGATTTTTTTTTTAATTAAGACTTGGAAGGATTTTTTAAAAATATTCAAGTCTCTGCGCATGGATCGATATCAAATTGCTTGCTTTCTCAATGAGGGGGAAGGAAGGGAGAAGAAAGAAAATATGAAACTCAAAACAAATGTTAAAAATTGTTTTTACATGTAATTGGGAAAAAATAAAATATTTTAAAAATTTTAAATAAAACGTTCAAGTCTCAGGAGGATAAAAGGACAAAAGTGTGCAATAAAGGGCCTTAGCAGATGCTCTCAGTAGGACTCAGCAGGCAAGATTCCATCAAGCAGCTGGCATTTTTCAGCTAACCCTGCAGAGGCTTAGGGATTGGGCCTGGGCCACTCTCAACTTGCAAAAGGAACTGCTCATACCCATACTGGGCAAATAGCCCAAAAAGCTAAAGGAGGAAAGGAAAGGCCCCATAAGCACACAAATACTCAGTGCAGCACTTTTCAATGCAATGGAATGTTATTGCACCATTAGAAATGGCAGAAGTGATGCCTTCAGAGAAACCTGGGAAGATTTATATGAACTGATACAGACTGAAGTAAGTAGAACCAAGAGAACAATTTATACAATGATAATGTAAAGGAAAACAACTTTGAAAGAGTTAAGAATTCCGATCAACAATAATTCCAGGAGTGAGGATGAGGCATGCTTCCTTACAGAGCTGGCAGACTAGAGATACAGAGGAAGACACAGTCAATATGGGGGGCTGTTTTATGTGACTTTGCTCACTTGCTAGAAGGAATTGTTGTTGCGGTTTTTAAATTTTGTGGAGGGGAATTGGAGAGAGGAAGGGGAAGGAGAGAAGAAAAAAAGAAAGGGAAAGCGAGAAAGAAAAATAAAGAAAAGAAGAAGGAAGAAAAGAAGGAAAGAAAGGGCAGGAAGGAGGAGAGGAGAGAGGGAGAGAGAAAGGGAGAGAAAAGGGAAAGGAAAGAAAAAAGGAAGAAAGGAAGAAAGAGGAAGGGAAGGAAGCAGGCAGGCAAGAAGGAGAAAAGGAAGAGAAAGTAGAATAACAAAAAAAAAAAACAAAAAACCAAACACTGAAAGACGCTTAATACCCAAGTCTGGTTTCATAGTCTTGGGCAGTTTCCATGGGGGAGTGCCGGGCTCTCTAGAGTCCAGCCAGCCCCTTCCCTTTCCTAATGGCTATAGGACAGGCACCCAGTTGTCTCCCACACACATGCCCATGCTTTTGGAGACAGAGAATATCCACTTCCAGCTGTCCCATCCATCCCCTTCACCAGCCTCGCTCAGGCCCATGTGCTCCTTCCCTTGGTCCCACCATCCTTGATGTTAAAGCTCACCTCATGATAAAGTTGTGTTCATCTACATCCCTCCCGTAGCCAGAGCCACGAAGATTGCCTGAGTTTCCAACCACGGCACAGCGCCGGCACTTGTGGGGGTCCCGGAAGCGGTAGGGGTTCTCCCCTGGCACAATCTGGAACAGTTTCTCCAGCACCTCATTGGTGTTGTGCGATTTGAACTGGGGCTGCAGCATCTGTGGTGAGGGAAGACAAAGGCGGGAAGCCTGAGGAGGAAGGCCAAACCTCAGGCCACGGGGCTGAGGTTTCTGTCTGCTCTTCTCTCTTCTCCCTGAGCCTCCAGCCATTTGGCATTCTACCTAGGCCTCCTCTCTCACAGGCCATGCCAAATACTTTCCCCTCCCTCATGAGTACCTCAAGCCTGCCCTTGTATCCCATTGTCTCTTGGGGCCCTGCTCTCTCCTGCTGATGTGTTAGTGGGTTAACGTGCTACTCATTACCAGGTAATAGGCTGGCATTTGGACAGGTGCTCAAAGCCAATTCCAGACACCAGTCTCAATGTCACTTAGATCACATGAGCAGGCAGCCACCTACTCCATCTACTTCTTCTGCCAACTCTGAACACCTACAATGCCCCAGTGCTACACAGGAGAGAGAGGTTTGCACAGGCTTTGGACCTTCCTTCCCCAAAGCGTACAGAAGGTGCTCCAGGCTGGTTGGTCCCCAGGTACAGAGTGAGCTCTGAACAAGGGAGTAGGAAAAGCATGAAAAGGGACCAGAAAAGGGAGGAAGAGGATGGGCAGATCAAGAGATCCCTGCATTAGCACCGCAGAGCCTGTGGCAGACTCAGAAGCTTGGAGTCACAAGGCACTGGGCAGAATTTAGGTTCCAGGGCTTGCAGCACGATTGTCACAGATGGTGACAAGACTAGCACCATGGGAAGAGGGACCACATGACCAATTACTTGAGCCTAGCACTGAGTCTAAAAAGTCACTGAAGTTGGTTCTTTAACTTTTGCACATTAAACTGAGCTTGTAATTTCTTTCATTGCTGGATTTTGTGGGGAGAGGGAGTGGGAAGGCAATTGGAGTTAAGTGACTTGCCCAGGATCACCCAGCTAGTCAGTATCTGAGGCTGGCTGTGAACTCAGGGCTTCCTGACTCCAGCGCTGATGTTCCATCCACTATGCCTGCTAGCTGTCCCACTGAACTTACTTTTTCTAAAACTGTCAAACCCCAACATCACAATAGGGTAGGAACCAAATTCATCCTTCCAGACCATTGGAAGCACCCTCAGGAGATGGGGGCTGGGCCACTGGGAATAGCCTAAAAGGAAAGGGGTGGAGAAATTGCATTCCTCTCCAAAACACTAGAGAGGAGGCGGGGGTGGGGCTGTCAGGGACACGGAATGATTCAAGAGCTCGAGGAATGGACTTAAGAATAAGAAAATGAACTCAGTCTGGAGAGGGAGCTTGGCTCTCAGTCAAGAATTCCTGAGCTGGGGGAAAGAGGAGGAGGGATCAGGCTCCATTGAGAAGCACTGGAGAAGGGGCACGTTTGGTGGTTAATTGCCTGTTCAGAATACATTAATGTGTCCACCAATGCTGGGGGAGCTGTTTTCTCAGAGCCCTCCTTTGCCACAGCCTGGCAGTAGGATTGTGTGTCTCAATTTTGTCCATAAGGCAAGCATCCTGGTCATGGACACCAGGTAATCATCAAAGGGCTTGGAGCTGTCACGATCAAAGATGCCTTCACACGCCCACTGATCCCTGACTCTCCATCTGTTGTCAGTGGCTTTCTGGCTCACTATCTGGAGGTGCCCTTTCCACCCCCAGTACACTGACAGGGCTCATAATTCTGCCCCCTTGCAAGAGAAGAATAAGGAGTCAGATTCTTCTCTGCTTTGAGTTTGGACTCTGAAGTCTGCCTCTGCTACTGACCTTGACCCTGAGCAAGCCAAAGTCTTTCAGCCTGTTTCTTCATTTGAAAATGGGGATAATAGCTAGATATAGGACTTTATGGTTTGCAAAGTGTTTTACAAATGTTCATTTGTTTGATGCCTATGATGTTAGCCTATGGTGTTAGTCCCATTTTACAGGTGAGAGTGGCTGGATGGTGAAATGCATAGAACACTGGGCTTGGAATCAGGAAGACTTCATCTTCCTGAGCTCAAATCCGGCCTCAGACACTTAGTATCTGGGTGACCCTGGGCAACCCTGTTTGCCTCAGTTTCTGCATCTGTAAAATGAGTTGGAGAAGGAAATGGCAAATTATTCCAGCATCTCTACCAGGAAAACCTCAAATGGGGTCAGGAAGCATCAGACATGATTAAAGACTAAACAACAACAACAAGTATGGAAACTGAGGCTGGGACTTGGCTAGGGAGGTACAGCTAATACGTGTCTGAGAGAGGATCTGAACTTGTCTTCTTGACTCTGAATCCAAGGCTTTACCCACTGCACCACCTAGCTGGGATAATGATGGTTGGAACTAGCTATTTCACAGGGCTATTAGGAGGAAGGTGTTCTATGAACCTTAAAACAGCATATAAAGGTGAGCTATTGTTTTTCTTCCCATTTGGGGAAACTGAGGCACACAGACACTCAACATTTCCCAGGAGAAGGTGTTGGGACTCTGAAGACATCCAATATCCTATGCTAAGCCCCAATCCTACTAATCAGTTGGCCAATGAACTAGCATATATTATGTGCCAAAAAAAAAAAAAAAAGCAAAATCAGTCCCCATTCTCAAAGAGCTCAGTCTAACGGGGAAGCAACACACAAATAGCTATGTACAAACAAGGATATAGACAGAACAAATTGGGAATAATGTCAGAGAGAAGGCACTAAGATTAAGAATGTCTGCAAAAGGCTTCTTGCAGAAGCAGTTAGCTGGAACTTGGAAGTTTGGGAAGGCAGGAGGCAAAGAGGAGGAGACACAGCATTCTAGGCATGAAGAATAGCCAGGGGAAAGGCCAGGGTCACAAGATGGAGGAACAGAAGGGAGGCCAGCCTCCTATGGCAGAAGACTGAGAGGGCAGGGGAGGGGCCAGGATAAGGAGTTTGGGAAGTCAAAGAGAGGGTTCTAGAATTGATTCTGGGGGCCTTTGGGGGGAGGAGTGACATGGTCAGATCTGAGCTTTAGGTAAGTCACTTTAGGGGCTGGACAGAAGGTGACCTGGAGCAGGGACTCCCACCCATGAGTGGTTTGGGCCTGAGGTGACAAGAGCCTACAGTGTCAGAGGAGAAAGGGGAGCCTATACAAAGGTAGAATGGACAGAAATTTGCAGCAACAGCTTTGACATGTGGTGTGAGACACAGTGGGGGATCCAGGATGACCTCTAGGCTATGAGAAGACCAGCTCACAGAGGACAGTGGGGTCCTTGCCAGTAACAGGAAAGTGAGGAAGTCAGGGGAGTATTTTTGGAGGGGGAAGGGGTGAAAGATAATGAGTTAAATTTTGGACATACTGGGTTTAAAATGTCTACAGAAATGGTGTCAAATCTAAATAGAAGCAAGGACCATATATATGTACAGATATAAGGATCCATGTGGGTCACACAGTGACTTAGAAAATCACATTTTAGCATTATCTATGTTCTATTGTATTGGGGTGGGGGCAGCTAGGTGGCACAGTAGCTAGGGACTCATTTTCCTCAGTTCAAATAGGGCCTCAGACACTTCCTAGCTGTGTGACTCTGAGCAAGTCACTTTACCCCGATTTCCTCAGTTTCCTTATCTGTTAAATAAGCTGGAGGAGGAAACATCAAACCACTCCAGTGTCTCTGCAAAGAAAACCGGGGCGGCTAGGTGGCGCAGTGAATAGAGTGTCGGCCCTGGAGTCAGAAGGACCTGAGTTCGGATCCGGCCTCAGACACTTAACGCACGCACAAATAAAAACCTAGCCGTGTGACTTTGGGCAAGTTACTTAACCCCAATTGCCCTCCAAAAAGGCAAAAAAAAATAGTATATGAATGTGCTGATTTTTGACCCGAGATCAAATCCGACCTCAGAAAATGAGCACCCACACATAAATAATGACTAGCCGTGTAACCTTGAGCAAGTTACTTAACCCCAATTGCTTAAAAAAAAATTTAAAAAAAAAATTAAAAAAAAAAAAAAGAAAACCCCAAGTGGGGTAATAAAGAGTCAGATATGACTGAACAACAACTGAAAAAAAAACCTCTTAAGTTCCATGTAGAGAAAGCCAGGATTCTCTGAGGCAGAGATGGGGATAAACAGCACAGGGAAAGAAAGGGAGGAAGGTGAGAAGGTCCAGGTGGGTCTGATGTCTTCCTTGCTTAGGATTCAGGGCCCCCAGGTAGTCCTTCCCTTCTACCCCATCTCAGAGTCTGGGAGGTTTGGAAATGCTTTCAATTAAACCTCTTTTCACAACTTGTCTTCAAAGCTCTTATCCAGCAGTCTGGGACTTGAGCCCTGGGCTGGCCTGGAACAGCCTTTCTAGCATCCCACTGGAGATCTGGGCCTTGACTGGGCCTGGAGGGTTCATCTCCACCAGGAAGCCGCCATTTAGCTTGGCCACCTGGAGTGCTAAACCAGGCTGGCTTCCATCTGCTCCACGTCCCTCCCCTTCACCTCATCCTACACAGGCCACTGACCTGATGATGAAATCGAGCCAGTTACCATCTCCACCCTCAGCCCTTCCTGATTCCAAGTTTTGGTCCACATGCCAAAGCTCTAGGGGTAGATTTAATGTGAACTTGAGAAGGACCTAATAAGAGAAGATTCAATTACATTCCATATTCAGTTAAATAACACAACAAATAAGTCACTTGCTTGGTGCAAGGAAATTTGTTAGTGAAAAATGGAATTCTGCTCTCAAGAAGCTTCCAATCTACCAGCCTGGATATAACCTGTGCACACACAGAGCAAGAAAGCCAGACCCCCTTACCATCCACCACCGCTGGACATCTAGGGGGAGGTCCATGTTCTCTTTGGTCCAGACCGGGGAAATGTTGCCGTCATAGTGACTGTCAAACCAGTCCGAGGCCCCCGTGTCCCCCATGCAGCGGCGGCAGGCACAGCTCTTGCTCAGGAGACCCCCCTTGTTGAGCCGCTGCAGGCCTGCGTAGCTCGGCACCAGCTTGACCCGGTGCGTGCTTCCAAGGCCTCCAGAGTCCAGGTAGGGCAGGGTGGCCATGCTGTGGTGGGAGTAGGTGAAGAGGAGAGACATGACGAAAACCAGCAGGAAGGCCGTGGAGAGGAACCAGAAACGCAGGGAGCACTTCATGGCGTGGCCGAGGGGGGCGGGACCCCCTGCTGGGGCAGGGGTCACCGGGGTCCCTCCCTCACCAGCTGGCCCCAGCGCTGCCCACCTGGTCTGGCTCCACAGAGAACAAGCATAGAGGCCTGAGCCACGATAAGGAAGGGGGAGGCCAACGGGGGAAACCCGTTCTCTCCCTCAGAGGTGAGAAAAAGACAAATCAGGCAATTGTGGCTTCCTCTGCCACCAGAGGCTCTGGAGGTTATATCCAGACTTGCCACTAGCTGGGCCACAGGGGCTGTGCGTCTCCAGCCCCCGCACTGAGGGGGAGGTCAGTCCCTCCTCGCCCTCTAGTCCCTTGAGATTGCTGGGTACCAGCTCCAGGAAACCTCCTCTTTGGTGATTTGGAATAGTCCAGTCTGGGGAAGCCGGGGTCCTTGTGGTTCATGGGCAGATTCTGAGGCTGTCCCTCCCTCCCCTGGTGTAGGGGAACTTGCTCTGTCCCCCTGGGGAAACCAAGGATTCCAAACAGAATAGCAAGCCCAACAAACGGGATGGGGAGTGTGGAGAAGGGCACAAAGAGGCGTCAGAGAACCAGAGATGTGGCCCCGAGTTCACTTGATCCTGATCCCTCTGGGCAACGAGAGGGGAGGACCAGGGCCTTGATTAGAGGACGGGAAAAAACCAACCTCAGCAGGCAGACGAGGTTTCAAGGACACTCAGTGGAGGGTGACGACATTCCATGTTGCCTCAGAGCTTGCCCTGTCCTTCTCCACCAGAGCCTTACCACCTCTAAGGCTGCAAATACCTTGGCCCGGGCTGCCCAAACGACTACAAGGGGCTCATTCCAGAGGCGCAGCTCCCTGTCACTGGCAAATGCACTGGACACCCTTCTGGTTTCTCCTCAGTCTTCTTCCCAGCAGTGCTGGCTGGGGGTCAGCTGACCCTCTGCCCATCCTTGCTCCCAAGGGCTGTGTCCTCAGCTGGGGGTGCTTTCAGCAACCCCCTGGCAGCTGCCGCTGGTCAGATTCAGGTCTGCTGAAACTGCAGAGAAGAAAAACACTGATGTACAGATAACATTCTTTGCCACTACCCCTTGTGCCACCCTCTTGTTGCCCCTGTCCCAACCCCCACTGCCAGTCCATGCTGTTGTTCAGTCACATCTGACTTTTTGTGACCCCATTTGGAGTTTTCTTGGCAAAGATATTGGAGTGGTTTGTCATTTCCTTTTCCAGTTCATTTTACAGATGAGGAAACCAAGGCAAATAGGGTGAAGTGACTTGCCCAGGGTCGCACAGTAAGTGTCTGAGGCCAGATTTGAACTCATGAATTTTGAAATCTGAACTCCACAATGCGGTATAATTTCTAGAGACTGGGTCTGGAGTCAGGAAGACAGAGATTCAAATCCTGTCTCAGACACTAGCCGTGAGACCATGGGGAAGTCACTTAAATGCTCATCTGCAAAATTAATGGCTTGGATTAGATAGTTTCTAAAGCCTTTCCAGCTCTAAACCTATGACCCAAAGGAGAAAAAAAAACACTGGGGGGGGAGGGGAAGCCCCCTAAGCCATATAGGGGTCACACTAGAAATAGGTCCCACCTCCCTTTATATTAACTATTGCATTATCTGCATCTTAGCCAATGTGTAAAAAAAAAGTCTCAGAGAAGTTAAATGCCAGGTTTGAGGTGGCACAGAAAGACACTGGCAAAGCTTAGATTAGGCAGACAGACTGATCAATCAAAGACTGTTATTCCTATGTGCTAGGCACTGTGCTCCATTATACATTTCCTTGGTCTGTTGCTTAGAATAAAAAGGTTCCTAAAGGACAAGTGATCACTTGTGACCATTCCCAACTGCTCCAGGGTCTGTGCATTTTAGGGAGTGGCCCCCCCCAAGAGGGTTGGGGCTGGTCCAACCCAACCTGCCTCTCCGTTTACTTTTTTTTTTAAGATCTTTTTTTTTTCAAAATTTTTTAAAATGGCATTTTTTTTTCAATTACACGTAAAGATAAATTTTATCATTTGGTGGAATTTTTTTTTTGTAATTTATTTCTTTTAAGCTTAAATACAAAATGAAAAAAAAAATGAAAGCATTGCCTTTATGCACAGTAGACCATAAGAGAGGATTCAATATAAAACAATACATTTCCATTTCAAGAAAACCTATGTAAATATTACACGTTGTTTTCAAAGCTGCCCAACTTTTCTTTGTTTCCTTGTTGGTTTTCTTTTATTCTCTGCTGTGTACTATGTGTACTATGATAATTTCTTGTAATATTGTATCAAGATTCTTTTTTAATCATAATGTTCATGTAGTCCAACTATTCCTACATTATTTCTTCTTGCTCTCTTCCCCAGATCAGTTGTTTTTTCTGATGAGATATTTCACTTTCTCTATTTTTTCATTTTTAAAATTTTGTTTAATGATTTCTTATAATAACATGCTAAGTTCTAAATTTCCCCTTGCCCAATTCTAGTTTTCAAGGAATTATTTTCTTTAAGTTTTTGCTTCTCTATTTCAAGTTGGTTGACTTTCTTTTCATAATTTTCTTGGATTGCTCTTTTTTTTCCTAATTTTTTCTCAATCGTTCTTATTTGGATTTTAAAGTCCTTTTTAAGTTCTTCCAACAACTCTTTTTGTGCTTGGGACCATTTGACATTTCTCACTGAAAAAGGAGTGGGTTTTTTTTCTCCTCCATTATCTTCCTGTGAATATGAACCCAGATCTTCTTTATCCCCATAGTAACTTGGGTTCTTTCTCCTTTGCTTACTCATTTTGATTTATTTTTTGTTTTGTTTTTAGCAGCTATTAGTGTAATCAAGTTGTAGTCCTGAGGTATAGGAAATGATGCCCCAAGCCTCAGGTCCTTCTTACTGTTATTTTCTGAGGTCTGTCTTGGGGCCCAACCTTGGGCTCTCCTCTCCTAATCCACAGCGAGGGCCCCCAGTCACACTGTCCCACAATGATCTTGCTCCCTGCCAGCCCTCCTTCAAGTGCCCTGTGCTACCTTCCCCACCAGACCAGCCGCTTCTCCCCAAAGCCATAGCCCTGGATCCCAGTCAGCACAGCTGCAGTTGGTTTCCCTCTACCGTGGAAGGTCCTTCAGTCTCCTACTCAGCCATAACACCCCTCACAGTGTCTTCAAAATCAGTTTGTAAGGCTGTGACTGACTCCACACAGCTGCCCCCTAGAGTTTGTTGTTCAGTGAATCCCCAGAGTGGCTTGGAAGTGTTTGTACTTCATTCTGGCCAGACTGATCTTTTTCCTGGAGTCTTCTCAAATTGCCTTAGCAGGACAACTGCTTTACTCCATGTTTATTTCTGCTGCTCTTTTTTTTGTGGAGAAAATTTGGAAAGCCAAAAGTTTTCTGACCTAGTCCACCATCTTCCCAAGAACCCTCTCTTACATTTGCTTTTGACAGAAGTTCTGAGGCTCCAGTCAGTTTCCTGGGTCACACTGGAGGCCAGAGCACCACCAAACCAAATTCAAATGCACTTCCTATATGAATTTAATGGGTCAATGGGTTAATTTTTTAAAAATGAAATCTAGAAACATAGGTGGTTTTCTAAGCCAATCTGTGGCCAGCAGGCATCCTTACAGATAGTTTAGTGACCCCTGTTTCTTTCAGTTTGTTCCCAGCTTCCCTGCTGAGCCACACTAGGGATAAGTGGGGGGCTCCTGGAAGTTTCCCCTAGTATCTATGCTGAGCATAGGTGTCCCAGGGGACAGTGAGTGGGCTGGGAAAAGATTCCAGTTGTTCTGTCTCCCAGCCCTCAGTTTCCCTCCCTGGACTTGCCTGCCATGGTAAACACCTTGATTTTCTGGTATCAGACCCATAGCCTCAGCCTTTCTTCATAAACTTCACTGACTCTAAATTCCCAGCCAACTGTGTGTCTTGGCAGGGAGGGGAGGGAGGCCTCCCTCTTCTAGTTTCACAGCTGATCAGAGCACAACCCAAGCATCCATTACAGCCCAGCTCAGTCAATGAGCCAGGGCATACCTGGAGGCCTATCTCCTATCTCCAGGCACACCACAGTACACACTCTCTGCAGCCCAAAGGTTTTCCTTTCCATGTGGTTGGGTGGTTGGAGGCAGATCAGGAGAAAAGAAGAAACCATTTCCCAAGAAACAAAAGACCAGACTGCCTAGATGTCACCACGCCTAGAACTACTGTCTTCTAAAACCATGTTTCAAGTTTTCCCCCTGGACAAATTCCTTCATTCAAGTGTGATGATTTAGAGCGAGAAGTGCTCTTAGAGGTCATTTACTCCAGTTCACTCATTCTACAAACAAGGAAACTAAGGCCCAGAGACTTCTTGGACAGCTAAGGGGCACCATAGTGCATAGCGTGTTGTCCCGGGAGTCAGGAAGACACATCTTCCCTGAGTTCAAATACAGCCTCAGATACTTACTAGCTATGTGACCCTGGGCAAGTCACTTAACCCTGTTTGCCTCAATTTCCTCATCTGTAAAATAAGCTGGAGAAAGAAGTGGCAAATGACTCTAGGATCTCTGCCAAGGAAGCCCTAAATGAGATCACAAAGAGTCAGAAATGACTGAACTGAAGGCCCCATGAGGTTGAGTGCTTTGGCCAAGGTCACACAGATAGCAGAGTAGAGAGATGATGTGAACCAAATCCCACCATTAAGTAAAGTGAAAAATGGGAAATGCCTAGGAAAAGTCACAGAGGACCTGAATAACTACCAACCCTGGGTCTCTTTTCTCTGCTTTGTAAATTGCTTTTGAGAATAATCTACATATACATATCCTCTCCCAGTCCTCCTCAATCTGCGGGCCTTCCCTCTGAGATTTCCTCTAGTTTACCTTGTAGATGTCTTGTTTCTACATAGGTGTTTACATGCCATCTCCCTCATTAGAATGTAAACCCTTACAGCTAGGTGGCACAGTGAATAGAGCACTGGCCCTGGAGTCAGGAGGACCTGAGTTCAAATAGAACCTCAGAGACTTAACACTTACTAGCTGTGTGGCCTTGGGCAAGTCACTTAACCCCAATTGCCCTGCCTTCCCCCCTACAAAAAGAAAAAAAAATAATGTAAGCCCTTAGAGGGCAGAGACTACGTTTTTTCCTATGTATTCCCACTACTTAGCACAGCCCAGCACACAATTTTTTGTTGTTGTTCAGTCATTTCAGTCATGTCTGACTCTTTATGCCTTGGCAAAGACACTGGAGTGGTTTGCCATTTTCTTTTCCAACTCATTTGACAGATGAAGAAACCAAGGCAGAGTTGCCCAGGGTCACACAGCCAGTATCTGAGGCTGGATTTGAATTCAGGGAGATGAGACTATCATTCTATCTCAACTGTGCCACCTAGCTGTCCTTGGTACTCAATCAACACTTCTTGACAACACATATTTCTTTTTTTTTTTTTAAGCTATGTGATTCTTTTATCCTTTTTTCTTCAATAAATTTTCTTTTGTATTTATATATATTTGAAACATTTAATTTTAAAACTTCGAATTCCAGATCCATTCCCTTCCTCCCTTGTCACCCACTCCCTCTGGGAAGATAAGCAATTCAGTATATGTTGTACATGTATAGCTATGCAAAACATTACCATAGTAGATATATTGTAAAAGACTGGCTATATTTCCCTCCCACCCATCCCACCCCCCACCTGGTCCATTCCCTATTTTGATCCTGTCCCTCTTTAAAAATGGGTGCCTCTAACCTCCCCTCCCCTCAGGATGCCCTCCCCTCCATCATACCCCCTCTCATCCCCCTCCCCCCTACTCTCCTGCAGGGTGAGATATCCCATTTAATATGTATGTCATTCTCTCCCTGAGCCAAATTCAATGAGAATATGGTTTTGCCTTCCTGTTCTTCCCCTCCCTTGCAACCGCTTCCCCTTGCCTCTTCTACATGAGATAGTTTACCTCCCCCTGTCTCTCCTCATCTCCTCTCGCCACATTCCTCTCTCACCCCTTAACTTCACCCCTTAAGTATCATCCCTTCCCACCAAATTCGACCTGTTCCCTCTATCCATGACAACACATATTTCTTAATGAAAATATGAAAAGGGAAAAGACAGTCTTTCCCATATAAATTCCTCAAGCAGACCACTGAAAGATGCAGAGAATACAGGACCCCACTATGTTGAGTGGTCACTGATTTTTGAAAAACTGAATCAGCAAAATGCAACCTTAAGAGCCCCCCTTCAACAAAGAGTTTCATGCATATGTTAAGATCATGACAGATGCGACCCCAGAGACAGCTTTGCTCAGGGATCCTCTTAAGCATAAAGTAGGGAGATGTAATTTTGCCAAAGAGAACTCTGTCAGTCACTGAAGGTGCCCTATACAGAAAGCACACAGAACAAGAGATTTACCAACAGAACCTTTTGGTGTGTAATTATGGATGCCTCTGACCACAGGCTGGTGAGATATATGGAGCCCTTTCTCCATAGGGGAAAAAAATGCTTCTAAAGGCATAAAATAAAGTACATAGGATTACCAAGGGAATGAATGCTAGTGAAATTCAGATGCCAACATATTTAAAAGATCAAATTACTGGCCCCCAGGGTAAGGGACCCCGGCTATAAATAGCAAAATCCTCCCGATAACTCCTGTTTGTGGATATTGATCTTGGGTAACTGCATTAATCCCCAGAGTATGAAAAAATCTTCTCAACAAAATTCACAATCCCTAAAGGGAGACTTAACAATCCACACAGCGAAGAAAAAAAATCCCAACCTACATATGCAAAACTGCTGCTAGCCTTCGTTATCTTTTCCAATTTCCTGGGTATGAGGTAAAACATTGGAATTGTTTTGATTTGTACTTTTCTTCTGATTTATAATTTAGAGCAATATTTCAATGGTTATTTTTGTTTTCTGAGCAGACCTGTGATTTCATGACACAAAGAACTTCCAGTGAGGAGCTTTTTCTTCTGATAGAGATCAGGTACCTTTCTTTACAATTTAAGAGTCTTAGTTGAAAGAAAGGTGACAAGATTCATGTAGGTATATGAAGCAGGACTTCAACCCAGATCTTGACTTTGAGACCAGTTCTCAAGCCACTCTGCCATATGGTTAATAGTTAAAAAATTCTTCTTTTAAGAAGATGGGAATCGTCGTTAATGGAGGGGTTATAGAAATAGACACCTATGCATTGTTGGTGGAGTTGTGTCAATGATGGAGGGGTTATAGAAAGAAACGGACACCTATGTATTGTTGGTGGAGTTGTGATTTGGTCCAACTGGACTAGAAAGTTATTTGCAAGTATGTGAAGATGAAATGCCTAATATGGAAATATGTTTTACATGATTACACACACACACACACACACACACACACATATGTCAGATTGCTTACTATCTCAGGGAGAAGAGAGGAAAGGAGAGAATTTGGAATGCAATTTTTAAAAAAAGAATGCTCAAATTATTTTACATGTAATTGAGGGGAAAATAAAATATTTTTAAAAAGGAATTATGTATAAATAATTTTTTTTTTGCTTTTTGGAGGGGGGAAGGTAGGACAATTGGGGTTAAGTGACTTGCCCAAAGTCACAGGCATAGTTTTGTGTTAAATATCTGAGGCCAGATTTGAACTCAGGTCTTCCTGACTCCAAGGCCAACCTAGCCATCCCTAAATAAATACATTTTAAAAAAGAAGAAAAAGGAATTACATGAAGAAAGTGACTAAAATATTCACACTATTTAGTCCAGAGATCAGATTGCAGGGTACATGTCCTAAGAGAGTCAACGATGAAAAAAAAAAAGGCTCCACCTCCTCCAAAGAATTTATAGGACTACTTTTTGTAGTAGCAGAGGATTGAGGAAGAAAAGTAGCTGCTAACAGGGGAATAGCTACTCAAGTTAGGGTACATGGATGGAATGGAATATTAAGAAATGGTGAATACAAAAAAGTATGGGAAAATTTGCTCAAACTGATACAAAGAGCAACAGAGAACACCAGGAAAACAATATACATTGAAAGACCGACAAGCACAATACCAACAAAAAGCACTCAAAACTGAAAGCTGTGAAATCCTAATGACCAAATCTGGCCCAAAGAAGAGATAGGAAGGCAGCTGCCTCCCTCTTTTGCAGAGGCAGAGGATGGTGGCTGTGGGGCACTACAGATCACATCAGACTCTTTTAGTGTGTTGGTTAGCTTTGCTCTATTTCCTTCCTTTTATTCTTTGTTATAAGAGATAGCTCTCAGGGAGGGAGTAGGAGGAAGGACACATTGATGAATGTAAGTGACATAAAAGCAACTTAAAAAAAAATCCATACAAGATAACCCAAATGGATGAAGAACAGCTCTTGCTAAGACCAGGATGTATAGCAGGAGCAGAACCCAATGACCAGCATTCCTCCCCCCAAATCTGAGACTCCATCAGCACATTTATCTTGGAGAAGCACTACAGACAGCAATAAACTGGAACCCAGACTGCATAGGAGGAAGGAGGCAGGTTGAATTGCACTGGGGGAAAAATACATGGCACTTTTAACAACCACAAGCTTTCAAATGCCAATATTCTGCTGGGGGTGCTGTAGGACTGTAAATCACGTAACCTGGCAATCTCTGAAGAATCAAAATTGCAAGTGATGATAGACACACAGAGAAGGTATAAATAGACTGCCACATGTTACTGATGGTATCCAATAATGTCATCTGTTCCACTTTTTAATTTTAATTTTTTAAAAAAGTCTGAACTTAAACAACTAATAAAACAAGTATTTTCACAGACATTTCTCTCTGCTTCTTTGGTAAAAGTCATGACCCAGTTAATGTGTGATGATGACAGGACATGGGCTGGCCATGGAGAGAGACAGTCTGAGGCAGCAGTGGGGAACCTGCAGCCTCAAGGCCACCTGTGACCTTGAGGCTTCAGGTTCCCCAGCCCTGAGGGCTCTCCATTGAGAGGCCTAGACTAGAAGAAGGCCTCCAGTCCACCATGTAACTTCTGTATAAGAATTGCAGAGGATGAGAAGGCACCAATGGGAGCTTGGCTGCTGAGGTCAATGCTGAGGTCCAAGTTGCCAAGCTGAGGACTGGTTCGCCAAAAGCCACATAATCCTTTCCCAATCCTCTAAGGTGGGAAATAAACAAATCCAAGCTGAAAGGCTGGGTAGGTCTGGCTGACAGAACCATCCTGAAGCCTTGAGCCCAAGTTCCTTAGGACAGATGAGGATAGGGTAATGCTTAACCAAAACTGACATCAGCTGTTCCCCTTCCACTTCCAGCTTAGCTTGCAGAAGTTGCTGGTTTGAGCAATTGGGAGTGGGTGGCTTACCAGTGCATAGGAAAAGGCATGTAAACAAGCTTGGGGAACCAGCTGTTTGTAAAGTGAAGTTGGCTGTCAGCGTTCCCAAGTCTAGTGTTCATTATGTGATACCAGAGAAATAAAGATGAAGAGGCCAAGAAAAGGCAACCAAACCCTACCTTGGCACAGATGTCTTGAAAGAAGGATGTGTGGCTGGAGGACATGGGGAAGAGAGAAGGGACATAGCAAGGTAAAGTTTCACCTTTCTAGCTTCTTGGAGATTTAACTCAAGGATCACAGATTTTTTTTTTTCTTGTCATTGGAAAATTATTGATATATTTTGTTTTTATATCACTTCTGTTTCCCAATATTTCCCTCTTCTCCCCAACTTTGAGAGCCATTCCTTAACAAAGCATTTAAAAGGGGAAGGGGGGAAGCAGTTCAACAGAGCTGACCAAGATATGAATTAAATCTGACAAGCATTCATGAAGTCCAACCTTCATAGTCCCCCACCTCTGCAGAGAAGTGAATTCCTAAGCTTGGTCATTATATAATTACATATCATTTAGTTTCAGTGAAAAGACAGCTGGACCTTAAGAGAACTAGGTTCAAGTTACGGTTATATTATATTATAGCACTAATTAGCTATTTAATTTTGGGCATGTCTCTATCTTCTCTCAGCCTCAACTTGTCCATCTATAAAATGGGAAGAATAACCAGTCTGTCTACTTTACAAGATTCCTGGGAAGATCAAATGAGACCATGGCTAAAAGAGCTTCACAAACTCAAACGCATTATGCAAATGTAAGGTATTATTAGTGCCATTATTTTAAGAGCATTCCTGTCCCAACCACCTTCCCTACTTCTTATTCTCTTTCCAGGGCCTAGAACCCAATCTTGGCTGAAGGTACTCAGCTGTCTCTAGGCCACAAGCAGAAAGATGCATTTGGGTCCTCAGGATCCCCAACAAGATGAGAGCAATTCTGCTTCTTCCCCCATGTCTGTCTGTCTTCTCTTTCCTGCTTATTCCTTCTGGTCTTAGCCACCAACTCCAGTTTTTGGCAAAGACTCAGCCCCCTTTCCCTTGTCAGAGAATGAGAGCCTGGAAAGAAATTCTCAACAGCGCCGATTAGAGAAAGAAGTAACATCATCAAAGGACTATGAGTGGTGATGGTGGACTCAGAGAAGCAATGTGAATTGAGGATTCTGAGGAGAGGCTTAAAGCCGGACTCTCCTCCTAGTTTGCCAGCCTGATGGTACATTGCCAGTCTGGCTAGAATAAATGAACTCCCGGTACTGCCTCAGACAGCAAGGGGGGGGGGGTGTCCCATGGCAGTGTATCTGCCCAAGGCTGCAATGGTACAAGACCAAATCATCTCTTCTTCAAGGCCAGGGTAGCAACAACAGGAGCTCCTGGTCCTAAGCTGCCCACAGAAGAGACCAGGACACTAACCTAAGTAGGCATGGCACGACGCTGTTCTAGATCACTGAAACTGAACATTGTCTTCTTGGCAGAGAGCCAAGGCATCAAAATGAGGCACAGGACTTGGCTAGGAGTCAAGGTGGGGGTAGGGTAGGGGTAAGGTCAGGCCACAGGCTGAGGGAAAGAAAAGCTCAATTCATCCCACGGCCCTTAGCATCCAAACCCACGGAAGTTGTGGACCACATTCCTCAACAATGTCCCCCACCCACTCTATCTCTTCAGTGTATTATGCCCTGGTCTGAGGGACCCTCCCCCAAACATCTATCACCTACAACGAAAAGGCCACTCCAGCTTGACACTGATGTCAAGGATCTATGTTCCCTCCCTGCCTCCCCTTCTTGCCAGCACCACCTGAGCTATGCCCAGCCCAGCAGATTCCTTGCCATCTGGAGTGAGGCTGGTGTCCCAAAAGCCTGCCCCAGCCAGGGATGCCATCTGGAGTAAGCCCAGTATCTTGTGGGAATCAGCTGAAAAGTCCCACTCCCAACTCCACTGAAACACACCCCCATACATCTGGGAATTGGTTACTTCATCCCCAATAGCATGGTTAATTTAAGCCATAGACATTGTGAAACCCTGACCCTGGCTGGGGGCCCTACATCCATAATTGTTGCAGCAGAAACCTTTTCTTCATTTCCCCCATATTTTATTGGCCCTTGCTAGCACCATCAAGAAGAAATCAAGTAGCCAAACTGTGCACAGCCTTTGACCCAGAGGTCCCACTGCTAGACATATACCCCACGGTAGTCACTGACATAAAGAGCCCACAAGCAGAAAAAAGCACCAAGTAGATGGGAAGGAGTGAAACAAACTGTGGTACGTGAATGTACTGGAATAGGATAGTGCTAAGAAGCCACAAAGAGGCTGACTATGGAGAAGCCTGGGAAGACTTAGATAAACCGATGTAAAGTGAAGAGCAGAGCCAGGAAAACAATGTATACAATGACTGCAACAATGTAAATAGAAAGGCACAGACCAATCAAAAATGAATGTTACAAAGTTACAAAGATGAGATAAGAAAAGATACTTTCAGAAGCTGGAAGGAGGCAGGCAGACTGAGTGTCGGGGTTTTTTTTTAATGATTTGAGTGGTTTTACTGACATTTTTTCTTCCTCTTTTTGTTTTTAGAGATGGCTCTGGGGGAGGGACACGGTAAAGTACAGAGGGAAATCTAGGGCAGGTAGATAAAAACACTAAATAGCAATAAAAATCATTTTTAAGGGGCAGGGAGTCCCCCAGTAATCCATTCCTTCTGCCTTATATCATCTCTTCTCAAAAACACTCACATTACACCTTCCAGCATCAAATCTCCTCCTTCTTCTGTCCTGCTCCCAAAGCTGGCCCTGGGTAATCTCGGGGTGCAGGCATATTTGCTCCTGATGGCCCTCCTCCTTCCTAGGCCCTCCGTGCCCCCCAAGGTACCTCTCCAGTCACAGAAGAAAGGATCTGCTAAAGTCATTGCCCGAAGCCTTTCGGGATTGAATGTTACCACTTTCAAAGGGATTTGCATTAATCAAAAGGACCCGCGAAGATAATTTTTAACCCTGAGGAAGAATATTTTAATGGTTGTATTTCCTGCACAGTGGCCCCCGGAGAAGGTGCCTTCCTAGCACACCTCCGTCCCCTCAGCACATCCTCAGGGCCAGTTCTACCCTGTACCTTTTCTCCCATAAAGGGTTGTCCTGGTAGTCCCCTCCCTAGGGCTCTAAAGGGTTTTGCACACGCATTCCACCAGGACCAAGAATGGAAGTCAAGGACAAAACAAACACCCAAAGTTCGGATCAACAGTTGAGCAAACCAAGAATGGAGAATGGGGGGGAGGGATGGGGAGATGCCTAAGGGGAGATAAAAACTAGTGAGAGATTAGGAGAGCTCCAATGAAACTCACCTTTCTTTCCAACTGACCTGGCCTCTCCATATTTGAAGTTTTTTCTTAAAGGACCAAGCTATTTGTACCGGGGAGTTTCTGATTCCTGGCAACTCCCCACTCCAGAGACTGCTCCCTCCTCTTGGGAGAGAAAACTAGGAAACCATCTCTTCCAAGCTGCCTAAACTCTCCCGCCAGCAAATCCGGGCAGGCAGATTTTGATAGCCTGTGGCAAACTGATAAATGGTTCCAATTAAAATGGCCCCTCCCAGCCTCATTCCTCTCCAGAAGAGGAAGGCCTAAGAGGCTCTCAGTAAGGCTCTGTGTGGAGGAATGGGGCGGGGGTTACTCTTGTCACCTCCTCCCTTCCCCACTGGCCGTGTCTTGGTGTCCCAGCTGGTTTACCACACCACTAGTGAAAAAGCCCACTTTGGCTGCAGAGGCAGCAGGGTCCGAAAAGACCTACAAAGGCTCCCAGGCTTTGGCTGATGTCAATGACCCAGCAGGCCAGTGGTTAGGGAACCCAGAGTGAACTTTCAACATTCTGGTTGGGGTCTAGGGGGTTAAAATGCTGGAGACAGGAAGCCTGGCTGGCCCATCCTGGCTGTAGGACCCTAGGTAAGTCATTTAACTTTCTGGCATCCCCAGGCAACACTCTGCATTTATTAAGTGCCAACTCTGTGTCCCAACGCTTTACAATCATTATCAAATTTGATTCCCACAACCACCCTGGGAGGTGGGTGCTATTATTATCCCCATTTTATAGATGAGGAAACTGAGGCCAACAGGAGGGGTCATATACCTAATAAGTGTCCGACCTCAAGTCTCCGGACTCAGGACCCGGTGCTCTGTTGACTGTGACAATGCTGTTATTATCCCTATTTTACCATTGAGGAAACTGATGCATGGTTGTTAAGTGACTTGAAGGCAGTAAGTGTCTGGAGTAGGATTTGAACTCGGGTCTTCTTGACTCCAGGTCCAGGGCTTTATGCACTGTTCTAACAGCTTCCCAGAGACCCAGAGATCTGTCCCGAGTCTATGCTTTAGGGGTCAGTAAGATTGTGTGAATCCTGCAGAAAGTTCTTGCTAAATTTAAGGGTGGGAGAAAAGTGAGGATTTGGATCCCTAAGGCTTTAAGCTAAGAAGAATGGAAAGAGAAGTCATGTGACAGGCTAGCTCCCCCAGTTCCTAATGCCCCAAATTCTCCCTTCAGCACCCGTTGCTGGAGCAGGCCTCTCCTGTGACTCAGAAGCATCTCAGCACTTTGGGGTGGCACAGAGTGAGGGGTCAAGAGACCCAGGACCATCATCTTCCCTTCGCTCCTTGGTGGGTAACCCTGAGACAGTCATTTTCCCTCAGTGAATCTCCCTCTCCTAGGTAATCCCCAATCATTCTAAAATCCAGCATTCCCAGGGCCCTCCAAGTACAGAGTGTGATCTTATATGATCTTCCCACCAAATCCCTGAGGTAGCTTACTATTATTATCTGCCATGTACAGATAAGGAAGGAGGCAGAGAGGGCGACTGGCCCAACGACACACTGTTAGCTGGCATCTTCCCATCTCCAGGCCCAGTAAGTAGTCTGACTACTGTTCTAGCTAGCTGCCAAAATGACAGGAAAGCCTAACCTGTGGTTAGGTAGGGGTGGATAAGGCTGGCTGGAGATAACATGGATGGTCTCTGGGGCTACTGCTGTCTCTCCAGACCTATTCCTGGCTGTGTGCTGGACCATTTCTGACATCCTCCCTCTTCATTCCTGGCTCTATAATCCATTCCCTTGGATCCTGATTTTAGACTGACAAATCTTGGGACATCAAAGGGGCTTCAAATGTCTTTTTCTTTTAAACAGGAGCCTTCAATGCCTTAATCCAAAGGAGAGAGGAATCAAATGTTGGGAATCTGTTGCACTGAGGAGAGTGGCTACCACCAGGCAGGGCTTATTTGGCACCAGACTAACCCCAAGACCACAGAGGAGGGATGTGCCCTAGGCAGAGCCATTTCAGGAGAGGGAGAATCTCCCAGGCTGGGCTAAGCCTCAGAAAAAATTTGACAAGAGGATTTTATCTGCCCTGCCCAGAGTTTCCCCCTTTCTATCCTTTTTATGGCTTTCAGTGATGTTTTCAATGTCTCTTCCTTACAGGTATGTGGGGTTTTCTCTCCTACTCTCAGTAAGGCATCTCAAGAAACTTGTCTATATGAAAGCCAAGTCCTAATGAGTTTTCCCTTCCAAGAGTATTTGCATTTTAAAGAAAGGCAAAGCTTTAAGCCAAAGGAATGACTCTAATAGTGTACTTTCAAGTGTGCAGAGAAGGGTTTAGGGCTGGACAGCAATACAGAAATATCTAAGGATTTGCTGATGGGGTCTGTTGCCAATTATATTCTGCAGAGACCTCGGGGCATAATGTGAGAGTGGGTAATGCGATTTGGAGGGAAGAGCCTAATTTAGGTAGACTCCACCACTTACTAGGGCTGTGGCCTTGGGCAAGCTGCTTCCCTGCTCTGGCCCTCAGTTTCCTTAATTGTAAAACAAACGGGTTGCCCTCGACCATCTCAAAGGTTCCTTCCAGTTTTCATTTCCATGAGCTCATTCCAAAGATCCACCCTGCCACAAGCCTCTGAGGACAGAAGGTCTGCCAACATTCTGCTTTGTCTCCTGCCAGTCCCAACATGAAACTCTGGGAGGGGAGGGCGTCCTCATAACTTAGAAGAGAGAAGGCGCCTCACAGGCCTTGCAGCTTTTAAATTTTTCCCTGATAAAGGGACAAGAATTCACCGGCACTAGCCCAACTGCTGGAAAATGAGCCCAATTTCCTGGAATCATTATGAAATTAATCCAGAGGACACTCACCCGGATCATGGCCCTTCTCCCAGGAAGGCAGAGCTCAATAGCTCGATGCTGTGATGGCCAAAGCTGCAGGCAGGCTACAAGGGCTCTGTCCTTCTGCACCCCTGGGGACACCCGTACATGAAGCTAGGTGGAGGAGAGGGAAAAGACAGGCTTCTTCTGGTAGCGAGATGAGCAAATCAGGAGTTATTTTCCCAGCTCCCCAAAGACATAATTGCTGAATCTCACCACACCCTTTGGGTTTTGTTCTCCTAAAGCTTAGGGTCTGACTTAATTGAACTTTAACTGAAATCTCAGTTACAAAGTCAGTCCCTCTGGGCTTTGCAGGTACTGACATTATTCTGTTTACAGATTCAGGGATCTGGGAAGAGATGCCAGGGTACCTTCCCAGGAGGGGCCTGGAGGCTTTGACACAGACTTCAGGGACCCCAGGGAACCAGGCTTATCTTTTCATCACAGCTCAGTGACTCTATATGACCACATACTGTCTGGGGTAGGGGGGAAGGAAAGGGGGAGGGAAGGGGGGAGGGGAAAAGGGCTTAAGAGGACTCTGGGTGATTTAACCTGAGGTCATATTTATCGTATAAATATGATTAGTAGCAGAGCCGACATTATGCTTTTCAGCTACAGGCTTTCTGTCGGTCAATACACATCTATTAAGCACTTACTATGTGTCTACCTTTGTGCCAAGCATCAGGGCTACAAAGAAAGGCAAATACATCCCTGCCCTCAAGAGGCTTAAATTCTAATGTGACTAAGAGAGGCAAGCTGGGCAACACCTGAACTCAAACCACCAGCTTCCTTGGGACTAAAGAGCCAGAAGACGAGGGCTCTTACCCAAAGCACAAATAACCTCCAACCAGCTTCATCTCATTCCCAGCTTTCTCTGAAGGCCACGGGATGATTAACTGGGCCAGACCACTTTGCATCCTTCAGAAGCTGGCTCTGATGCTAATTCTGTCCTTCTCTGGCCCTGGCCCCTGAGCCTCAGGTCCCCATTGGTGATGCTTCATGCTGACCCAAGCCCACAAACTCTGAAAGAATAAGGCATTTTTTTGTGTGGGGTGAGGAGGTATCTTCTCTTCCATCCAGTGGACAGCTGAGGATAGGCCCTACCCTGGTTCCTCCTCATTCTGTTCTGGACAGAGATCCAACAAGACAATTCTACTTCCCAGACACCTACCCAGGGATCACAATTTCTTTTGCCTCTCAGATCCTTCTTGCAACAGCTGGGTGAAGCCTAGAGACCTCCAGGTGACTTTGCACAGCCCTGCCTCACTTAAACCCAATTCACTTGCAAGTCCTGGCATCACTTCCCTGATGCCATGGACAGAGGCTAAACAGTAACAAAAAATAATAGACCCCCTTCTCAGAATAGTGTTTTTGAAGGCACAACATAAATGTACTAGATTATGAAGAAAACCAATTACACTGAAATACAGTTGACAAAATATATATGTTTAAGTGTACATACCTCAGGTTAAGGACCTTTGACCTAGACTACTCTTTCCCATCCTGTGCCCCCCCCACCCCCCACATCCCTATGGATGATGCCATCCATCTGACAGCAGATGGTCTCTGCTCAGGGCCTCCCACCACAAAAGCTTACATAAATATGGTCGAGCCTACCTTCATCTCTTCCTTGGGAACAGCTGGAAGCTACTAACACACTCTCTTCCTCTCCTCCCTGCCCCCTCCCCACCAGCCAAAGCTTTACAGAGCATCCTGGGGAAAAGAAAGGTCAGGATTATGCTTTTAGCTGGGCCCTGACTTCCCCAGGGCTGGGCTTGGGCACCTCTGATTGGAGAGAAATGCTAGCATGTATTAGGCCAAAGAAAACAGTTTAGGGAGCTCTGTGCTCTACTCTGCTGGGCCTCAGGCCATGTGGAAGGGCAAAGGGGCTCTCCCAGAGCCCCTTTGTGGTTCCAGACCACAGAGAACAAGCCTTCCCTGCTCACTTCCTACCTTAGCAAAAACTCATACAAACAATAAGCTTGTTCCCCATGATCCAGCCAGAATTTACTTAGTCTCAGCACAGCCCATTATACTCAGCAGCCCTCCCTGTGGAAGCTAACTCCCCCCCAAAATGGACCCCATCCTCTCAGAATCCATGAGCTAGGGTCATTATGAAGTTTCACAAATGGGGACGGAAAGCTCAGGGGCCAGAGAGGAAGGAGGAGAAGGACACAGAGAGCACCAGGGCAGGGCTCTGCAGGATGCAGAGGGGTCTGGTCCAGGTCATTTTCTGGTGGTCTTCTGGGAGAAAGCTGGGAATGAGATGCTGCTAGGGCTCAGGCATGGCCTGACAGGAATTTAGAGGATCAAAACCAAACCTAGATCAGGGTCTCCCTCCCACTCCCCCTCCCCCTCCCTTCAAGAGGTCAGTGGAGAGATTCCAGGGATAAGGGTACATGGGCATTTAATAAAAGTTTATTCCATCCATCCAGGGTATCTGTGAACTTGGGGGGGAAACTTCACATCTTTATTCAAATCTAATAGGTTTCTTTTGTAATCCAATGAATTTAATTTTATTATTTTAAAAACAAGATTCTGAAAAGGGGCCCATAGACTTCACCCAACTGCCACTAAAGGGATCCAGGACACAAAGACCTTAAGATAACAAAAGAAAACTGAATTTAGACCCTTCCTTTCTGTGTAACCTTGGGCAAATCACAGGTCTCTTAATTCAGCTTCCTCACTTTCAAAATTAGAAAGCTACTGGGAATCACCCAGTGCTCAGAGAGTGTTTTGAGATCAGATATTTATAACATGCTCTAAATTCCTTTCAAATAATGGGGAAACTTGGAGTGACTTGACATTTATGTTTCTTAAGAATTTTGTCTCAGCCACAAGCAGGGGGCTCAGGGTTTCATTTTTACTTCCACATTTGTGTGTGAAATGTGCTTTGGGATCTTCAGAGAAAAGGAGAAGGCATTAAATCACCAGCATCTATTCCTCCTTCATTCTTTGTCCGGTATTTAACAAAAATGCCTGAGTATGACAAGAGCCGTGGGTGACCAAGTGACCCCCATGGCAAGCCTTTGATCCATGTTTTTGTCCGTCCATCCATCCATCCATCCATCCATCCATCCATCCATCCATCCATCCATCCACTGATTCACTCAAATACTTATTAAGTACAACTGATGTACAAAATCCAACTTTCCGCAAAAGGCCCTTTTAAAAGACTTGACATCCTGACGCAGAGGTGGTCTTTCCTGACTTTCTCCATTATTTGTCCCATAATCCATTCCCTGTACTGTGCCTTAATTTTAGCTTAACTAACCCGGGAGACCAAAGGAGCTCATTGTTTTTGTGAAGCTCACTCATTCCCTACCTTTTTTGGGGTGGGGGGGCGGCGCTTAGATGCCTTTAATCCACTGTTTTTTTTTCCCCCAGACAGAAAAAGAACGTTCCCCCTCTCCCCTCCCCCCAATTAAAGATCAGAGAGAAGGGACAATATGTTTTTCCCCTGGGGGATTTCCAAGCACTCTTTATGCTGTACTTTAACCACACAAACAAACCTTGAGGGTGCTTCCAGAACACTAAATCTGCCCCAGACCTGGTGAGTGAACAGTACCAAAATAACAAGGTTGGCTGCCCTTTGGCTTTTCCCAGGCCTTGTTCCTCAAAGGAGGCTTCTCTAAAACCAAGAGGCTGGTGGCCTTAGAGCAGCATTTCTTAACTTGGGGTTGGGGACCTGGAAATTTGGTTTTTAAAAAATATTTTAATAGCTGTATTTCAGAAGAATTAGCTTCTTTCTAGTCCTCTGTTTTATTTCATTCTTAGTCTCAGCACAGCTGAGACATTCATTTAAAAACATGATTGTGAAAAGGGCCTTTCCCCCAGTGCTGCCAGAGGGGACCATGACCAAAAAAAACAGAAGGGAAGAAATCCTACCTTAGAGACCAGAGGCCCTTGCCACAAACCCCTCATTGAATCCTGGGAGTTGGGGCTGGAAGGAACCTTTAGAGAGCATATACAGTAAGTGCTTAATAAATGCTTTTTCATTCATTCTTTAATTTTACAGGCAAGGAAGCTAAGACTCAGACCGGGGCAGTGAGATGGTCAAGGGGATAAGTAGCAAAGCCAGGATTCAAATGTTCTTTCCATTTTAACACTGTTACCTCCCTCAATTTCCATGGTGGTGGTAGTGGCGTCCATGTGTGGGAGTGGCATCCTTTCAGTCTCTTGGTGACCCTATTTGGGGTTTTCTTGGCAAAGATGGATTTGTCATTTCCTTCTCAAGCTCCTTTTACAGATGAGGAAACTGAGGAAAACAAGGTAAAGTGACTTATCCAGGGTCACACAGCTAATGAGTGTCTGAAGCTGGATGTGAACTCGGGAGCCCAGTGCTCTTTCACTGCACCACCTAGCTTCCCCTGACTTGATCTTTAGGCATCTTGAGAAGGGGTGAGAGTTGATGTTTTTGGTGCCACAATATCAGATCACAATGCTAATTCCCAGAACTCATCCCTTTCCTCTGGGAGATGTTTCTAGCAATGGCCTTAAGATATATCATTGGGGGGCGGCTAGGTGGCACAGTGAATAGAGCGCCGGCCCTGGAATCAGAAGGACCTGAGTTCGGAGCCGGCCTCCGACACTTAATCCATACAAACAAAAACCTAGCCGTGTAACCTTGGGCAAGTTACTTAACCCCAATTGCCCTAAAGGGGCGGCTAGGTGGCGCAGTGAGTAAGACTGCCGGCCTCGGAGTTGGGATGACCCGAGATCAGATCCGGCCTCAGAAAATGAGCACCCACGCATAAATAATGACTAGCCGTGTCACCTTGAGCAAGTTACTTAACCCCAATTGCTTAAAAAAAAAAAAAAAAAAAAGATATATCATTGGGGGGGGCGGCTAGGTGGCGCAGTGAGTAAGAGCACCGGCCTCGGAGTTTGGATGACCTGAGATCAGATCCGGCCTCAGAAAACGAGCACCCACGCATGCATAAATAATGACTAGCCGTGTAACCTTGAGCAAGTTACTTAACCCCAATTGCTTAAGAAAAAAAAAAAGATATATCATTGGGGCAGCTAGGTGGAGCAGTGAATAGAGCACTGGCCCTGGAGTCAGGAGGACCTGAGTTCAAATCCAACCTCAGAATGACACAAAAACTAGCCTTGTGACCTTGGGCAAATCACTTAACCCCAATTGCCCTGCCTTCCCCCTCAAAAAAAAAAGACAAAAAAAACCAAACATATATATATCATTAATAGTGGAGGACCCAGGACAAACAGAGGAGAGAATAGTTCAGAACTGAAACCTCTAACTAAAGACCACTTCACTTCCCAAGAAAGGTTCTTTCTCTCTCTCTGGTCCCCCTTCTTTCAAATACACACTAGTTGGGGTGGCTAGGTGGCTCAGTGAATAGAGCACTAGCCCTAAAGTCAGGAGGACCTGAGTTCAAATCCAGCCTCAGACACTTAACACGCACACAAAAAAACTAACCATGTGACCTTGGGCAAGTCACTTAACCCCAATTGCCTTACCTTCCCCTCTCCAAAAAGCAAAAATAAAACAAAATAATAAATAAATGAAATATATTAAAAAAAACCAACACACTAGCCCACCTTTATTCTTCTTT
This sequence comes from Gymnobelideus leadbeateri, assembly GCA_011680675.1. Taxonomy (NCBI): domain Eukaryota; kingdom Metazoa; phylum Chordata; class Mammalia; order Diprotodontia; family Petauridae; genus Gymnobelideus; species Gymnobelideus leadbeateri. The sequence continues at coordinate 212,811 of WOXC01005480.1, forward strand.
CCACAATGGTATTCTCTACAGCCTTGGTCATCTCAGCCAAGTGTGCCTGACTTATGTGTCATGGCCCTCTTTGAAAAGTTCCATAAAGCCTATGAACCCTTCAGACTAAGGTTTTTAAGTAATGGAAGGCCATGTTCCATTTCCATTAGAAGTTAGTGAAAATGCAGGGGTTTTTTCTTTCCAAGACCCCCTGAAATTTATCCACAGACCCTTTGGGTTAAAAAGCTGTGTCAATTCACCCTCTGCCTTCTTCCCCCGACAGAAATAGATTGAGTTGTAGAAACTGCTCTCACACATAGAATAAAATGGGAGGAGATTTCCCTTTATTTCACCATTTTGACAGACTGTCCCAGAGAGTGGGCCAAAGAGGACAAAGCTTTCTCCACTGCCCCACCTCTACCCCCAAGAAAAGGGCTGTCCATGCAAACCAAATGCAGACCCAGCCTCCCTAGGGCCCTGGACCAGGGTGGGCAGCCTGGCAATTTCAGGCTTTTTGGTGCCATCCCAGAGCTGAGGTGGCTCATGCAACATGTAAGAGATGCCCTTACTCATACCTGAAGCCTCTCTTTCCCCTTTCCAAGCCCCTTATCAAATCCCGAAGCAGAATTCTCTCCAGGGCACTCAGATGCTAAAGAACATTCCAGAACCAATGACTTTCCACCCTTCGCCCAGACACAGGCCATCCTAGACACTTCCAAGATGCCAACGCATCTTACAGAAGAGGACAGTGGCCAAGGGTGAGAGATGGTGTTATGCTTAGAGCCCTCAGGTCCTCCTCCCCAAGGCTGACTCACTGGGCTCCCAGCACTGACCTATCAGCAGGGGCCTGAAGTTCTGGGAGAAGGAGTTAACAGGGCTTGACCATGAGTGCCCATGGAACTGCTGGGAGATCCCGAGGTCTCCAGACAGTGTTTCCCACATCCTTATCTCCCTGATTAAGGGAAGGGACTTAGATTGGATTACAGGTCTGAGAGAGGAGGCCCAGGGGAAGAAAAAGACTAGCTCAAAAACTGGTGTGGAGGATTTATTGTGTAGAAATCAGAGGTGAAGCCAGAAGCCACACCCCAGTGCCTCTGGGGAGGCAGCTAGTAACCCACCCTCAGGGGTGAGACCGAGGTAATGGTGGCTTCTTATGGAACACTTTAAAGCATTTACAAATATTATCTCATTCTATCCTCACCACAACCCAAGGAGAAGGGTGTTATTATTACCCTCACTTACAGCTGAGAAACCTGAAGCAGACAGGAGGTAAGTGACTTGGCCAGGTCTCCCTGACTCCAGACCCAGCATAGGCTCCATCCACTGCATTATGCAGCTGTCTCCCTCCACAGCAGCCCAGCCCAATCATTTTTACTTTCCGGTTCCCACCCCTAGAAACCTGATTCTCCCCCCTTGCCCAAAGGGTTTACTTCCCTCTGCAAGATTCTGCCTGGAAAGAGATCTCCTTAAGACCAAATGTTCTCTCAAACCCAATGGCTCGACACAGAGCCTGGGAGGCCTCCGCCAACGCTCAACCCTTGCCTCTCTCACTTGGGGAGGAGCCAGGGCACCCCGGGAGTCTGGGGCTCCTTCTGGCAGCACCCAAACGGTTCTGCCCACACACCTTCCTCCAACCGGAACTCAGCCGTGGGGCCCCGGGTTTTGAGGGATGAAGCTCTGCCCCATGTGGGCAGGAATCGGGCTGCCAGCCACTTCCTGGACATTTCCACATCTTGCTCAGTCTGGTCTGTGCTCCTCTGTGCTCCCCGTTCCCTTTGAAGTGCTGTCTGCCCGCATTAGAATCAAAGAATGAGAGATCCAAGCCTAGCCCTGTTCTTAACCACCTATCTGTGACTGCAAGCTCCTAGAGGGCAGGGGTTATCTTGCTTGCTAGTAAGTGCATCCCCAGCCCTTAGCATAGTGCCTGGCACAGAGTAAGGACATTCGGTCATTCGTTCCCTTGTTCATTCATTCCCTCAATCACCTGGGTTGAACCCTGGACTGCACCACTTACTGTGTGACATTAAAACTCTCTGGGCCTTAATTTCTGAATTATTTATAAAATGAGGGAAGTTAGACTCGTTCAGTTGTCTTCAGTCTTGTCTGAGAAAAAAAGGCAGTGGATTCCTCGACTCCCGCAGGCACCCACCCCACTCCTCAGCTGGGTGGTCTGGGAATCACACAGTAAAAAACCCAAGGAGCATATAACCTGGGTCATGACGTCAGCAACGTGGTCTCCCAAGCCCAGGTAGTGAGCAGTGGGGTGGGTTCTGTCCCCAGGAGCAGTAGGGCCAAATGCCCAGCCTTGCCCAACCAAGGCCAAGGATGGCATGTCAGCACCTTGCTTAGGGAGTGGGGCGTGAAGGGTCAGTTAGGAGCTGCAGATGAGGTCTCTGCTAAGAGGAGAGGTCCCAACTCTGTCCCTATGACACCCGAACAGCCCAGAGTGAGCAAGCCTCAATTGCACAGGGCCAGCTATCTGCACATCCAAGAGTGCTCAGAGCCAAAATGGCAAGGGGATATGGTGGTAGGAAATTTCAGCTCTGCAGAACAGCCTCTGAGTCAGGCCTCTTTCCATCAGCTCTGCCTCCTAGTTCCCCAGGGGAGTACAGAGTGTCCAGACTCTACAGGTAGCAGCAGACAGGCCGTGGGCACCCACATCCTGCCTGTCTCAGCTCCTGAAGTGAAACACACTCAGCATCTATTAGCAGGGCCACTTGGTGCAGAAGGTCAGGGAGAAAAGATCTTTGGTTCAGTCTTCAGGACTGGACAGACCCTGGTCATCAATCTTCCCCTCCCTCCAGCCCTGCCTCTATTTGCTTCTCAGCGCAGGCCCTCTGGCTAAATCACCTACAGGCCTTTTAAGTCCTAATGTCCAACAGAGACCATGGGCTCATGGGTACCCGGACAGGAGATGCCAAGGAAAAGACTCATTGCTATAGTTTCCAGAGCCCAAACTCTTAGGGTTTTGACCACAGAGACAGAATAATTTGAACTGGGCCTGACAGACTATCTAAGGCTTTTGCTACCCAGGTATAGGATTTGATAGAATACTATTGTGCTATAAGAAATGAAGAGCAGGATGGTTTCAGAAAAACCTGGAAGGACTTACATGAACTGATGCAAAGTGAAATGAGCAGAACCAGGAGAACCTTTTATACAATGAGAGCAATACTATAAGGCTAATCAACTGTTAAAGACTAGCTAGTCAAGGCAGCGACCCAAGATGATTCTAAATGACCCATGCTGAAAAATGCTCTTCCCTCCCAGAGAGAAAACAGATGAACTGTGTGCAGACTGAAGAATACTTTTAATAAACTTTCTTTGTATTTTCTTTTGCAATATAGTTAATACGCAAATATGATTTGCATGACTTCACATGTATAATCGATATCAAATTGCTTGCCTTTTCAAGAAGGGAGGAGAAATAGGAGGAAGGGAGAGAATTTCAGAATTTAAAAATTTTTTAAATGACTATTTTAAAAAATTGCTTGTAATTGGGAAATATTTAATGAAATAACTAAAGATAATTAAAAAAAAAAAAGACTTCTGCCAGGCAAAGACCCAATGCCTTAACCCTTTTCTACCTTCCCCCACATCCTGCTTAGTCACCTGAAACCCAGAATACTTAGTGGACTGTCTTGATCTCTCCTGGGACAGTGGCTCCAGAAGATTTTGCTTTTTCAAATTAATAGCTGATTACTGAACACCCTGGAATCTCGGTACATGCTGCGCCAGGATGCACATGGCTTTCTTGCTCTGCCCAAATCCCCGTAGGTTTCAAAAGCAGGAAAGAAATGCAAGAGGCAGCTTGATAATTCAGTTTGGCAATCCAGGCTTTTAGCTAACTTTGAACAAGACTAGATGGCTTCTATTTTGTTGTGGTTTGGGGGTATTAAAGAAAATAACACACCCTGATTAGAGACCAACCACTACTTTGCGGTTTTCTGCTTGACCAAAGCGGCTAAGACAGGACTCTTATCTGGTCAGGAGCCAACTGGGTATTTGTCCAGAGGATATCTTGGGAACTTGAGAGCAATGTCTCTGCTTTGTCTGAGCAGCTTTGTGAAGAGTCATTTCTTGCACCCCAATTACCCCATCTGTAAAATTAAGTTCTAGCAGGGGCTCAAGTAGCCAAGGAGTCTGCCTGGTAAGTTTGGTTTCTCATAGTGGCAGCTCCCAGCTTTGGAGAAGCCAACCATTCCAGTAGCTAAGAACAACCGGGAGCTGCCCGGTCTTCACCCAAATATTCATGACAGTACTTTTTGTGCAGCACAGAGCTCAGCCCAAAGTAGAGAGCCATCAGGGAACTGGCTAAATAAACCCCAGGGCCCCAACATAATAGCCCTAAGCCTGTACCACTCAGAAAGGACAACTGAACTAGGAGAATCCCATAGCACTGGAAGAGCTTACACCAACTGATGATCCAGAGTAAAGTCAGCAGAACCAAGAACACAATATAGACAACACAGAACACTACACACACATATATATACATATATATAACTTGGAGCCTTATGCCATTAGGCTCCACCCTAGGAAGAGCTGAGCAAATTGCACCTCCTTCCTTTCCTTGATGGGGTGGGGGATGATGGGTGTAGAATCCTACATCTATTGCCTGTCAGGTACTACTGATGGCCTTGGCTAATTTTCCTAAATTGTCTTTTTTTCCTTTTTTATTTCTTTGTTGCAAGGGATAGTTCACTGGATGACAGGAAAAGAGGAGGAGGAATACGTCTGGAAATGAAGATGATTTAAGAACTAAAGATAATGATATATAATTTTTAAAGAAAGCATATTGGGGGTAGAGAAGACACAGAAAAACCTGGAAAATTTCAAAGAAGAGAACTCAGTCCTGGGCTCAGTTTCCATTCTGGCTTCTCACCTTTCCCTTGGCAACTCTCCACCCCCACCTACCCACTGCTCCTAGGTATGCCAAGCTCTCTTCCTCCCATTTGTAGACGGGGAAAGTCAAAGCTGCCTCCTTTTGCAAAGACTTGGGAAATCTTGACGGTAGGTTTCAACCAATAAGAAGTGTGCAAAAAAATGGAGAAGAAGGCCAAGGATAAAAAGCAGACATCCAGTTTTCCAGTCTAATAGAGGATGGGGAATAGCGATGGTTCTGACTTGGGATCACACTGTCAAAAGAAGGCAGGAATTATTGGGGCAGTCCCCTATGGTGGTCAAGTCCCTTTGAGAAGAGGGACCTTTTTTCCTACCAAACTTTGTCTATCAGGTGTGCTAGGGGCACTTGGCCTGAGGCAGGGTGAGTAGGGATGGGCCCCCCTTCTCAGCTGAGTCCAAGCAGGATGGCAGCCAGGACAGGCAGCTCAGATCCAGTGTCCCAGCCTTAAAGAGGAAAAGACCTGCTAGGGAGAACAGTGAAGGGTCAGCTTTCTGAAGTCAGAGAAGGCCACAACCACTGGCCTTGTCTGGAAGTCAATTCAGGGGAAAGATACCAGCTGCCATACCTGCCAACAAAGAGCTCAGAAAGGCATGGGGGGAAGGGGAAGAGAAAAAGTCAAAGCTCAAGAAAAATTCTGACCCAAATTCAGAAAAAAGATGGGGGAGGGAAGGAGTCAGGGTCTGCTCAGCAGCATCTTTCCAAATGTCCCTTCCTTTTGCCTAACTGTAAAAACATTGAATTTCAACACGAGAGATTTTCTAGACCTGGACACTATTTCTTTCAGAAAATAGAAAAATAAGAGTCCAAAACTCAGTTATTTGCTCCAAAGCCCAGAGCCCAGCTGAGCTTGAGCTCCCGTTTTCTTTTGGCCCCATCAACTGCATGGGCCATTGCCTTCTGGGAGGTGGTGTCTCCTGGAGGCTCACCACGTGTTCTGTGAAATCTGGCTTCCCTCTCTGAAATGTGAAAACTCTTGGCACCAAAAGACCAAGCCAGATGTTTTCATTCCCTAAAGGTTATAGGAGTCAGGAATGGGGAGAGGAAAGTCAGGCTACACAGAAACAAAGAGTCCCAGACTTATACAACCCAGACTTCACCCACTGCCTGGGGCCCCACAAGGTTCACAAGGGCTTCCTGCCAGCTAGCCAAAAGGGATAGGGGACATATGAGCTAGGAGTCAGCTAGGAGTCATGGGGGCAGGCAGAGAGGTGGTCTGAAGCAGCTCAGCCCAAGGCCTGGAATCAATCAGTGAATGCACACTTATTAAACAGCTCCAGCAGGCCTGACCCCCTATGCTGGGGATGTAGAGACAGAAATGAGAGGACCCAGCCTGGGTGGAGCTTACTTTGCATCAACAGACACAAGGACAATTATATAAAATATAACCCAAATGGATCCAAAGTAATTTTGGAGGGGAGACACTGGCCTCCATGGAGATCAGGAGAAGCTGCCAACAGGACATAGTGTTGGAGCTTAGCTTTGAAAGAATAGGGATGCTCAGAAGCAAAGGAGGGGAAGGGTATGCCTTCCTTGGTTAGGGGAGCAGCCAATGCAAAGGTATGGAGATGGGAGATGGAGGAACACCAAAGAAGGCTGAAAGGGTAGACTGAGCTATGTTTTAGAGTTTGTGTCTGATTCTAGAGGTGAGAGGGAAGCACTGGGAGACAGAGGGTGGGGCATGATTGCTCAAGCCAAGCTTTTAGAAGGACTGTCATATGGAGGAGATTTGTTTTGGTCGGTTTGGCCCCAAAAAAGCCAAGAGAAAGGAACAAAAGGTATAAAAAGGTGAATCAGCTGGATGCCAAGAAAACTTTCCTAACAATGGGGGCAGAATGTGCTGGCCCAGAGCTAGCAAGGTCCCTCACCCTCACTGGAGGTTTTCAAGTAGGCAGTGGATGACCTCCTCTTGGAGGACCACTCTTTGGCTATGTCATAGTAGGGATTCCTTATGTCTTTGGGGAATGGATTGGATTCAATGACCAGAGGTACAAATCTGACATTTTGGCTACTTCCTCTGATCAGACCCAGAGAAATTGAGAAGGGGCAGAGGAAATCCAAAGGGAGCCACGGTGTGGAAAAAGGTCAGTCAGCCAGTCAGCTGGAAGCTCGAAACCTCTTCACCTCCTCTCACTGAAGCAGGGCTTCCTAACCTCTGAATCATGTTTCCATGTGGCAGCAAAATGAAGCCTGTGGACCCCTTCTTGGAACTGTGTTTTTAATAAAATGAAATGCTCTATTTCAGTTAGAAATTTTCAGTGAAAATAAGAACCTCTCATTTTTTCCCATCCAAACTTAAAGGGTCCTTGGAAATCTATCTACAGACTGCTTGAGGGTCTGTGGACCCCAGGGAAAGACCCCTGCTCTAGACAGCCACCATAAAAGCAGGAGGCTTTCCAATCCAGGAGGATTCTATGACAATATCATTACGTCATATCCAGGTCAAAAGAAGAGCCCAAAGCATAGGACAGCTTCGGCTCCAGCCCAGCATAGGTGAGTGAGAAAACATGAACACGCCCTCTCTAGAGAACAAATCTCTGTTATGTCCGGACAGTGGAACAGGGAGCTGAACACCCCCTCTAGGGAATGGGGGTGTTCTCTTCTCCTTTCTCTCTAAGGGGAGCCAGGCTGGGGGAAGGCCCTGACCACTCTAAAGCCCTTCAATCATCATTTCTGGCCTCGGCTGTCCTGTTGCTCCCCTCCATTGACCAGCACAACAAGGTTAGCCATGGTGGTGGCTGCCAAAGGAATTGGCCAAGGCACTAGGATCTCCTATGCTGGGCATGGCAGATAATGACCACCATTTATAAAAACAGAGCAGCCAGTCATATTGAAGCTCCACGAGGTCACAGAAGCTAGAGCCCAGATGTCCCATCTTTTAGTTGGCCTGGACTAAGACAGAGAAGGCTGCTGCATCTCTGGGTCCAAAGTCTCTAAAATGCAAGGGTGGTTCTTTCTTGACTGAGGTGAAGTCCTTGTTCTTGTTCAATAGTATCTGACTCTCCATGACCCCATTAAAGTTTTTCTTGGCAGAGATACTGGAGTGGTTTGCCATTGCCTTCTCAAGCTCATTTTCCAGATGAGGAAACTGAGACAAACAGGGTTTAGTAACTTGCCCAGAGTCACATAGCTAGGCAGTGTCTGAGGCCAGATTTGAACTCAGGAAGATGAGTCTTCCTGACCTCAGACTGGGCACTCTATCCACTGCACCACCCAGCTACCCGAAGTGAGATCCTAACAAAGCAGAAAACCAGGAGAGGAGATAAAGGTCTCTACTTTGAAAACCAGGGCGGCCTACAATTTCCAGCCTATTTCCATAGGATTCTATGATCCCAAATACTTTCTTGTGCTTGCCTGTAGGACCAAAAGGATATCTCACCCGGGCAGACTTTCACAGGAGACCACATCAGGCACCCAGGGGCTAAACAGATCATCCCTATGAACATACCTAACACATTAAGGCTTAGTAGAGGCCATCAGGGCACATTCTTCTCCTAAATGAGAAGCCAACAAAGTTTGTTTTAGGGTGTCCCCATTCCCCCATTCAGATTTCCTTTCCCTCCCAGAGTCTCTAGGCCCAGGACTGTACTCATGCCTGTCATAAGAAGAAAGCATCAGATAAACTGATTCATACTAAGGTGTTAAGGACTTAATGTGTAACAGGCAATAAGTGAGAAATGCTGTGAATCAGCTATAATTGTAAAGTGCCTGTGACAATGATTGCAGCATTCATGGAAAAGGTGATTCCTCTTGTGTCTAAGACTGTTATTATGGAATAGAAATGGATGAGACCAGTGTGACTGAACATACCTAATGCATCCAATTGGAAGGGTTTAAATTACTGGAATCTGGGAGTCAGCAGGCAGGCATGAGCAAACGGCCAAGTGGTGAGAGGGTGTGAGAGAGAGAGAGAGAGAGAGAGAGAGAGAGAGAGAGAGAGAGTGTGTGTATACAGCAGGAACAGGGGAAGTCACTGGAGTGAGTGAAAGAAATGTTTAAAATCAAAGTTGCCTGAAGAACAAGAAGGGCATCCATCCAAGCAAGGAGGCCCAGATGCCCTTCAAGGTTTTATGCCAAGCATCCCAAGCTGAAAGTCTGCCTCAGATAATATAGTATATGCATAATATATTATATTATTATATATTATTAATGATATATCCTTAATATATTATAAATTGTTATATAATAATATATAAATTTAATAAAGCCTCCTGCTCTCCCTGGCAATAATCTGTAAGGACTGCCCACACTGAGACTCCCTTCACCAAGGACTGGCCACCCTGAAGGAGTGGTAGCTAGGAGTAGGTGCACATCTGAGTTAGGATAAATGAGGCAAGGGGGTAAGCAAATCTTAGAGAATCGAAAGACTTTTGGAATTTGTCCCCAAGGGTCTGAATGTACAGAAAATACAAGTTGATAGTTAGGATGTATGTGGAGAAGGAGAAAGACACTGAAGACAAGGCAGACTTTTGAGAAACTGGAGGAGGGAGGTTTTCTCAGGATGGCAAGTTGAAAGGTCATCTGCATTTCAGAACCTGAGGATGCCTGCCTGGGTGATGCTTAGCTCAAAGGAGGGAATCTCTATAAGTATACAGGAGGGTATGAGCTTAGCCCTAAGGATCCCCAAAAGGACCCTGGCTTAGGATTCAGGTCGGGAGAGTCAGAACCTCTGGTGCCTGAGGGGAGGCATATTGGGGTAGGGGGCCCTTCAGGGTATCCTTCAGATTACACAAGACAGACTTCCCTGGACCTCACCCCACTGCCCAGGCAGTATTCCTGAGAAATCAGACTCCTTCCCATTCACAGCGGGTTAGTGTTTACAACAACTTTGTGAGGTAGATAGTACAGATAATACTGTCTCCACTTTATAGATAATTGAGGCACAGAGGGGAAAAGTGGCCTGTTCCACAACTAGTTAAGTATCAGCCAGAATTCACACTCAGGAAGTAGAGGGAGAAGTGTAGTTGAAAGGGCACTGGAAAAGGAAGGAAAAAAGGAAGGGAGAAAGGGAGGAAGGGAGGGAGGAAGGAAAGGGAGGAATGAAGGAATGAACAAAGAGAGAGGGAGGAAGAGAGGAGGGAGGGAGGGAGGAAGGAAAGGGAGGAAGGAAAGAAGGAACGGAGGCACGAACAAATGGATGAACGGAGAGAGGGAGGAAGAGAGGAAGGGAGGGAGAAATGGAAGGAGGAAGGAAAGAAAGGAAAAAGGGAGGAATGGAGGAAGAAAGGAAGGAATAAGAAGGGAAGGAGGGTGAGTAGGAGGGAGGAAGAAAAGAAAAAAGGGAGGTATGGAGGGATGGTTGGAGGAAGGAAGGAGGGAGAAAAGAAGGAGGAGGGAGGGAGAGATGAAAGGAGGAAGGAAAAGGAAGGAAGAAAGGATGGAGGAAAAGCTGGAAGGAGGGATGCAGGGAGGGGTGGGAGGGAGGAGGGAGGAAGGGAAGAGAAAAAGGAAGGAAAGGAGGAAAGAAGGAGGGAGGGATGAAGGAAAAAAGAAGGGAAGGGAGGGAGGGAAGGAAGGAAGGAAGGGAGAGAAGAAGGAAGAAAGGAAGGAAGGGAGGAAGGATGTAAAGCTGACATGGTAGATAGAACATTGGATTGGAGTCAAGAAGACCTGAGTTCAAATCCTACCTCAGAGACTTTCTAGCTATGTGACCCTGGCTTCTCAAGCCTCAGTTTCCTCATCTGTAAAGTCAGAGTAATAATAGCACCTACCTCTCATAGGCAGTTAGGTGGTGCAATGGTTAGAGTTCTGAGCCTAGAGTCAGGAAAGCCTGAGTTCAAATCCAGCCTCAGACACTTACTAGCTGTATAACTTGGGCAAGTCACTTTACCCTGTCTGCCTCAGTTTCCTCATCTGTAACATAGGCTGGAGAAGGAAATGACAAACCAGTCTAGTATCTTTGCAAGAAAACCCCAAGTGGGGCCACAAAGAGTCAGAGACAGCAGAAAAACACTTTAAAAAAAAACCTCTTACAGGATGTTCAAAGATCAAACGAGGTAAATATATGTAAAGTAATTTGCAAACCTTCAAGTGCTAAATAAATGCTAGGGGAGATCAATTAAATCATCATCGTCATCATCACCTTGTTTCCATGGAACCCCTCTTCAAGAATGTTAAAGCACATTAAAGACCTAACAAGTTTATTGTAGGAAACAACCAACCACATATTTGCCGGCATCTACCAAGGGCTCAGCACTCTGTTAGTGCTGGATTGTGGAATCCAGGTTAAGGGAGGCTGGACTTGACTGGTGAGACAGGTCAGCCACTGCTCCTAAACAGGGAAGTGATAGATTACTGGTGCTGTCTGGGAGTATCTGTTGGGAATGGCTGTGCACATGAGTGATGGGAGGCCAGAGGCTGGTACTGCCCTTACTTTGGAAGCGTGGTGGTAGCAGAGAGAAAATGACCTTTATTAGTGCGTCAGTACAGAAGTTCTGACTCTCCCGACCTGAATCCTAAGCCAAGGTCTCTTTTGGGGATCCTTAGGGCTAAGCTTACACCCTCCTATATACTTATAGATGGGAAGACAGTTCAACCAGCTTTATGCATTCATCCTGTCCTCGTAAGGGGAAATGCCATCTGGACCACACAGCCCTGAGAAGCTACCATGGCCATCTTCTTGTCAGGGAAGCCCACCAAGCCTGGGACCTTTATTCCTTGAAGAGAAGCAGTAATAGATAGTAATAGGGTGGCCTGGAGGTAGGCAGGAGGATGTTTTCTTCTTCAGAGTCACTGGGATAGGGTGGCTCAGAGCCAGACTATCTTTAGCAGTGGGGAGTTGAAGAAGCTGCCCAATAAGATTTCTAGACTGAGGAATCTAGTACACCCACCTCCATGGAGAGTTGGCAGAAATCCCCAAGGTGGGCTTGGTACCTGTTAGGCTAGACCCCTCGTTAGGCAAAGACCACCTCCCAGGACTCCTTGGGCACAAAGGAAGAAAGGCCAGTGGTGGGCAAGTCTCTGAAAAGGACTTCTATGTTTCACAAGGAAAACTGAGCTGGGAAAGGAAAGGCAAGTAAAGCTTCCTAACAGACTGTCAGTATCTGTGACGCCCTGGGAGAGAAAACAGCTGTTTGGAGCAGAAAACTCTAGGAATTTATCTCTTGCCTCTTATCAGGCTGACCCTTGGCATCCTCGCAGACAGCAGAGAACAAAGAGAAGCATTAAGCCAGCCCTCCACCCGCATTTCCTGCAAACAGAGCTCCAGCCGACTGCCCAGCAGGAGACAGGACAGGAAGTGCAGATGCCTTCCTCCCTAGACCTCAGGGGGCATGTCTCCAGGGCTTGCCTGACTTATCTTCCCTCCTAACAAGGCCCTCTGAGCTCAGGGCAGCCTTCTTGCTTTTCCCACCGCAGCCCACTTTTCCATGGGTCTTCCCACCAGTTGTTGTAGAGTCACTCCAATTGTTTCTGAGTCTTTGTGACCCCATTTGCTTTTTTCTTGGCAGAGATTCTGGAATGGTTTATCATTGCCTTCTCCAGCTCATTTGACAGTTGAGGAAACTGAGGCAAACAGGGTGAAGTGACTTGCTCAGGGTCACACAGCCAGTAAGTTTCTGAGGTCACATCTGAACTCAAGTCCTGACTCCAAATACCAGCACGTTAGTTGCCCTAGCTCCCCACCCCATCCTTCTCCCAATTCTCAAAAGCCTTCTCCTCAATGAAGTTTTCTCTGAACATTCTAGGACAGGGGTTCTTAACCTGAGGCCCATGACCTTATTTTTTAAAAACCATTTTAATAATTGATTTTAATATATTTGCTTCCTTCTATTATCCTACATATCTCATTTCATGCATTTAAAAGCACAATTCTGAATAGGCTTCATCAGATTGCCACTAAGGGGGACCATGACCCAGATAAGGTTAAGAACCCTTAGTCTAAGTGGTTTCTCTCTCTCTGACAAACCTCCATGACACCTATCTTGTAATTCTCAAAAATGAAAGGATTACGAATTAATGGAGGTAAGATTTTGCTTTATATTTCTTTCTACCTCCTACAGTAATAGTTGATCAATGTGTGCTAGATACTGGGGATACAAAAAAACAGAAATGAAACAGTCTTGCCTTCAGGGAGCTTACACACACTATGAGCACACATGAACATTGGAATAAAATAAATACAAGGCAGATTGAGGGAGGAGATGGGGGAGATGGAATACCAAGCAGCCAGCAGGTCAAGAAAGATTCCAAGGAAAAGGGTAGGAAAGGGTGGCTTCCTGAGCTGAGTTCTAAAGGAAGCTACAGGATGTTCAGATAGCTCAGGAATGTTGGCAAAGGGCTTTTACATACTCCATTTTATTTGGGCCTCCTAAGAGCCCTGTCAGGTAGCCACTAGGGGTCTGATCATTCCCATTATCAGACAGAGAGCCTAAAGCCCAGAGTGCTTTGGCCAGCTTTATGCTGCTAGGAAATAGTCAGCTTTCCACTCTCATGAGATGCTTCCAGGACTCCAGTTGGAGCAAGGAAGAATTAGCAGAGGCAACCCAGGACAGTGCTGGTTCTTTCTAGCAGAGGCAATGGAAGGAGAGTTCTAGGAGGTAGCAAGTGAGGGATTCCAGGGCTTGCTGGAAGCAGGTGCTAAGAAGGCAGGTCAGGCAGGATGGAAAAACCATTCCAGTCACTGTTGATACCAATAATACAGACACTCTAGGAAAACAACCCCATCACCAGTGGCCCTGCTTCCCTTCTCCAAGGACATTCAATCAATTAACAACAAAAATCAACAGGCAGGGGTAAAGATCAAGATCAGCCAATGGTAGCCCAGTTCTCTGCTGCCCTGCCCTGAAGCTCTCTTCAACAGAGATGCCACACTATTATTTAGGGTAGAATTCCATTTTTTTAGCTTGCAAGCTGGGTAGTTGCTCAAGAGAACCAGTCAAAATCTATACTGTACTTAGACTGTTACTTATTTACTTTTTTTTTTTACTGTCTACCATACTTATATTTCTTTGGGCCCCCCAATGGCATATTGGGGGCATTCTGAAGACACCACTGTTTCCCAATGACCCAGAGGCTTCAAAGGCAAGATGGAGAAACTGAGGCCTAGTAGGTAGATAGTAAATAAATCTTGATTATATATCTTCCTTATTAGGGATGATTGAGAGTACATAGTCACATCTTTAACCATGCCCCTATTTTCCACAAAGGCTTATGGAACCACCATTTTCTGGCAAAAGAGGGTGATGATCAAGGGTCCCAGGCTTCCTCACTTGGAAAGTGAGAGAGGTGGGCCCAGATGGCCTCTGAGGACCCTTCTAGTTACAGATCCATGCTCCTAAGTTCCAAGACTTTCCTTGGGAGAGCTCCATTTTCTGAACATTATTTTACAAATGGGCTGCTCCCCCTCTAAAGCCCTTTGGAAGACCCCAATGGTTCAAGGCTCTGGGCCTTCCAGCTCTGGGCTTCAGCCCTGGTTGATTCTCCAAACAAAGCCCGCCCACCAACCCTCTCACCATAGCTGGGGGTTGTGCAAACTTGGGTCCAACAGGAAGTGCTAGATTGGATGGTTGAGTCACAGAGGCCGCTCGCCAAAATACCACAAGGTTGGAAATGAAAACACTGATTTTTCAACAGAGATGCCCCCCAAACTCTCTTCACCCTCTGCCATTGTAATTTCTGAACTCAGAAGAAATTTCTTAATCAAACAATGACAACTTTGGCCAGAAACTCCTGAGCGTTCTGTGGACCCCACCGGTGAGCAGAGAAACAGAGACCAGAGCTACCATTTCCTGATCACCTCCTACCCTTGCCCCCTATTCTTTTTTGTTGGATAAAAGGTAACTGGGCTGGTCTCTCCTTTTCTGTTCTTTCCTTTATCTCCATAGGTTACATTCTACTGCACCTTCAACGTAAGGACCATACTTACTTTCTCCCCTTCTTTGTTGAGAGAAAATATCCATATTTTGCCCTCATATCCTCTCAAGTTCTCCCTAAGCTCTGTATGTCTGTCCTACATGGCCCCCCACCCCACAGTAGAACTATCTGACTCTAGCCCTATAGGATGTGGGAGAACAGGCAATTGAGTGAATTGCCCTTTTCCAGCAGGGAATGACAATGAAACTTTCTAGTGGCCTAGGATCCTGGGTCTTTGACGTTGGGGAGTGCAGGTGGGGGAAATGGACCAGAGCTGACAATCAAGCTGTAGACCTCAGAAGAAGGACAGGTAAGGACAAGAGGGAGTCTGCTCTCTCCAGTCCTGTCCTCTGGATGCTCCAAAAAGAAAGGAACTAGGGGAGGAGACAAGTGACAAACCAGAGAGAGGCAGGCAGAGTGAAGAAATTAGGAGTCTGGCCTTAGACCATCAGCAGTCTATTAAGTGGCCCCCTCCACAAAACACACGCACACACACACACACCCCTGCCAAATCACACGGTCTATACTCAGTTCTTACAATCCACTTTCTTTTCCCATTCCTCTACACACACACCTCCAACAACAACAAAAGATACCCCCTGTAGTCACCCAGAATAAATAACTTGTTGATTTTTCCTCACCAAACCAGGTCCCTCAGGACCAATTAGCTATTTACGTTTTGGCCCCCAGAGAAAGCCACAGGGCAGGCCTGTGGGAAACTATTAGCTGCAGATTCTGGCTATGTTCTAGACGCCTGAGTGTCTCCAACCACCGGTGGACCGATTGGTTAGAGGATTGGGGAGATACCCTGGAGAATTTCGAAGATACCCTATCTGGGGTCACAGGTGCCTTCTCCACTAATCCCGAGGCAGGGAGTGATACCCCCAAAGCTTCTTAGTGGGGATGGAGGACTGGTCTCGTCCTCAGGAATGCTGGGGATTTGTTGTGCTGTGGGTGGGGCATTAGGAAAAGTCTTTGTATTATGAGCTGGAGATTTGGTTTTGAATCCTCCCTCCTCCCATATGTCTAAGTGTGTGTTTCTCTCTCTCTCCCCTTTTTTCTCTTCTCTCTCTCCCCCTTTTTCTCTTCTCTCTCTCTCTCTCTCTCTCTCTCTCTCTCTCACACACACACACACACATCACATGCTCTGAGCTTCAGTTACCTCACCGGTAAAACAAGGGTAAATAAACTTTACTTTCCTGAAGCCAGAAACATGTACTAGATGATCTCTTATGATCCCTCATGTCTAAGGTAACATTCGGCCATCCTGGCATTGAGTCTAGGCAGTCCTCAGGATGATAACCTGTTTCTGTTTGGAGCTTTTGGGGGGAAAGAGCGGGGGTCTGACCTCATGTCTCAGAAGACACTTCACATTCCTGTCTTTTTCTTTATCGGGCTGCATCTTGTCATAAGTGGATCTGGGAGTGGGAAGAGGAAGAGGAGGGAGGAGGGAGAATGCAAAAGAAAATTGAATTTTAGAAAAAAATTAGAAAAAGCAGAGAATCTGGAGCACATGAAGCACCTTGATAAATGTCTCCTCAGCCCCAAAACCAGCTGGAAAACTGGGTGGCCCCAAGCCCTGCTTATCTCCCTCAGGCTCAGTCAAAGAAATTGTCCCAGTAATATCAAAGTTTTACTGATAAAATGCTAATTATGCATGCTTATAATTGCACATAACATATTATTAATAAGCAACAAGAAACATAATGGAATTACTTATTAGTGAATAGGATGAAATGGGATGAAAACCCGATTTCCCTCAGATAGCCAGCGAGCTGCAAAACTCCCTCCCTCTCAAATGTCATTTAGCTTGTTTTGTCCAAGAGCCTTTTATTATCACTAAATAGTGTACAATACATAAACAGGGCCCTGAAACTCCCCCAGGGAACTGGACAAGTCTGTTGGAATCACAAGGGTGTGTGTGTGTGTGTGTGTGTGTGTGTGTGTACGTGTATGTATGTATGTGCAGAAGTACATTTTAGGAGAAGCCAAATATGGGAAGGAAGGAAGGATGCCCCAGCCAACCACTGCTGAGGGCATTCTTTTGTCCAAAGCCTTTAGCTGCAGGCCAGTTGGCTATACTTATGACCCAGGTTACACTCCCACCTCTCCCCCTTATAGGTGTGACCCTAGGCAAGTCACCTGATCTCCCTAAGCCCTAGTTTATTTAAATGGAATAATATTTCCACTACTTACCTACTTTGTACTTGGCACATAAGGGGCACTTAAATATTTACTGACAATTGACTAAACGAGTTATTGTGAGATTAAGAGAGCTTTAAAAGCACTCTGCAGCCTTATTAACATCAGATACTAATAAGCTTGCTGGCTTCAAGGTCAGCACCCTGGCCTTTATCAGACCTACCTCTCATGCTTACTGTCCCCACCTCTGTGGAGATTTCCCTGGGTGATCCTCAACGTTTTCTGAGCAATGTTCTAAGATTATTATAAACTGTGGGGAAGGTGCCAACCTGACTTGCTAGAGGAAGTTGGGCAATGAAATTAGAGGTACATTCTCTATGTCAGTTGTTGGGTCAGTTTCAGTTGTGTCTGACTACATTAGGGTTTTCTTGGTAAAGATACTGGAATGGTTTGCCATTTCCTCTTCCAGATCATTTTATAGATGAGAAAACTGAGGCAAACAGGGTGAAGTGACTTGCCCAGGGTCACACAGCTAGTAAGTGTCTGAGGCTGGATTTGAACTCAGGAAGATGAGACTTAGACCTCTAGCCACTGCATCACCTAGCTGCCCTATTCCTGTATATCCAGTCTCCATACCTACAAGTATTCAGATCTCAACAGCTCTCTGTCCATTGGCTTCTGTTTCACTTCTTTACGATGGAAGGGAGCTTAGATTTCCAGAAAGTCAAAAATCACCACAAACATGGGTCCATAAGCTCCTAAAAACTGCAGCAGCCCAGGGAATCTGGAACCCACTTGGCTGGCTTCCAGGGGAAAACTACTTCAGAGGGTGATCCTGCATTTGCCCAGAAGCCTTTAGGGTAAGCCACAAAGAAACCCCAACCTGAATGTCATCCTTCTGTGCAATGTAGGGCAACCAACACTGGATCTGAGCTTTCCTGTCTGGGGATAAGAACACTCACCCCTATGTGCCTGGCAGGATGTTGTAAGAATAAAATGAGATAAATCTAAAGAGTTTTGAGAAATAAAACCACAATGTAATCATTATTAGTGCACAAGTTAGACCCAAATGAGGAAATACATCTTATTCTCTTCACTACAGAAATGGGGAATGATGGATGTGGAATTTTATATGTATACTTGAAAGTTAATGTTTGGTTGGCTTTGCTTTTTTATAATGATGATGATGATGTTTTTAAACTTTATAACATGGGAAGATTCACTGCAAAAGGGAGGTGAGAGGGGAACATTCAGAAATGAGTGTGATGTAAAAACAAAAGGCAGCAGTTTCTAAAAACAAGTCCCAAAAATTCACCACAGGCAGTCCACCCAAACTTTCTGGAGGATAGCAGTCATACTCAATGGCCAGGCACAGTTGGGTTTCAGGCTGCATTATGGGTGGGACTTCCCCTCTTAATCAATGAGATCACAGAATCATTTGAGTATTAAATTCAACCCAAGTGATTATTAATTCTTTTCCAGATGTTTTGGCTCCCTTGGGAGCCTTACCCTTCCATTTGTTTGAGGTCATCAACATCTGCTGCATTTAATAAGAGGTCTCTGGACAAACCTGTCCCCTCAGGCCTCTAAGAAGCCATAGCCACCTTTTGGAAGGAAGGAAGGAAGGAAGGAAGGAAGGAAGGAAGGAAGGAAGGAAGGAAGGAAGGAAGGAAGGAAGAAGGAAAGAAAGAAAGAGCAAGAGAAAGAAAAAGAGAGAAAGAAAGAAAGAGAGGGAAGGAGGGAGAAAGAGAGAAAGAAAGAAAGAAAGAGGGGAAGAAAAGAAGGAAGGAAGAAAGAAAGAAAAAGAAAAGCCTAGATTTCTTCCTGAACTTTAAGTAATTCTACAAAAGCAATTTCATCTGCTTCTCTAGTCCTAATGTCTTTCAGTTCAGTCTTCTATTAAGTAGCTACAGGCTAATTTTGTCAATGGATTTCAGTGTCAACAGTGAATTTCTGAAAAATTAAGGCTGCTCGGGTGGGCTGGAGAGTATATAAAACATCCATACCATCAGCTGAACAATGGGACTCTAGAGCCAGAGGAAAAGGCTGGAAGAGCTCTCTCCCTGAGAAATGGCCAGAGGAAGCAAGGGGGAAGGAGGTGTAGCTGGAGAAGACCTCTCCTCCACCTTAAGAATTTATTCCTTCTCTTCCCCACAATTCTTCAGCTAGAGTGGTTCCTCATCCACAACCATGAGGAATTCTTTGGGAAAGGATCAGTTTCTCCACTTTCTACTTGGATTCCTGCCCCTATTAGCCCTGAATTTTCCTCTAGTTTGAAACCTGAGCAAAAGGGAACCAGTGGTCAATACCCCATGGCTAAGATCTACAAAAAACCATCAGCAATTTCAGACCAAGGCTGCCTGTTCCTGCTAGACTTGGCTAGCTCCTGTTGAGAAGTCCCTCTCCAAGAGATAGGTGTGTGAGGGATGTGTTTGGGTACTTTGGGGGAGGGGGCTAATCAAACAGGTGACCTTAAGGACTGGGGAGCATCTGATCTCATTACTTCAGGAACTCACTCAGGTTGGCTTGTGTAAAGAGTTTGGGAATCCAGGAAAAATACCATAATCCACTAACTGCTCATGCATGCATACATCCATCCAAGGTTAGAGAAGAGAGGCTTGTCTTGGAAAGAAAAATGTGCATCTGACACCGCCCCCCCCCCAACCTTTTCTCCCTTCATTCTCAAGTTACAACGGTAATAGCTTTCTTTTTCTGGCTGCCATGGAAGGAGAGGGGCCCATCTGGTTTGGATCAAGACAGCTCATTCAGGACACAGCAAAACTCCCCAGGGCCTCACTCCCCCACACACTTCTAAGAGCTTGCAGGGCTCTGACTGCGAAACTGGACTGTGGAACAGGGTATTACTGATAGGTAGGACCCCAAAGGAGAGAGGGGATACAGAGTACAAGACTTTCATAGGTTCCAAACAGCAAAACACAACAAAATAACACCTTAATAAAGTATAAACCACCTCTCCCTTGGCCTGGGACTGAGGAGCATTTGATTAGATTATTTCAGATTAAAGCTAAACCTCCACCTAGTGAAAGCCACCAGGAAATATAGGACAATCCATCAGCAAATGGGAAACTCCAGCATCACACCAACCTCCAGCCCAAACATACACCTAAGGTTAGAGATAAAGTTAGATGTGGTTCCTGTTAACCTTCCCTTTCAGCTCTCTGCTAGAATAGAGATCACCGCCTACAGAGACTGCCTCTCTCCAAAGAGCTCAGAGCTTTTAGCAAGCATCACTCAAGTCAACAGCAGAATCCAAAATAAGTCCCAGGAATCTGGTCTCCCAGCCATAGCTAGCTACCTGCCCCTCCTCACAGGTCCCATTGCCTGGCAATTGCAAGGTGAGATGTCTCTCCCCAGCCACATTGTCTCTGGGGATCTTAAGATCCCACCTGGAAGAGGGGGGGTGGGTAGGAAATAATCACCAAGGACAGGAAACCAGCCTCCTGGATAAATGTCCCAGAGGAAGACTAAGAGGAGTAGAATCACTCTCTTAACTAAAACTACTTCCAAACAGACAGGACTTGTTTGGGGATGGGAGGGAGCTGCAAAATTATTAAACCATCCTCCTTACCCCACTCTCACCTTGGCACCCCCCCCCCCCCGCCCCGCCTTTTAAGCTCTATGCATTGGAGAAAAGAAAGCGCCCAGAGAAAGAGCGGAGCTGGGGGTAGGGTAGGACGGTAAGAAACAGGAACCTGAAGGCAGGCTTGGGCACATGCAGGAGAGCTTAGTGACTTACTTGTAGGCCAGAGGAAGTGAGAAGTAGGTTCTAAGAGAGGGCAGGAGTGGTGAGGACTGGGAGAATGGGGTGGGAGGGCAAGCCAGTGGCTAGAAAGCCAGGAGGGACTGGGAAAACTAAACCCAGCGCGCCTGGGTCTGACAAGTTTTGGCTGCTTCCAGAGGAGCACGGAGTACCCGGGACCTAACAATGGAACTGGGAGTCCGGAGGCTCCTGGGCTGAGCCATTTCCCCACGTCTGAGTTTTCTGAGTTTCCAGAGGACCGAGGAGTCCTGCTTTCCGTCATCTCCCTGGTACAAGACCAGCTGTCAAGTCCAGACAGGGCTGGACCCCAAACCGTAGCTTAGGGACTTGGGAAGGCTTGGCAAGGCCGAGCTGCCAGCTGCCCCAAGGGGGAAGGAAGGTTGGGAGTGTGCTGGAAAGTTGGGGGGAGGGGAAGAAAAGGGGGGGACGATCATCACCTTGGCAACTAGGGTCCCCGGGGAACGGGCTGGGCAGGGGCTGGGCTAGTCCGCCGACCCCAAGGCAGCTCTCGGGGGAGGGGCGCCTGCCCTCCCTCCTCGCGCCCCCTCCCCCCACGTGGCTCCCGAGCAGGGCGCCCCGCGCACGGGTCCCCGAGGGGAAAGTTGCCGGGGCGGGGACAAAGCCCCGGCTCGGGGCGCCAACATCCCCCAACGCCGCCCTCCCGCATCCCCGCCCAGGTACCTGGGTGCCATCCCCGCCGCCGCCGCCGCGTCCTCCTCCTCCTCTTCGGTGCAATGCTGAGGGTGCCGGTGCTGGTGCCGGTGCCGGTGCTGGTGGAGGCGGTAGTCGTTACTCCCGAGCCCCAGCAGCGGCCGCAGCGGCGGCAGCAGCAGCGGTAGCAGCCTGCGCCCCAGATCCGTTAGCTCCGCCGGCCCCCTCCGCTCACAGCCGCCACCGCCGCCGCCGCCAGGGAGAGTCCCCTCCTCCTCCTCCTCCCCCTCCTCCCTCCCGCTTCTCCCTCCTCCCTCCCCGGGCTGGGCGAGCTGCCTTCGCCTCCCCTCCCCTCCCCTTCCCTCCCCTCCCCCCCTCCTCCCCCTCCTCTGTCTTTTCTCCACCCCCACCCTGGGCGCGGGTCTGAAGGCTGGATGCTCCGGGTAGGGAGCGGGGGCCGGCTGCCCCCTCCCCATTCATAGCCCTCTCCTGCCCCTCCCCCCCGCCGTGCATCCTCTCCGCTCCCCCTCCCTCTCCATTTTGGGCATGCTGGGAAATGGAGTCTGGGTCCCCGCTCAGCCCCAACCGACTACAGAGAGCTGGGAGGAGGGGGACTACAAGGCCCAAGGCGCGGCGCGGGTCGGGTGTGTATTGTGGGTCTTGTAGTCTATCTGGCGGTGGAGGGGTCTCCTGCTGAAGGAGGGCCAAGGGGGCTGAGGAACCGCCATTCCCAGAATGCAGATCTCCCCCAGCCTCCCTCCTTTGGCAGGGAAAGGGGCTGGGTCTGGGAAGGAAGATTGATTAATCTTTGGGAAGCAGCTGTGAAGCCGGGCTCTCAGGGCCAAGCGGTCTGCAATGCACCGAGCCATGCCGTGGGTACCTGCATCCCCAAGGAGGCGGGGAGCAGTCCAGTGGAGATGCAAACTTGGCCGGGGCTGGGGGGCCCTGCTCAGCTGTGAAGTACCTCAGCTGTTGTGCATCTGTCGCCCGGCCCGGGCGAGGGAGCCCAGAGTGCGCCTAAACACTGTACACGTCCATTTCAGAAGGGGTCCCCACTGCACTCCACCCAGCCTCCCTGGGCTCGGGATCGTCCCCCAAGAAGATCCAGGCCTACAGCCTCGCCACACCCGGGCAGGGGGAAAAACTAATCAGATCTAACCCACAAAGACCAAGGAATCTGGGGCCGGGGTTGGCCAGGTGCCCGGAGTTCTGCAATCTGGGTTGGACAGGGGAGTGAGCGAGGCGCGGGCCCAAGACTGGGGACCCCACTGCAGCTGAAGGAGAGAAGGGTCTCAGAGGGACCTGGTAGTGAAGTGCGCTGAGCGAAGGAATCAGAGAATGGCTCTGCTGTTCTTGTACGCCCTGAGGGTCTCCGTGCCTCAGTTTCTCTTAAAAGGGGGGGGACGGGACGGACTAATATGCCCCATGGAGGTATTATGTCTCAGACTCTTGGGAAGAACAATGCTTGGTGAAGCAATCAAGGGGATTCTTGTTAGTCCAGCGTCAGTCTCCCCAACTACCCCTTCTTTGACATACTCAGTCTGAGAGCAAGGGTCCTCCTCTCCTCTTCTCTTGAGAATTCCTCTCTGCACCCAGTTTATGGCTCCGCCTGCAACAGGCATCTCTACTGTAGCTTTTGAGCTGTTAGGGATCTTAGAATGCCGTGGACTCCAGCCCCCTCATTCTACAATAAGCAAACTAAGGCTTAAGTGACTTGCCTAAGGTCACACTGCTATCTCAAAAGTGGAAATTGAACTCAAGTCTTCCAGACTCCCAGTCTAGAGTTCTGTCCACTACTTCACTCCAGCTTTCACAGGCAGTTGTTGGTACAATAGGAAGAACTCTGGACATAGGGTCAGGAAGTCTTAAATTCAAATCCAGCTTCATACATTTATACACAGCTAACATAACACTCAGGGAAGCTAGATGGTAGAGCACTGAGCCAGGAGTCAGGAAGATCTGAGTTCAAATCCAGCTTCAGATAATGGGGACCCAATAGAGAAGGAAATGGCAAACCACTCCAGTATCTTTTTTTTTTTTGCTTTTTGGAGGGCCATTGGGGTTAAGTGACTTGCCCAAGGTCACATGGCCACTCCAGTATCTTTGTCAAGAAAACCTGACCATCTTTGTCAGGACTTTCTTCTTGGGGGCATGTAGAATTTTATGGGGACTGAACAACAACAACAAGGTAACCTTGTGCCAGTCACTTAACCTCTATTTGACTTAGTTTCCTCATCTGTAAAATGAGGGTGAGAATAGTAGTTACAGGGTTGTTGTGAGGAACAAATTAAATAATGTTTATCCGCTTTTTTTCTTTAAGCACTAGGTACAAGGTAATATCACTTCCCCGAAGGGATCCCAGCAAATTTATAGGACACCAAAGTGTTGGGCAGAATGCCTAGGGGATTCAGGTCTCTGCTTTTTCCCCCTTCCATTTTCCTTCTTCCCAGGTACAAAAAAAGCAAAGTTATTCTTTAGGCCACTGGGCAAAAGCCCAATTGTCCTCTGGGTGAATCTGACTCTGACCACGTGCTTGGTTCGGAAAGTTGTTTTCCAATGTCCTGAGAGAGCCCTGCTCCTGGATAAAAGCAACAGCTCTATGGGAGGCTAGAGGACAGAGTGAAGCAGTCCCCATGTGTCTCTTGTCTTTTTTCTATAAACTAGCTGCAGATAGCAGCATCCCCCTGCTTGGGTTTTCCTCTTTATCTGACATCTGCAATTTCAAACCTGTCTTTGAGAATAGTTAGGAAATAGCTTTCTGTGAACTCACACCTACTTCACAAAGCCTCCTGTGTCTTTATTTCTCTAGGGACCAAGAGATTATACAATTAGAGCAAAGGTTCTTAACCTGGGATCTGGAAACTTAAAAAAAAATTGATAACTTACTTCAACATAACTGATTTCCTTGATAATTCTATACATTTAATTTTATGTATTTAAAAACATTAATCTGAAAAAGATTCTATAGGCTTTCCCAGATTGCCAAAGGGGTCCAGGACTCACAAAAAGTTGTTGAGTTATTGGGTACCAGGTCTGGGCTAGCCTTATCTCACAATATCCCCCAAGGTTAACCTTGATTATAACTGAGATTGAGATAGCAAGGTTTAGGCTTATCTTTTCACTCTTCTCCAGATATACTGACCTGGCATTCATCACAGTGAAAGATGAGACAAGGATCAATCCATTAAAAAGCATTTTTAGGTACTTATTAGGCATTCAGCATTGTGATGGGTACTGGGGATACAAAGACAAAAAATGAAACAGTTTTTGCTTCCAGGAGTGTATTCTAGCAGAAAATAACATGTAGACATGTACATATATAAGAAATTAATGCAAAAGTCTTCACGTAGAAGGCAATACTCAGTCTGAGTTTTGAGGGAACCTTGGGCTTATAAGAGAAGGGGGAAAAGAGCGAGTCAATTCCAGGCTTGGGAGACAGCCAGTGCAATGTCACCAAGAAGGAAGATGGAGTGTTATGTGTAAAGAACAGAGAGAAGGTGAGTCTGGCTGGATCCAAGAGTATATATATGTGAAGGGGAACAATCTAGAAGGCAGAAAAAGTAGGTTGGAAACTTGATTGTGAAGGGCTTTAAAAGTCAAATGAAGGAGTTTCCACTTGACCCTAGAGGTAATAGTGAGCCATTGGAGTTTCTTAATCAAGGAAATGATATGGTCAACCTTATGCTTTAGAAAAATTAAAATAAATAAAAACATTTGAATGAAAATCATTGTTGCTGCTGAATGGAAGATGGATTGCAGTGGGGAGACCAATTAAGAGTGTCTTGCAATGATCCAGGTGAGAGGTGATGAGAGCTTGGATTTGGATGGTGGCTGTGTGAGTGCAGAAAAAGGAACAGATGGGAGAGCTGTTAATGGAAATAGAAACAAATTTGGTAACTGGTGGGGTAGGTGAGGTGAGAAAGACAGAGGAGCAGAGGATGGCAAAAAAAATTGCAAACAGGATGATGGGAAGAATGGTGATATGTACTCTTGATAGGATAGGGAAGTTCAGAAGAGGGATGGTTTGGGGGAAAGATGGTGAGTTTCATTTTGGACAGATTAAGTGTTGAGATGTCTATAGGATGTTGGGTTTGAAATGTCCTCTAGGCTCTTAGTGGCAAGAAACTAGAAACTCTTAGGAAGGAGACTAGGTCTGGATATAAAGATCTTTGTGTCACCTGCACAGAGATGATTGTTAAACCCATGGAAGCTGATGAGCTCATCAAGTAAAAGTCTTGAGAGAGAACACTTAGGAGACACCTGCATTTGGGGCTGGGATGGGAGAAAATAAGTACTTATTAAGT
This sequence comes from Gymnobelideus leadbeateri, assembly GCA_011680675.1. Lineage (NCBI taxonomy): Eukaryota > Metazoa > Chordata > Mammalia > Diprotodontia > Petauridae > Gymnobelideus > Gymnobelideus leadbeateri. The sequence continues at coordinate 238,423 of WOXC01005480.1, forward strand.
GTCTACTGTATACCAGGCACTATGCTAAGCACTTTAGAAATGGTATTTCATTTGATCCACACAACAACTCTCAAGACTTTTACTTGGTGAGCTCATCAGCTCCCGTGATTTAATAATCATCTTTATGCAGGTGACACAAAGATCTTTATATACAGACTTAGTGTCCTGCCTGAGAGTTTCTAATTTCTCTAAGAGCCTAGTGGACATTTCTTTTTTTTTTCTTTTTGGAGGGCAATTGGGGTTAAGTAACTTGCCCAAGGTCACACGGCTAGGTTTTTTGTTGTTGTTGTTGTTTGTGTGTGCGTTAAGTGTCTGAGGCTGGATCTGAACTCAGGTCCTTCTGACTCCAGGGCCGACACTCTACTCACTTCGCCACCTAGCTGACCCGTAGTGGACATTTCAAACCCAATATCCTAAAGACAGGTGAAATAGGTGCCACTGTTATCCCCATTTTACAGCTGACAAAACTGAGGCAAGCAGAGGTTAAATGGCTGTAATGGAAATGCAGATTTAAAGATCTTCCTTGCCCCTGGGCCCTTGGATAGGCTTAAGAGACTCTGAGAACCTTCCTTGATTTGAAAATATACTCTGCCTCCTAATAGGCTGAATGTGGTCACATGGAACCTGTGGCAGGAGGCTTGGTTTTCAGGAATAACCACACCTTGATGCTGTGTGATTGGGCAGTGGGTCAAGAGGGTGGTTACATTCTCTGACCTATGAGAAGGCTATATAAGCCCTGATGTAAGGCTTTGCTTTGAGGCTCACTTTGAGAAGTGTTGTGTGATTTGACCAGGTGATACTCTGCAGGTGAGACTCTGGGCTGCCGTTGAGAGCCCCCCTCCTCGCTTTGAAAACACAGATGTTGATGCTTCCCTCTCTGGTAACTGTGATTTGGTATTGATGTAATGGTTGGGCAGTTTGGAAGCCTGTCTGCTTGATCTGTTTGTTTCTCTGTCTTGTAAGTTCTGTCGGTATACTTTGAAGTTTGGGGTGCTGACCTTTTCCCCACGAACTAGGTAAATGATATATGTTTGAATAGATTAAAGTAAGCTTGTTAACCCCTTTTGAGTTGCTTTCCTTTAGAAAAGCAGATCTAAGAACCTGTGTTGGCAGCCACCCTGGGGATATTGGGGTGTTTGCTGCTAAAATGGCTTAATCAGGTCACACAGCTATTAAGAATCAGAGAGCCAAATTTGAACTCAGGTCCTTCTGAGACACTCTGACCACTGTACCCCCTGAGGTTGGGGCAAGGGGAAAGAGGAGGTATGACCTGGGAAATGATACAGCAAAGGAGACTGAGAAGACAGGGGCAGGAAGTAGTGTCATGAAAACAAAGAGAGAAGACGGTATCCAGGAGGAGAGGGTGGTTGTTGGACACAACTCCACTTTTCCCTTCCCTTCATTGATTTGTAAACTCCAACTTCCCCTTCCCTTCATTAATTTGTAAAACAGAAAACTCCACCCTCCCTCCCCTAATTTTTCTGTAAACAAGCAGGACCCCTACCCCTTCCTTTCCTCTGATCCTTGAGGGGGGAGTCTCAGCCTAGGGTTTCACGACCAATCCCTGTAGTTTCCGCTTACATCACTGTAATTTCAGCTTATGTAACCTGGCTATGGAACCTCTATAAAACCAGCACAATGTCTGTGCCAAAGCACTCTCTGATTTGGGTGACCATGCACCCGACAGTCTCGCGGTAATAAAATCCACTTTTTAAATTTAACCTCGGGGATCTTCTGTCTCGCTTTATTGGGGTACAACAGTGGTCACCAGTGTTCTAGATATATAAAGGGGAGTAATGTGCCATAAGCAGGTTGGAGCCAGATTACTGGGGCTCAGAATGCCTAGATGAGGAAAACAATACCTCAACAATCAATTACCTGTTAGGCACAATACAAAGTGTATTGGATACGAAGAAAGACAAAAGACTGCCCCGGCTCTTAAGAAAATCACAATTTAACAGGGAGAGAAAAGGCACAAAAATAAAATAAAGGATAAATTAGTCTCAAAGAGGGAAGGCACTAGAATCAAGGGGCATCAGGAAGGCTTTCTATAGAAGATGGAGTTTTTGCTGGGACTTGGAAGGACACCAAGAAAGTCAGGAGATGAGGAGTGAAAGCATTCTAGGCAAGGGGACAGCCAGAGAAAATACCTGGATTATGGAAAGGGAGTGTCTTGTTCCTGGAACAGCAAAGGGGAGAGTGTCCCTGCATCTTAAAGTGTAAGGAGACTGGAAAAGTAGGAGAGGGCCAGTTTGTAAAGGGTTTTCAACAGCAAACAGGATTTTATCTTGGGATAATAGGGAGTGATGTGGTTTTCGAAGATCACTTTGCAAAAGCTCTCCCAGTGACATTAATTCCAAAACTTAGGTTGCTTCCTATCCCTGAACTGCCAGCCAATCAGTAAATATTTATCAGCTGTCTTCTATATGCATTGTCCTGTGTTAGATCTTTAGAAAATGCAAAAATAGAAAACATTGTCTTGCTTTCATGGAGTTTACAGTCATCAGAGACTAGAAGGAACTCACAGACAATGGAAGGGAAGAAAAGTGAGTCTCAGAGAGAACAACAGCCCACAGCCCATGTGTTCTGTCAATCACCTTGCAATATCAGGAGAAAGTGACAGACTTCCACATCTGTTCCCTGACAGATCCAGCTAAGCCTTGAGACCAAGGTCACAAAACTCAGGTGTCAGGGGTGGGATCTGAATCCAAGTCTTTTGACTCCAGAACTGCTGCTCTTTCCATCAAACCACACCAAGTAAACTGCAATTATCACAAATCTTGAGCCTTTTAATACCAGCCTTGCAGAAATTTCTGTCTTCCCCATTGTTCTGATGGTAAACTGAAAGTAGAAACAATTTTTTTAAGAGACCATAGCAGTAAGGTGGGGACTACCTGCTGATGCACTGGACATGTGAATTCAGGGGTCCTATCTCTGATATTTACTACCTGAGCTACCACAGCTAAGTCACCCTCTGCTAAGCCTGTTTCCTCATCTGTAAAATGGGGATAATAACAGCACCTACCAGCCAGGCTTCTTGTTTTGTTTTGTTTTTTTTTGCCTTTTGGAGGGCAATTGGGGTTAAGTGGCTTGCCTAAAGTCACACAGCTAGTTTTTGTGTTAAGTGTCTGAGGTCTGATTTGAACTCGGGTCCTCCTGACTCCAGGGCTGGTGCTCTATTCACTGTGTGAATAGCACTGTGGTGCCCCTAGCCAGGCTTCTTGTAAGGATAAAACGAAATGCTATTTCTTAATCTCTTTGCAAATCTCAAAAAGCAACATACAAAAGCTAGCTATAAACAAACAGGTTAAGTAATTTGCCTAGGTCAAATACCAAGTAAGTGTCTGAGGCTAGATTTGAACTGGTGTCTTCCTGACTTTGGCTCTAGCCTCTTAGCTGCCTCACAAGGTTGCAGTAGAGCTCAAATGAGATTCTCAAACCTTAAGGGGGCTTTTTAAATACCAGTTATTATTTACAGCTCTTTGCCTTGTCCTCAATTTCTCAAAGAAGGTAGGAGTCAAACCCCAAATTTCCCACCTAATCGCAGCCATCAAATATTCCCAATGGCCCCTAATATTCCAAATGCCTCAAGAATTGAAAGGTGCTAATTAATGGATAACTACATGATAATGAGTCTTGGATATGTTTAGGGCTTTGGATTTTCAATCCTGAGTTTGTCTATATTTCAGTTGTTTAAAACTAAAAAAGTTAATTTATAAACTCAAGAAAATACAGAGTTTAAAAGGGCTTTAAAGGTTGCCCAGTTCAACTCCTAAACAACTGGCACCAGGAATCCCCTCTCTAAGAATCCCCCTTCTAAATGAGAAATTCCCTCCCTGAGGGGTGGAATGCCCCCTTACAAGGCTGCAGTTTCTTTAATTCCTTTATGATTTCATGATGACCTCAAATATGTGAAAATATGCTTTCCTAGTTCTTTATCCCACCCCCTCTCAACATTCTTACATTGTTTCCTGCCCCCCAGGAATGACTTTTTGCCAAAACCCCACCTCTCTGGGGAGTAGTAAGGTATAATGGAAAAGAACATTGTCTCTGGAGTCAGAAGACTTGGCTATTTACTACCTGTGTGACTATGGATAAGTCATACCTTCCCTGAGCCTCAATTTCCTTCCCTGTAAAAATAAAAAGGTGTGACTAGGTGGCTTGTGAGGTCTTTGCCAGGTTTAAATCAATGATCTTGCCTTCTGGAAAATGATCCTCAGGTTGGCAAAGACCCCAAGAGGTTATCTAGACCATCTCCCATCATGGTGATGATATGAATGAGCGAGGCCCACAAGGAATCTAGTCTCAGATGCTCTTCACTTTAGAGTGTCTAAAAAACCACGGGTTCAGCTGTTTTCCTTGACCCACATCTAGATTTGTATCTGCAGACTTTTCCTTCCCTGTCCCCAGTGGAATAAGGGAGCTGCATTGCTGGCAGCAGCACCCTAAGTATGAGCTCCTTGTTTGCCCAATGCCTCCTAGGGAGCATGTGGGTAAAGGGCAAAGAAGAGAGAAGGTAGGGGAAGTTCAGGTAGCTGGAAGACAGAAAGGCTGGGGTTCCAGGAAAGAATATAGGGTAGTTGAAGTGAGAAACATTGGGGGTCTGGGAGGGAAAGGCCGTGATCTGGGAAGGAAGAGAGGCACCCTCTAGGAGAAGTATTCTTTACCTTTTTTTTTTTTTTTTGGCCATAGATCTCTTTGGCAGGCTGCTGAAACCTATGGGTCCCTTCTCAGAATAATATTTATAAATACATAAAATACACAGGATTACAAAGAAAATCAAGTTTACTGAAATAGGTTTATCTACCTATCCATCTGTCTATCTACTTTATCTATCTATCTATCTATCCATCCATCCATCTATCTATCTATCTATCTATCTATCTATCTATCTATCTATCCATCTACTTATCCATCTATCGATCTTTAAAATCAAGTTTACAGCCCTCAGGTTGGGTACCTAAGCAATACAGGAGGCATGCAACTCCTCCACTCCCACAAGGTATTTTCTACTGTACTCAGCTACTCTGGAATCGGTTGCCAAACAATGATTTTTCCCTGCATGGCCTTTGCAGATATCTGTTGATTACCCAGAGATATACAGCTCTCTTAATCACCCACTATTCGCTCCTCCTCCCTACTATCTGCCTAGAATTGATTTCCCCTCATGAGGGACAAGCTGACACTTGGGTGATGAATTACCCTGGGGGTGGTTGGAAGGAAGAAGGATTTATCAAGCACCTACTATGTGCCAGGCACTTTACAAATATTATCTCATTTGGTCTTCACAACTCTGGGAGATGGATATTATTGTCCAGTCATTTCAATTGTGCCTGACTTTTCGTGACCTTGTTTGGGGTTTTCTTTTTTTTTTTTAACTTACTAATCTTTTACTATGTACCAAACACCAGGGAGACAGATATGAAATCAAAGACAGTGCCTGCCCTCAAAGAGCTTATGTTCTTTTTAAAAAAATTTTTTAATATCTGATTTTTTGCTTTGGGTTTTCTTGGCAGAGATACTGGCAGTGGTGTGCCATTTCCTTCTCCGGCTCAATTTACAGATAAGGAAACTGAGGTAAACAGGGTAAAGTGACTTGTCCAGGATCACACAGCTAGTAAGTAACTCGGGAAGATGAGTCTTCCTGAGCACAGGCCCAGCGCTCTATCCATTGCGCCACCTAGCTGTTCACCTAGGTAGAGGCCAAAAGATAAATTGGAGTCCTTTCAATGTGGTAGGGGACCAGATTCCAGCATGCATCTGTCCCATTCTGCACAGAAGAAACTGGAGGAGGTGGTGGGAACAAAAGAAAGAATTCCTTCCCCTAACATCAATTGTACTGCTCCACCACAGTATTTTCTCTGACTCTCTCCTCCTCCACTGCATTATGAATTCTTTTTTTCCTACACTTTTCCTTCAGCCTGTCCTAGGACTCCACAAACTCCTGCCTTGTACCCATTCTCCCTACCCCTCACAACAGTTTCCATTTTTTTTTCTTAGCCAAATCAAATCAACATTACCATTGCTTCTGTAAGGGTGTGACCGTCAGTTTCTCTATGGTACCACTCACAACACCCGAGATTTGGAGGCTGCCCAAGCCCAGGATCCCTTCCCTGCCTACCGTACCTGTCTATGTTGTACCATCCACTCATCCTTTCCTTGTGCCCTCTGGACAACAGGCCCTTCTTCATATTAGACCTGTGCCCTCCTTCCCCAAATGTGTGTGTGTATCTTTACACAGGGCCATTTTGTTTTCTCCTCAATAGAATATAAGTACCTTGAGGTCAAGGACTTTTTCCTCTGTTGTCTTTGTGTATTCTCAAAATATAGCACAGCACCTGGCCTCAAGCAAATGTTATTGTTGAATCAAATCAAATTATAAAGAAAAACTTAAGAATGTTCTGGGCAGGTAGGTGGCGCAGGGGAGCGAATTCCAGTGTCTGGACTTAGGAAGACCTGAGTTCAAATGAGACCTCACAAACTTACTAGCTATGTGACCCTGGGTAAGTCACTTAACTCTATTCCTCATCTGTTAAATGAGCTGGAGAAGGAAATGGCTTTAAAAACGTGTTTTTATTAAAAAAAAAAAAACTCATATGGGGTTACAGTGGAATCTTACAGGACTGAATAACCACAAATAAACAAGTTTCCATTAGGGCAAGGTTGTGTAATCAATATAGGCAGCCAGGTGGTGTAGTGAAGAGAACACTGAGTTTGGAATCAGGAAAGCTCATGTCCATGAGTTCAAATCCAGCCTCAGACACTTACTAGCTGTGTGACCCTGATCGGAAAAGTCACTTAATTTTGTTTGCCTCATCTGTAAAATGAGCTGTATTGCCAAGAAAACCCCAGAATGGGATTAGGAAAAGTTGGACCAGTCTGAACAACAACAAATGTAATCAACACAAGGCAAAGCAGAGTCATGGTTAAATTAAAAGAGGTGTTTTAGGTCTATTTTGTGCAAATAGAATTGAAACCACCTGTACAAACCAAGAAGAGTTTGATTCAGTCTCTCCAGAGAAAGAAATGGAACTTCCTGCTTCCTTGAATAAATAGAATAGTCTAAGAAGTGTGATTTTTAAGCGATTTGTGAGACCAGGTCATGCCCAAAGCAAAGAGTATAAAGTAGCTCCGTCAGAACTAAGGGTGCAAGATTCTGAGCATTTCCACCCCATCTTAGAGAAGGACTGAGCTGTGGCCTAGGAAGATGAGACTGAGGATTTGGCTCCAAAGTCATCTCGGGGAGGAGAGAGATCTCAAGAAAAGGTCAGCTCTTTCCCCAGCTTCCCACCCCATTGCCTGTTTATCCAGACACTAGAATACAGGGCGTCCCAAAAGTCTTAACATAGTTTTAAGCTGCTGAGGCTTAAATGTTTATGGCTTCCTGGCTGAAATATCTCTATCAAATTGAACTTTGCCTCAATCACAGAGGCAGGGTCAAGCACTAATTAAAGATAGCGATAAATGGCAGTTAAAGTTTTGCAAAGCGCTTTCCCTGAGTTACCCTATTTGATAAACTTCGCAAATAAACTCTGTAAAGCCCAAGAAGAGGGGGCAGACTGGGCCTTGGGGGCTCCCTAGGCTTAAAACAAGACAAAGATTGTAACTGTGAATTGTTACAATAGCAATCCCCGGCCATGCCAGACAGTCTGAAATTGATCAGTCAAGGGAAAACGAGGAAGTCCCGGGAGCGCTCGGAGCGAGGAGGCGGGGTCTGTCTCTTTGAGACGCTCTGGGCGGAGGCCAAGGGGCTTTCTGGGAGTTGTAGTTTCTTTGTCTGCTCCAGGGGTCCTCCCTTGCCCCTCTTCCTTCTAGGCAGGTTCTGAAGCCCTTTGGGAAGGGCACCAACACAAGAAAATACTCCTTATTCCCTCTCCCAGCTCCGTCAAAGGCTGCCACCGAAGGCCCTTGGGGAGTCAAGGTCAAGGCCAGGGGTGGAGGAGAACTCCATTTCCCAGGGTCCCCCTCGCAGTTCCTTTTGCGGGAAGGGGTCGGACTGAGTTAAAGGGCCGCGTCTCCAAAGAGCCTGGCGGTGGGAGGTACGTGTGATGGTTGGGGGGTGAGGGTAGGGGTGGGAATCTCAGCACTGCCTGGAAGCAGCCAGGATGGGGCAGGGGGCTATATACTGCTCTGGTCCCGGGGATTTTAGGCTCTCCACCCACCCCCTCCCCAGGGCAGAACCTGGGTCACCTGTCTGTCCCCAGATCTGAAGTTTGCACCTGGAAGAAGGAAGGGCTGGGTGTGGGACCTGCTGGAAGTATGGACGCTGAGCAGAGTGTTAAACTGACACCTCCTTTCTCAGCCCTCTCACCTTCTGCTTCCAGATCACACCCTATGTGGGGGGGTGGGTTGGGGTGGGGGGCGAGCTATCTGCCCTCATCCCACTTCCTGCTTTTCCTGGGCCGGGCTTCTGACCCCTGTGGAGCACATGAGTTCACATCCTGATTCTGCCATTTACTACAGTCTGACTTTGGAACAGAGGCTTAATCTCTGCGAGCTTCAGTTTCCTCGTCTGTAAAATGAGAGGGCTGGTCTAGAAGGTAACCTCTGAGGTCACTTCCAGGTCCATTCAAAATCCTATGATGTCACCTGGCCTTGTGCTGCAAAATAAACATAAAAATTATTTTAAAAAATCTATGCACTATTTTCCAAAACCTTGTGCTGGAAAACAAACGAAGAAATCTGTAAAATTACCTGCAAAATTAATAATCTGTACAATTAATTTATACAAACAAATCTGTGCAATATTTTCCAAAGCCTAATGTACATGACTTTTGAATTATTCATAGTTTTGCATTATCTGCATCAAAGCACCCATTTATTAGTAATGGCTAGCATCATACAGCAGTTTTAGACTTGCACACCGGAACAAATGTTAGCTCATTTGGTCATCACAACAACCCTGGGAGGAGGTTACTATTATTATCTCCAATTTACGGCTGAGGAAACTGAGGCAGGCAGCAGTCACACAGCTAGGAAGTGTCTGAGGTCAGATTTGAACTCAGGTCTATTGTGACCCTGAGTCTGGGGCTTCTCACTCTCTTCACTACCCAACTGCCTGTTGAAGAAGCTGGTGATGAACCTACTTGTAGGCGTTAGAGTGGGAATGGTTATCATCACTACTCATTTCATAGATGTGGAAACTGAGGCCTGTGGTGTGGAAGGGGAGAGAAGTAACAGAAAATAAAGATGGCTTGCTAAAAGTCCAGTGAGGATGTTGGGAGCCCAGAAGCGTGTTTGGAAAGCCCCATTGTAAAGGGCACACTGAGTATATTATTACCAGCAATAATGCATCAGTAGTGACTGCCTCTGTCCAAGGCTAATGTTATGAGCATTTTTACGCATGGTAGAGATTCCAGAAAAGAACCCAGTGGCTTCTCTGTCCTGGGCTGCTTGGCCCAGCCTTGACCTTGACCTTTAAAAATGCTGATTGGGCTTTCTGCCGGCTGTGCCAGGTCTCAGCCTCTCTCAATAGGATCCTGCTGAGCCTTCTTGAGCGTGTCTGGCCACATCTGGGAGAGACCCTCTTTGTAATCAGAAATCTGCCTGGCTGTGCTTAGAGGAACTGAGGGGGCCTGCAGCCAGGCTTGTCTTAGTCATGCTGGGAATCTCCCAGTCGTGCACTGTTTGCAGAGTCCCTGGAACAAAAGGGACCTGGCCACGTGCGTACTAGATGGGTTTTATTCCATCATTGTTCCCTTTCTAAAGGAGTTCAGTGTCTGATGACCAAGAGGAGACCCAGAGCTGGAGGGGACTTTAATTATAGAATGCTGATCCTGTGAAGGAACCTGTTTGACTTAAATCCTTTCTACTGTAAGCCAGGAAAGGTTTCCAGTCCAAATTTCCATTTAAAAATATGATTGGATAATTTAAAGGGCTGGAAGGAACTCTGGGGCCTGAAAGGCTGCTCCTCCCTGGAGGGAAGGGCTTCAGGCACTTGCTGGGGATGGACTAGGTCCACTTTCTCTTGGACCAGCCTCAATGCCTTTGGAAAGGCTAATTACCAGAGGGTTGGGCTGCTAATGAAAAAGCTGCCCCTGTGACTAAAGAATCTTTTTTCGGATATTGGAACTTTTCTTGACTATGTGTCAATTAGCCTACACCGCCCCCACTCCAATTTGCACAAATATTTTCAAATGAAAAATATTTCTTTTTATTGAAAATGACAAGATGATCACTTACACCCATATACCCTAGGTACCTTGGAGGGCAACTGGGTAGTACAGTGGATAGCACTTAGGACCTGGAATGGGGAAGACTTGAGTTCAAATCCAACCCCAGATACTTTATAGCTGTTTAACCCAAGGCAAGTCGCTTAATGTTGTTTGCCTCAGTTTCCTTATCAGTCAAATGAGCTAGAGAAGGAAGTGACAAACTACTTCAGTGTCTTTACCAAGAAAACCCTAAATGGGGTCACGTAGAGTTGACTGAAAGGTAGCTGAACAGCAAGAACCACACCCTACATAGGGGTTCTTAACCAGGGGTCTGTGACTGTTTAAAAAATGTAGAATTTTTGTTAAACATAATTCAGTAAAATTGGTTTTCCTTGTAATACTAGGCATTTTATTTTAAACACTTAAAAATGTTATTCTGTCTGAGAAGGGTTTTTATCAGATTGCCAAGGGGAGCCACAATCCAGGAAAGTCCAAGACCCCGGGCCTGGTGGCTGAGATCATTAACCTAGCCCAGTTGTCATTTATCGTAAAAGGCTTCTCCGAGGGTCCAGTATTTTGCCTTCAGCTTTTGAAAGCTCAGCCACAAGGAGAGGCCAGATGGCCACCTGTGAGGGATTGGGCAGGGAAAGGGGCTCCCACCCTGGGTTAGGGATAAGTTGGCCTAGATGGGCTGGGTTCCTCCAGCCCCACTGCTGTGATCCACTAGGGGCCAGAAGATAGAATGTCAGAGCCAGAAGAGACCTTACTCAGAATACAGGATCTCAGGTCTGGAAGGAACCTTGGGATCACCTGGTCCGACTCTCCCCTGCCCTCTGGATTTTCCTGTCCCAACTGGGACAATTGCCTTGCCCCAGAATAGGTGATTTCAGTGTCGTACCATGAATGATGCTGGATTTGAAGTCCCAGGACCTGAGTTCAGATCCTTTCTCTGCCACTTAATTATCCGTGTGACCTTGAGCTAATCACAACACCCCTGGCCTCAGTTTCCCTAAATGTGAAATGAGGGCATAGTACCAGGTGACCTACGAGGGCCCGTCCACCTCACGTCAGGTGGGGGAAAGGAGAGACACTTCTGCCTCTGGACCTGCTTCCTTATGTTTAAAACTGTGTGGAGCCGGGCTAGACTTGTCTCCAGTCCTTTCTGCCCCTTGTCTGCCTGATTCTTAGCTCTGTTCTTTCCTCTACTTATGGCAGTGACTGGAGTCTGGGAGATCTGAGTTCGAATACTATTTATCAGGGGAAATTGCCTCTCTCATTCTGTTTGTTCATCTGTAAAGTGGGGAAACAATGACTACAAAGTCATTTCCTGGGCATTGCTGTGGGGACCAAATGCTTTAATGGATACGTCCCTTTGCACATATTAGAGCAGTATGTAAATGCTGGCCGTCGCCGTTACTCCTGCTCTTCGCTGTGTAAAGTACTGGGCAAACCTTGAAGCGGAAAGTGGGTCATTATTACGATACTTCTCCCTGTCACCTGTGGTCATGAGAGAAGGACAGGATCCTGTGCACAGCTGTCTTCTCAGGCTGGTCCCACAAAGTTGCCTCAGTTCAGTTAATCAAGCCACTGTTATTGTCTGTTCGGTTCTGTCTGACCCCATTTGGGGTTTTCCTGAAAAAGATACTGCAGGGAGTTGCCATTTCCTTCTCCAGTTCATTTTACAGATAGGGAAACAGAGGCAAACAGGCCTAAGTGACTTACCCAGGGTCAGCCAGCTAGGAAGTGTCTTGAGGCTGCCTTTGAGCCCAGGTCCTCCTGACTCCAAGGCCAATCAATGCCCTTTTCATTTCACCACCAAGCTGCCCCCATCAATCCACAGGCACTGTCTGTGCTAAACACTGAAGATAGAATAAAGGCAAAAACAGCCCCCTATTCCAATGGAGGAGGCAGCATGTATAGACACCTGTAAGATACATATATCCTGTGTACACGGAGACCCACTTGGATAGCTGGCAGGGAACCTCAGTGAGGGGGGCACCAGCCGCTGGGAGGGCCTGGAAAGGCTTCCTGAAGAGAGTGAAATTTGAGCTGCAGCCTGGGCAACAGTTGGGACTCAGCTCAGACTTTGGTGTCTGGGAGGATTTCACTGCAGCAGACACTGGTCCGTTCCCAGATCCCTTGTCCACCCTCTTTGCAGCCCCTTATACCCTCCCTCTCCTCTGGCCTGGAAGTCTTTATTTGGTCAGGTAATGTCCCTGGGCCTCTCCCCCACCCCTACCCCAGGCACTGCGCGGAGGGAGAAGGCATGAAGAACCCCCCCACCCCGAGAACTTTTCAGTGGGGGTGTAGGGTTACCTCATGTTTCCCTTTGACATTTTGACATATTTCAGTATTTTCCTCTAGGAGAAATTCTACTGGATGGAGCTTTTCTGTAAGAGCTCCAGTGATCTGTGTGTGTGTGGGGGGGCTGGTATTTGGAGGTGTCATTTCAACCTTTTTTTGTGGGGGGGCTTTTTGGAGAGCAGTTGGGATTAAGTGACTTGCCCAAGGTCACATGGCTAGTAAGTGTTAAGTGTCTGAGGCTGGATTTGAACTCAGGTCCTCCTGACTCCAGGGCCAGTGCTCTATTCACTGCACCATGTAGCCGCCCCTGTCATTCCAACTTTAAGCCTGGGTGATACGATGAATGCTCTTTAAGAGGAGACTGCTGTTGCCGGTCACTGTCTCCCACTGACTTTTGGCCAGAGGCAGTCAGCTGAATGGTTCTCCATGTGCCTCTTCCAGTCTCTGACCATGACATGGTCAAGGCTGCTCGTCCTCCTCCTCCTCCTGATTCTCAGCTCCTACCGGAGCTATAGGCATAGGACCTATCATGAAGGTGGGGGGCAGAGGGGGAGGAATAGTGATCTCAGTGCTAGAGTCCAAAGCTCAGAGGATGTCCCAGAATCATATCACACATAGCAAATTGGTGACGAAGACAGAAATAGAACTTTGTGATTGGGGGGATACCTCCTGGGGGACTGGGGGACATTTTCAAGATGTCTGGGAGGCGTGCTTGTTTCTTTGAGGCAAAGCATGGCAGTCGCTTGGCTTCCTGGGCATTTGCTTGGCTCTGGTGAGGGTGCTGAGCCCACCTGGGTCTCAGTCCCACAGGAGACTTTCTGTCATTCGATTTTGTTTTCTTTGGGGTTGGTTGATCTGCTTCCTATAACTCCTTCACAGCTCTGAAGATATTGTTGCCAAAAAGCCAGAGGGAAACTTCAGCCAGCTCCATGGGCAGGGAGTGAGGACCTCAGTCCATTCTCGATGAGGGTTTCTTCTCTTCCCCAGGTAGAGCAGCTGGGGCCTCTGGCTGGGATGGAGCGCTGGCAGGGTGTCGATTGGACCGTCATAGTCCTGACGTGCCAGTACAAGCACAGTGTCTATGCCTTTCAGAAAGGTAGGTGGCTGCCCCGCCCCCCCCCCCCCCGACTTCCAACAGCCCCTAGGGAGCAAGTCCAGCCCCTTCTTGTCCTTTGGTAGGGCTGGGCAAGAGGGAGCCCCCAGATGTGGACACTTCACATCATTGTTAGGGTCAAAAACAGTGATATACTCTTATGGGCAGACACACCTAGGCAGAGCACCCTCCTAGGTACTGGGGGAAATACAGGGTTCATGCATTTATGGACTTTGCAATCTAGGAGGGGGATTAATAAACATTATTTAAGCACCTGCTATGCCTCAGGCACTGTGCTAGTGCCCCAGAAAGAGGCAAAAGACAGCCCCTGCCTTCAGGAAGTTTCCAATCTGAGGAGGGTGGCATAAACAGGACTGTCAGAGCCGTGTGGAGCTGTTTTGTGTGCCCCAAGGGGAAGAGGCACCCTCTGAGAATAGCGATTGGCTCCACGGGCTTCTATCTGCCTGAGGAGATGCTGTCAGACCCAGCCCCCAAACCAATAGGGGCTAAAAGACAAAACCACAACCTCAAGACTGTCCTCAAGGTGCTTACGTTCTACTGGGATGAAACCCTGGTATGCTCGTCTATTCAGATAAGGGATGAGGCCGGACCTCTGATTTTCTGTATGGGGAAGGCCTGGTGAGCAAATTCCTTTTACCAATCGCAGGTCAGTGTCTTCCCTGTAACTGTATGGTCTGAGAGCCTTGCCTACAGCAATGGTTCTCAAACATTTTGGTCTCAGGACCCCTTTATACTCTTTGTTGTTTTGTTTTGTTTTTGTTTTTGGAGGGCAATTGGGGTTAAGTAACTTGCCCAAGGTCACACTGCTAGGTTTTTGTTTGTGCGTGTTAAGTGTCTGAGGCTGGATCCGAACTCAGGTCCTTCTGACTCCAGGGCCGATGCTCTACTCACTGCGCCACCTAGCCGCCCCACCCTTTATACTCTTAGCAATTATTATTTACAAAGAGCTTTTATTTATGTGAATTATAGCTATCAATATTTGTAACATTTTAGTATTATGAAAATCATTTTGACCTCATGGCTCCCCTGAAAGGTTCTTGGGGACCCCCTGGTCCCTAGACCACTCTAGCAGAACTGTTGACTAGAGGACTGAAAGTTAAGAGACTTGAACAGAGTCACCCAGTGAGGATGTGTGGTAGCGAGGCTTAACTGGGGGCTCCCTACTTTGGAAGCCAGCTTTCTTCATACCACTCTGCCTTTTAGATAATTAAATACAAAATATAAACCCAGATAAATAAGCAGAAAATGTACACGGATTCACTAGGGAGGAGAGCACTAATTAACAACTAGCTTGGAAGAGCTGTTTTTCTGCCAGTTGGTCTGGAACAGGTGACGAAGTGCTCTGGAAAAAGACTTTTAGGAAAAGAGGGTGGGCTTTGAAGTTAGTCATTCAACAGCCAAATGTTTGGGGGCAACCTCAGAGCTGGTATCCTCCATTCAGCCTGGCCCCTTGCCTTGACCTCAGACCTTTCCCATCTCACCTCATATGACTTTGTCTCATCCCACCCCATCCCATCTGACCCTATCTCATCCCATGCCATCTCACTCTACCTTAGTAGCCTCACTGGGAGAAGAAGAGCCAGAGTGCTGGGGGGAGGGGAGGAAGGCAAGGAGGATGATGTAATGATACCTCGGTTTGGTTCCAGAGCTGGAGGTGCGCCAGAAGCGGGAGCAGGTGCCTCGGGGGACCATCTTGCTCACTGTGGAGGATCCTGAGGCCCAAGTGGGCAGTGGGGGAGCCACACTAAATGCCCTCCTGGTGGCTGCAGAGCACCTGAGTGCCCAGGCAGGCTACACAGTGAGTTCAACACTACCCTCCTACTCTCTACCACTGCTGGGCTGGTGGAAGAAATCCTGGGCCCAAGTTCAGAGAAATGGGTTCTGGTTTTGGTACCTCCACTTAGTCTGTGGGAGACCTTGAACATGACCAGTTCATCAGTCTTGGACCTTAGCTCCCTCATCTGTAAAATGGGTATAACAATTCTTTATTGTGTCACCTAGTGGAGAGGTGAGTCTCAGCGAGATAATAGATGTGGGTGCAGCCCAGATGTCATGAAGGCACAGATCCACTTTTAGTAGAAAAGTATTAACCATGGGCTCAGGAGCCTGGGTGCGAGCCCCAGATCTGCTGCTTCACTAGCTGTGGGACTAGGTAAGTCACTTAAACTCTCGACTTCATCTGTAGAGTGGGGATAATAGTAATTCCTATTACCTCCTTACAGAGTTGTATTAGCATACCATCATGTGCATGTGAAAGATGAACTATCTTTATTTTTGCTGGTTCATTTCCATTCAATTCAACAAACAGTTATTAGGCGCCTACTGTGTGTAAGGTACTGTGCTTGTCAGACAAGAAGGGAACAGACCCAGTCTTTAAGGACTTCCACTCTATGGGAGAGATGCAATGTGTACATATATAAGTATATACAAAGTGATATAGGATGGGAGGGAGAAAAGGAGCGGGGGAGGGAGGAAGGAGAGAGGGAAAAAATGGAGGGAGAGAAGAGGAGGAAGAGAAAGAGGAGAGAAAAGAGGGAGAGAAGACAGAAAGTGAGAGGAGAGAGAGAGAGAGGAGAGAGAAAACAGGGAGATAAGAGAGAAAAAGAGGGAGAGAGAAAAGAGGAGACAGAGACAGACAGAGAGAGGACAAAAGTACTACTGAGTGGGAGCCATCAAGACAGTTCTCATGTAGAAGTTGGTGTCGAAGCTGAATGGACGTTAGGGATCCTGTGCAGCAGAGGTAAGGAGGAAGCCTGGGGACCACTCGTGCAGGGGCATGCGGACCAGAACTAGACCACACAGGAAATAGTTGACCAGCCACTTTTGACCAGAATGGAAAGTGTGTCAAGGGGAACAAAATGAAGAAAGACGAAAGACCATCAAAGTAAGTGGAGGGTTTTAATTGTCAAGTTGAGTTTCTTAAATATTTAAATACCAGGTTGAAAGATTTTGACATTTTATCCCAGAGGTAACAGGGAGCCTTTGAACATTCCTGGAGAAGGATGACGTGATTAGGTTCATTTTAAGACTAAAGTATGGATCAGACAGGAACAAGATGGGGGGTGCATTAGTCTGGGTGAGAGAGGGGGTCCTGAGCTAGGGTGGAGGCTACTCAGGGTAGAGAAAGATTGTGGAGGTGGAATAGGAGAGACCTGGCAGATGACTGGGCGTGCTGGGGTGGGGGGAGGTGAGGGATGATTCCAGACTTGTGAAACTTAAGGTGAGGCTCTCACCAGCGGAAGACTTTGGAAGAAGGAAGGGCTTGAGAGAGGAAGAGTCAGTTTGAGATGGAAATATTTAGTTGGATTTGAAATGCCTTTGGGCAGTTGGCAGTCTGGGCTGGAGCTCAGGAGGGAGACTGGGGCTGGATGTGTAGAGCTGGCAGCCATATGGGAGCATTTATAGAATGTTTCAAGGTTTGGAAAGCACTTTTACCTACATTATCTCATTTGAGCTTCTTAACAGCCCTATGAGGTAAGTGTTATCATCCCCATCTTACAGAAAAGGAAACTGAGACTGAGAAAGGGAAATCATTTGGCCCAGGGTCACATAGCTAGGGAGGGGTTAGAGCAAGGTTTGCTCTTAGACGTGCCTGACTCCCAGTCCAACACTCTGTCCATGGTGTCCTGGAGGTAATAATAGAACCCAAGAGAGCAGATGATACCCCTAAGGGAGAGAGGGTGGCAGGAAAAGAGAACTTAAGCCCCATGGGAGAGACCCACCCTTAGCAGGCAGGATGAGGAGGAGAATCTGGCAAGAGAAATGGAGAAGAAGCAGTCAGAGGGCTTGGAGAACGAGGATGGCATTGTCGCAGAAACCAGGGGCCAGTAACGGTCCCCAGTCCTCCCTCCATGCTTGTGTTTGGCAGCCTCTGGGGCTGGAAGTGTCAGGTGGAAGTGGGAGCTATCCAAAGGGGAGGCCTGGCTCTGAGGATCCTTGTTAATGTATTTCCCTGTAGGTGGTCACTTCTGATGTCCTGCAGTCTGCCTGGATCCTTATCATGCACATGGTGAGTGGTGGAGGAGAGAGGGAGGAGCCCCTAGATCAGGTGCGTGTTTATGGATGGATTTCAGGAGGTCCATGGACTTGGGTGGGAAAAAAATTACATCTTAATTCAGTGTAATTGGTTTCCTTTGTAATCCTACGTATTTCAGTACATGCTTTTAAAAACATTTTTCTGAGAAGGGGTCCGTTGGCTTCATCAGGGTGCCAAGGGGGTTCAGCGCACAGATAAGGTTATGAACCAAAGATGTAGATTAAGCTATAGATGGCCATTCTGGGAATAAGGAGAAGGCTCCGTGGTGTGATTGAGATTGAGAACTAGGGGAGTGGGGGAGGGGAGAAGGGAGGGGGAGAGAGAGAGAGAGAGAGAGAGAAGGGAGAGGGATAAAGGAAGGAAGAGAGGAGGAGGAGGAGGAAGAGAAAAAGAGGGAGGGAGAGGCAGAGAGAGAGACAGAGAGTGTGTGTGTGTGTGTGTGTGAGAGAGAGAGAGAGAGAGAGAGAGAGAGAGAGAGAGAGAGAGAGGAGAGGGATGAAGGAAGAGAGAAGGAGGAGGAGGAAGAAGAAAAAAAAAGGGAGGGAGAGGCACAGAGAGAGAGAGAGGAGGGATGGAGACAAGGAACTGGGGACTTTGGCTTCTAGGCCTGCTTTTCCCCAAGGCAGCCCCTGCCTCTTCTGTGTCCCCATCTTCAATGAGGGACCTTCTTGGCTGAAGACCACACTGAGGTACCCACACAGCCCTGGGCGATTCAGGAGCCTTAGATGTGTTGTCCTGCCATATGGTACACTCCTGAACTCATCCTCTTGCTTAGAGAGAGAGCAACTGAATGGTCTGGATTCAATTTAATATACACTCAAATAAGCAGAATAAATAAGATCTCCTGTCTTCCAAAAGGGGAAAGATAGGCAACGTTTCCAATGCCAAACAGAAAAGATACTTGGATTACCTATGGTTCTGTGTTATCCAGGCTATTTTTCTCCTCTGTCCAGGGAATCAAAAGTCAAAAATTTCATGAGAATGAAGGTGCCAACTTTGATTGGCTGAAAAGGATAGGGATTCACAGCCTAGTGCCTTGGTAGTTGATTTTCAGGGTCAGGTGAAGGCTCTGTGCAGGGAGGGGACCCTAGAGGAAAAGGGATAGGCTTGCCTTGATCCCCCAGCCTCAGAAGCCTCTCTGAACGGGCCTGGTCAGAACATGATTGCTTGTCAGGTGGGCGTACATGTTTTGGTCCAGACAGATACTGGGCTTGGCTTTAAGGCTTATGTAGCAGACTGATCTGGCCTGCCTTCCACTGGGAAGAAGAACCCACTGCTGAAGAAGTAAGGGGAGAGATGGAAAAAGGCCAGTACAGGGAGTTAGGGACAAGGGAGGTACAGGGACCTCCAGTACAGGGACCAGGGTTGCAGGTAAATAATCCCAAAGAATTCTGCCCAGGACAGGGAGGAGGAGACAGGTAATCTACCAACCATAGGAAAGATTTTTAAATCCCCAGTAGAAATCTGGGTCTGAGGAGGGGATGCCAAGGGCAAGGAATTCCCTCTCCCATGGAGAAAATTGGCCCACATTGAGAGGTGAGTGAGGAAAGGCCTGCATTCTTACCCTCCCTTCTGGCTTCCCTCCACCTGAAGGGCAACCAGGTCACTCTCTGGGCTTGGTCCTGCTTCCAGAGAGGCCTCTCAGGATCAACTCCTTCCTTTCCCAGGGCCGAGATTTCCCTTTTGATGACTGTGGCCGAGCTTTCACCTGCCTCCCTGTGGCCGACCCTGCAGCTCGGGTGGAATCTCTTACCTGTAACCTGGATGTGCTGCTATCCATCATGACCCACAAGGTGAGCCCTGGCTTGAGGGCTCAGTCTCCTCAGTCTCACCTGAGTGCTCACCCCAAGGACTTTCTCCCTCCCTGAAATTTCCCTATATCCCTGCCTCATCCCAATCCTGACCCTATCATGACTCAAAGTATAGTGGGCCCATAGGGATGGCTCCAAGCATATACCATATTTGTAAAGTGCTTAGAGTAATGCCTATGCTAATAAATGCTGGTTGTCTTCCCCTTCCATGAAGAGGGCTTCATGAGGAGGATGCCTAGGGTCAGGAGGTGGTTGGATAATCTGGTGCTGGCTTCCCTACATTTCATCAGGCCTGTGTAAAGGCAAGGGGAGTTGGACTGGAGTCAGCCACTTCCCATTATCATTGGGCAAGATGGCCACGAGCAGAGCTGGAAGTCCTTGTCTGTTCTTTTGCCTTCTCTAAGGCCAAGGGCTAGAGTGGGCCAGAGTCCCAGAGGGGGCTACAGTCGCTGGAGATGGAGTGAGAAAGGAAGGAAGGGAGCATTCATGGCCCCACCCCTCTGTCCTCCTCCATGGGGCAGCCTGCCTATGAGCTCTGCTCTCTCTTCCAGCTGGGCCGAGGCTCCCCACCAGGAGTGTGGGTCTGCAGCACAGACATGATTCTCTCTGTTCCCACAAGCCCAGGTAAGTGGGTTTTCCAGCTGAGATTGGCCTGGGGTCTTTAGCGGAGCCTAGGAGAACACATTGCCTGCACCCCAAACTTTGGCTCTTATGTTTTCTTCTCTTATTCCTTTATTCCCTACATTCTCAGCCTCGTATCCCTAAGGAGAAAATCCTCTTTTCTTTCTGAAAGACACATGGTGGTGTTACCCCTCATCCATCAGTTCTGGAGTCCCCTCCTTTACTGAGAATCTCCACTTAAGCCCAGGGACCCTTGACTATCACTTTTATTTTTCCCTTTTGTATATTTATTTAAGTTTTAGTTTCAGTTCCAAATTCTCTGCCTCCTTTTTCTTCCCTCCCCCTATTTATTGAGACCATCCCTTTTAAAAGATTAAAAAAATAATTGCATTGATTTTTTTGTTTTTACTTCACCTGAATTTCCCCCTGCATCTCCTCCCAGAGAGCCTTATATCAAGCTTCACTTTATTATTTTTTCAATCAATAAGAATTTGCTTTCTCTCTCCTACCTTCCCCCCTTAAAAAAACAAAACAAAACAAAACTGAGCTCCAACTGCAAAAGAATCATAAACCCTTACATCAAATACACATAATCAGGCAAAGCAAATTGCTGCATTGACCATGTCCAAAGATGCCTGTCTTTTTGTCACAGCTGGAGTCCATCCCCTCCCTATCAGGAGGTATAGCATTGGTCCTTCATAGAGTCTTTTCAGTCTGCATCAGTTCAGACAAGTCTTCTCAGATTTCTCTGAAACCGTTCGTTCCATCATTTCTTACAGCGCAGTAATTACATCCGTTTACCATCATGTTTTTGGCTATTCTGTAATAGGTTTCGCCACCATTACCACTATTAGACTGAAAGCTCCTTGAGGGCAGGGATTTTTTTTTTGCCTTTCTTTGTATCCCCAGCTCTTGGCACATAGTAGATGCTTAATAAATGAGGGGTGACTGACTGTGGTTACAGAGATTTGTGAATATTTTTTTGAACCATAACTATTACTGAGTAGTTATCTTCCTCTCTCCTTAGAGATCATCTGGGATGACTTCCGAGGAGCCAGGGTGTTCTCTCTGCCTGGGAGTGTGACCTATGCCCAGGACCATGGCGTCTACCTCATTGACTCCCAGGTTATACCCTCCCCTTCTCCCCAGGGTACTAGGGTGGGCCCAAGGTTGTGGTGGGAGGAAGGCGGGCCCCCAGAGTGCCCAATGGGACTTTTCAGTCCAAGACTTTCTGTCCCTTTCTCTTTGCATTGCTGCTTCTCTCCTTTCCCCACTACCTGACCCCGGAGCTGCCACCAGGCCCTACTGTATATCTATTCTAGAACCTTTGGCGGTTTTCTGAGAGGCCATTTGCCCTCATTCCATACTCCTCTGCCCCAAGGGTGATTTTCAGGGAGAGGGACTGCCTGCCTGATTCCCTCCCTTGCACAGCATCCCATCTGCTCATCTGGAGGCCAGGGGTCTGACTTCCCAGCTCTCCCCATTCACAATGCTTCCCCCTCTTCCTTTGACACAGGGCTTGGTCCGTAACATTTTCTACCGGGGCTCAGAGATCCAGATACAGCAGTGTGTGAGACCCGATGGGAAAGTGCCGCTGGTATGAGAGAAGACCCTCGGGCTTGGGAATCTGGAGGGACCTGGCCTTGGTGTCTCAGCTCTGACCCTTAAGAGCTGTATGACTGCCCTGGCCCTCAGTCTCTTTATCTGCAAAACGGGGATGATCCTTGCACGGGTCTCAGGATTGTCATGGGAGTTTGCAAAGGCCTTTTTGTACATTGGCAGCTAGGTGGCACCATGGTGCACAGAGTGCAGTCCCTGAAGTCAGGAAGACTCATCTTCCTGAGTTCAGATTAGCCTCAGAGATTTACTAGCTGTGTGACCCTGGGCAAGTCACTTCACCCTGTTTGCTTCAGTTTCCTCCTCTGTAAAATGAGCTGGAGAAGGAAATCCAAACCACTCTAGTATCTCTGCCAAGAAAACCCCAAGTGGGGTCATGGAGAGTCAGATGCGACTGAAACAGTTGAACAGAACCAAACACCTGCTCCCATGTCAAAGTGGAAAAACTGAGGCTGAGAGAGATTATTGGGAACTCTGAGCCTGTGCCCCTGATCCTTTTCCTGGGGGGTTGCTCTTCCTCCAGGTCTCTGGGATTGTCTTCTTCTCTGTGGAAACTGCTGAGCGACTCCTGGCCACTCATGTCTCACCCCCCTTGGATGCTTGTACCTATATGGGCCTGGACTCTGGCGCCCAGCCTGTCCAGGTGAAGGCCCCGGGGACCCGTTCTTCCACCTTCTCCCCTCCTTTCTGCCTTCCTCTTCTTCCATCCCTTCTTCTCGCTCTCTTTTCTTTATCTCTTCTCTCTTTTTCTCACCATTTCTTTCTTTCTCTCTCTCTTCCCCTCCTTTCTTTTCCCTTTTTCTGTTCCCTCTCTTCCTTCTCTCCACTTCTCTTTCCCCCCTCTCACCCCTCCCTCTCTTTTTCTCTCTCCTCCCTCTTTTCTCCATCTCTCTCTCTCCACTTCCTTTTTTCTTTCTCTTCCTCAATCTCTCTGTTTCTCTTTTTGCTCCCCTCTATTTCTGTTTCTCTTTTCCTTTCTCTTCCTTCCTCTATCTCTTTCTCTCTTTCCTTTCCCTTTCCCCATCTGTGTCTCTCTCTTCTTTTTGGGTGGTAAGGCAGTGATATCACAACAATTGCCCCCATATAGTTTATCATTCCTCCAAGCTCCGTGTGCCCAGTCAGGGATGTTACTGAGGAGGCTACTGAATGGAGGAACTCAGTGGAGGAGGCTTGGTACTGGGAATATGGCAGCACTGTTTTCATCTCATCCCAAATATGCTCAGACACTGACCTGACTTTTCCCACTTACTGGGGAGCCAGGATGGGTAGACGTGGATGTCATGCTATGGCCGTAGACGTTGCTGATACTCAGCATCCTCCCCCACTCCCCCCTGGTCTGTGGCTGAAATAGGCTGAGACTGGGGACTTTGGGGTCCCAGCCTTCTGGGGTCCCCTGACCAGTTCGTGACTTCTCTAACTCCAGCCCTTGCCCCTAGCTATCCCTGTTCTTTGACATTTTGCTGTGCATGGCACGGGATGTGAACCGTGAGAGCTTTCTGACTGATTGTCACCCTGAGAGGGGTCAGGGAGACATGGACCAAGCATGGGGCCAGCGGAATGCACGAGCTGTGCTGTGGAAGGAGCTCTGGGACCAGCCTCTTAGCCTTGGTGGGTGTGACCTAAATCTGCCCCGATCATTCCTGGGGATCAGGGAATGCAGGGACGGCTGGGATGGGCTATGGAGCACAGTAGGGCTGCAGGAAACCACAGCCCCTTTGGGAGATGCCCTACTTTTCTTACACGCTGCTATCTTCTGTATACTCTCTGATCCAACTTTACCAGGCTTCTTGCTAGCACATGACCCTCCATCTTCAGTCTCCATGCCTTTGCAGTGGCTGTGCCCCATGCCTGGAATGCCATCTCCCTCACCTCCCCTTGTTAGTTTCTCTGACTTTCTTCAAGATTCAGCCCAAACCCCATCTGCTATAAGGGATCTTGCCTTTTTTCCCCACCTCTTAGTGCCTCATGTCTAAGGTTACCTCCTACCACTTCTGAATATATCTGCGGTTTGCATGTTGTCTCCTCCCTCAGTCTATGAATCCCTTGAGGCTTTTACTTATAGTCCCCAGCACTTAGTGCAGTGCCTGGTATATCTCAGTAAATGCTAGTGGATTGACTGGGATATGTAGACTGGAGGAAACCACATCACCTTTAGCCCGATAGGGAGACTTCCCAAGGAATGAAGTCTCCCCTTTCCTTTGCTCTCAGTCTCCTGGCTGAAACAGTGTTAGTCAGCCGACAGACATTTATTAAGCGCCTGCTGTGTGCCCTTGCTTGGATACTCTCCATCATAAACTCTGACATATGAATTGGACGGGCGGATGATGCCAAGAGGGCAGTGCTTTCTGGTGTGTGGGGGGGAGAGTGCGCTGTGTTTTGTCATGAAGACCCTGGACTCAGATCCCACTCTTTACATTTACTAGTTGGGTGAGTACAGGCAAATTGCTTTTCCTCTGAGCCTTAGTCTCCTCACCTGCAAATTGATCATGATAATATTCACTGCACCTACTCACTGGGGGCTGTTAGTTGTCAGGCGGATGAAGTACTCTGCCACCCTCTCATCTCTGTGAATGTCTGCCGCCAGGCCGTGGCCCTTCCAGAACGCAGCCCTGATGACAAAGCCTCGTCCTCTCCTGTCCCTGTGAACCAGAGAACTGGCCCAATTCTTGCCTTCCTCAGTGACATCATCATCTTTTGCCTTTGTGTGGGGGGAACTGTGATATCTGAGAGCCTTTGAAATGGCCCAGGGTCTAAGTCAGGTGTTCTTTACCTAGGATAGATTTCTGGGGGTCTACAAACTTGAATGGGAAAAAAAAATCACGTCTTTGTTTTCACTAACCTTGGGCTTCCTTTAGTATTCTGCATATTTTAATTTATACATTCTAAAACATGATTCTTAAAAGGGGTGCAAAGCTCCTCGGGGCTTTCCCCAGAGGGGTCTGGACTACACAAAAAAATAGGACCCCAGGTCTTAGAGGCAGTGGGTAGAATGGGAAACGTGGTACCCCATGAATGATAATAAGTAATGATAATTAAAAATAAATAAATAGAACAATAATAATCCCATGAATAATACCAATTATATAGTAGTTTATATAGGGCTTTAAGGTTTAGGAAATGCCTTACAGGTATTGCGTCACTGGTTGCCTTTCTTTTCATTTACGAGGTCTGGTCATACAGTCTTGCTTCTGCCCTGTTCTGGGGGCTGCTTTGGGCCCTTAGGGGCAGCAGATGCTCTGGGCAAAGGCTGTATCGTTCCCACCCAACCCTTCGCCACACACATGCACCTGTGGGTCTATGTCTCCTCAGTGTACATCCCAGATGGCACCTATGAATATATGACCTCGTCGGCCAGCGCCCACCTCCGCAGCCTGACGCTCCCCCGGGACCTCTTTGCTCAGATTGTGCACTCGCAGGTGGAGGTGAGTGTGCCTTCCTTCCCTGCTTTTTCCTGTCAATGCAGAGGGAGCAGATGGGCATTTACCGAGTGTGTGCCTTGGACCCGGGGTGTTGGGGTGTTCAGGAAGGACCAGCACCCCTGGTGGGGCAGTTCCTCCTCCACCTTCACCCAGCTCTCCCCTGGGGTTCCAACAAGCTGTATCATGTGTAATGGCTGCAGCCTGTAAAACTAGGAAAGTGGGCTAAACCAGAGCGAGGGCAACTGACAGGCCTCAGCCCTGTCATTGAGTTAGGGGGTGTCTCCCCCAAGCGTGTGAAGACTTGCCCCCGGTGGAATGGGCAGATGAGAATTTGTTCTGATGGCCACGAAGGAGGCTAAAGCAGGAAGGGAGAGTGGAGAGCCTGGTCGGACATTGGAGACTCCAAGGTCATCCTCTGCCTCCCGAGCCATTGACAATCCTCCTGACTTTTGTCCTGCCACTGAACTTCAGTGACTCTGGAAGGAGAGTGAGGCCGGCCACTCTGTGACTGCCTCACTCAAATCCAGTTCATGAGAACGTCCAGACATCACCCGTGACGTCAGACAAAGGCTGAGGGATGACCATGGCCACCCTGTGCCCAGCCACTGTGGGGGGCAGAAGAAGAGACATGGTCCCTGCCCTCAGCTTACAGTCTGCTTGGGGAGTCGACACCCCAACATGAACCTGCCTCCCTTATGAGATATAGTATATTGCCAGACCAGATGAGTGACGTAGACTCTAAGCATCACGATAATTCAGAAGAGTTCGTTGTGGGCTGCCTCTTTAATTAGCCGCATTACTTTGGACAAGTCATTTCCCTTCTTGGGCCTCAGTTTCCTTTTCTGTAAAATAAGAGATTTGTCTCAGAGGGCTCTCAAATCCCTTGTTCTTCTGATAGTCATCAGGAAAAGCTCCAGCTTCCCTGAAGGTGGGACTTGAGATGAGCCTTGAAGGATGGATAGAGAGGGTTGGGACATTTGTAGAGGAGTGGGCAGAGCCGTCTGGACTGGGA
Source organism: Gymnobelideus leadbeateri (assembly GCA_011680675.1). Lineage (NCBI taxonomy): Eukaryota > Metazoa > Chordata > Mammalia > Diprotodontia > Petauridae > Gymnobelideus > Gymnobelideus leadbeateri. Next base: position 264,511 of record WOXC01005480.1, read on the forward strand.
TAGGAGCATGACCATGGTGTGTATGTGTAGCTGGAGGGGTGGGGTCACTGAGGAGACAGGCCTGATGGGGGGGGGGGGGGTTGTGTGCCAGCAGCGCCAGGAGACGATGCTGGAGAGGTCAGTCTTTGGGCCTGGCCCTGTGGGCAGTAGGGAGCCAGGAGAGGGACTTAATGGGAATAACCTTCCCAGGCCCAGTCATGTTTCCTTCCTTCTTGCCTTTGCAGAAGCCTCAGTTCTTGGAAGCCGGCTGCTCTGTGGTCAATAGCCTGCTGGAAGGAGAGGTTCGCCTGGGCCCTGGGAGTGTGATTCAGCATTGCCAGCTGCAGGTAAAAGCTGTTCTTCCCCCACCTCCCTGTGCCCCAGCCCCTGCAGGCACCTCCTCTCTGTCTCCCGCTGCACCCATTGAACAGGTTTGTCCAGGAAGGTAGAGGGGATCGAGGAAGGGGAGCCCCTCTCTCCCTGCCACCCTCATTTTGCTGCCATCAGAAAGAGAGAAAAGGAGGCAGGTCTGTGGACAAAGAGAGGGCCTTAGGAGGGGAGCCAGTGGGGCAGCCAAATTCAATTAAAAAATAATTTACTCAGTGAACAATTAAAAAGTGCTTACTCTATATAAAGGCTATTTGAACAGCCTGAGGATCAGATACTCTGGGTCCTAAAGGCCAAGAATGGCACCTCTGAATATCACTGGCCTTTGTTGTCGTATTTCTTCAGCAAGCATTTATTTATTCATTCATGCATCAAGGTAATTGAAGTTAAGTGACTTGCCCAGGGTCATACAGCTAGTAAGTGTCAAGTGTCTGAGAGCAGAATTGAACTCAGGTCCTCCCATCTCTAGGGCCGGTACTTTATTCACTGTGCCATGTAGCCACCCCACCAGCAAGCATTTAAGTGCCTGCTGCATGCTAGGCACTTGGGATCCAGAACCAAAATTGCAGTGGTCCCTTCCCTCAAGGAGCTTAGATGCATGAAAATAACGAAGTAAAGTCACATATACAAAGTTTGGGAGGAGGAGACAGGGAAAGAACAGTGGCATCTGGGGGGTCAGGATAGCTCTCAAGTCGGGGGATGGTGCTTGGGCAGTCTTGAAGGAAATTCGGGGCTCTGTTAGGGGAAGGTGAGAAGGGAGTTTCTTCTGGACAAAGGCAAAGGGGGTGGATGAACCATTCAAGCAGGAATGGGGAGCCTGCAGCCTCAAGGCCATGTGGCCCTCTAGGTCCTCAAGTGTGCCCTTTGACTGAATCCAAACTTCGTAGAGCAAATCCCCTTTCATAAAAGGATTTGTTCTGTAAAACTTGGACTCAGACAGAGGACCTAGAAGGCCACGTGTGCCCTGAGGCTGCAGGTTCCCCACCTGGTCACTATTGTATTCACCTAGTGTAGTCATGTACAGTACAGCTGGAAAGATGGGCAGGAGCTGTATGCTGAGATGTCTGTATTTTATCTAGGAGCTGAGAGCCACTGGAGCTTTCTAAGCATGGTCTGACTCATGCTTTAGGAATGTGGGCGGTGATGTTGAGGATGGGTTGGAGAGAGGCCCGGTCCCAGACCCTAATCCCTCCAAGCCGTGGCCCCTGCCTCTCTGACCTGGGTTCTTCTCACACTGGGGGCCAGTCCTGAGTGAGGGCAGTTGCCAGTGGCCACATCCCAGCTCCTTCTCTCCCAACCAGGGTCCCATGCACATTGGCCCTGGGTGCCTCCTGCTCGGACTGGACAGAGCTTCCTCCAGCGCCCTCCATGGCTTGGCGCTGCACGACCTCATCCTCCAAGGACATTGTATCCAGCTGCGGGACACCTCTGTCCAGGTTTTCACTCTCATTGGCCGCCGAGACGACTGGCAGGTAGGTCTTTTCCTGGCATTGCTGCTCTCTCAGACCTGAAGCACCAGAAGGAACCTTAGCCATCCCTACATTCTATAGATGAAGAGACTGACCCAGAGAGGTTATATCACCCACCCAAGCTTACAGAGTTAGTAACTACCAGAGCTAGGATTCAAACCCAGGTCCTCTCACTTTTTTTTTTTTTTTTTTTGCTTTTTGGAGGGCAGTTGGGGTTAAGTGACTTACCCAAGGTCACAGGCTAGTTTTTGTGTTAAGTGTCTGAGGCTGGATTTGAACTCAGGTCCTCCTGACTCCAGGGCTGGTGCTCTATTCACTGCACCACCTAGCCACCCCTGGGTCCTCTCACTTTAATCTAGCTCTTTCCTCTACATGGGGGAGGCCCCTACGAAGGGCCATGACTATCACTGAGGTTGGCCAGGGAACCTTTTATCAAAGACAGTGTCAGGTGGATAGTGTGTTGGACTTGGAGCCAGGAAGATCTGAATTTAAATCTTCCTTTAGACACTGACTAGCTGTGTGACCCTGGGCAAGTCACTTAACCTCTGTTTATCAGTTTACTCATCTATAAAATGGGGATAATAATAGCACCTACCTCCCAGGATCAAATGGAGTTATATTTGTAAAGTGTTCCACAAAGCTGAAGGCTCTAGGTGAATGCTGTGTGAGCCCAGGGAAGTCACGGGACATCTCTGAATTATTCTTTGGAGTCCCCAGCTCCATGGGTCTGAGGTACCCGGGTTATAGGGAGGGTGCTGTCTCCCTAGACTGGCTTCACCTGGGGATAGGAAGGAGATGACCCAATGCCTGCCCTCAGGGGACTTCCAGTCTAAGGGGAGGCTGCCCCTCCCCTCCTTCACCCAGTGAGCTTGAGAGTGACAAGCAGTGCCGAGCTGAGGACACACAGAGCCAGGCTGAGGCCAGGATGCCCTCATCCTTGGTGGGCGTGCATAGGGAACATCTTGTGCCATTGTGGAATGTCGGCACTGGAAAGGATGTTAGAGGTTATTGAGTGAAGTGCTTCCATTTTATAGGCCAGGAGATTGAATCCCAGACTCTTGATTAAACCCCATCTTTTCAGTTCTCAAGGGGCTAATTTGCTTGAAGGTTTTTTTTTTAAGAAATGCTATAGACCTTTCTCAGCCCCTGGAGCCCTGTGTCCTGCCTCAGGGCTCCTTCCTTCCCCAGCTCAGGGCCGATTGGTCACTCATCTCCACCCCTCCCTACCTTAGCCACCTCTGCCTCCCTGAACCCCCCACTGTTTCCTAATTGTGTCCTTTTGACTGTTCCCATCTCTATCCTTTCCAGAGCCCAGCACTGGGGAAGGGTACATATCTCAATGTGCCCTGGAGCGAGTTCTTCCAGAAGACGGGCATCCGGTAAGCGCCACGGGATCCATTGAGGCAGGATGACCCCAGTGGGGTGTAGGACCACTTCCCGCTGGAGAATCCTCCCATCTCAGATCCCCGGGTGCCCTCTACCCTCTCCCCATCCCGTGCCATGAACCTTAGTCACGTCCTCTGCCATGTGGACCATTCCATATTATCTTGACAGGCCTAGTTTCCTCCCCTTGTCCCTCATACTCACTTTCCCTGTCATTTGACCCAGGGATGGATGTGAACATTTTCCTTTTGGCCAGGGTTGGTGGTGGTGATGGTATTCCTCTCTGCCAAGGTGGGCTAGCAGTGGTTAACCCTAAGCCTGTGACCCCGTACCCCTAGTGACGTCCCATCAAATGGAACAAGGTCCTCCATTGACCATCTAGCCCAAGGACCTTCAGCTGTCCCCAGTCACTCTGGTAGAGGGGGCTGAGCTGGGAGCGGACCCCTTCTAATCCTTGTCTTTGCCTTGCATCAGGGATGGTGACATATGGGATGTGGACACCCCCCCGGCAGAGCGCTGCCTTCTCACTGCTCGGCTCTTCCCAGTATTTTCCACCTCGAGGTCCCCAGGCCTCTGGGACATTCTGTGGCTGCTGGGCTCCAGTGGAGGCTCCCTCCAGACCTGGAGAGCCTCCTGGCGCATGTCCTGGAAGCAGATTCAGCTTTACCTGGACCAGGCCGCCACTCTGGCTTCTCGACGGACCCTCTTCTTCCAGCAGGCCCAGGGGAAGGTGCGGCGTGTGCTGGACGGGCGTCAGGACCACAGCCTGCTGCCGCTGATCAGGGCTGCCACTCATGAGGGGTGCCACGAGCTGCTGCTAACCACACTGGACCAGGGTGAGTCAGAATTTCCTGTCCCCCATCATTAGATTCCCTGCATAGGGCAAGCTAGTCAGTCAGTCTGTAAATATTTATTAAGCACTGGGCTAAGGCTGGGGATACAAAGAAAGGCAGAAAGTGCCTGCCCTCAAGGAGCTCCCAATCTAACAGGGGAGACAACATGCAAGCAATTGTATACAGACCTGATACATACAGGAAAAATCGGAAATAATCCCCTTGTCGGGGATTGGGCAGGCTGCTGGTAGAAGGTGAGATTTGGGTTGAGACCTGAAGGAAGTCAGGAGGTGGAAATGAGAGGGGAGAGCCTTCCAGGCATGGTGCACATCCCTGGGAAACCACCAGGAGATAGGGCCCCAGCTATTCCTTCCCCTTCTTAACTTGGAGTCAGTGATGATTTCCAGGGGTGAGTGCCATATGAGCTTGGATGGGGAAAAAGTATATCTGTATCCCCAAAAGTAATTGGTTTCCTTGGCAATCCCATGTATTTTATCATGCATTTGAAAACATGATTCTGAGAAGGGATTTATAAACGTCATCAGAGTGCCGATGGGGTCCAAGACACACAAAACATTAAGACCCCTAGTCTTTTTCTCTCTCCTCCTCCCAGGTTCCTGGGCACACACCCCATTCCCTTCATGGAAAACCTCTTCCTGACAATATCTTGTCCTAGATGTGGCTGCCAAGGAAGGAGAAGGCCCCTAACTGGGTGTTTCCACAGGCAGCTCAGGACATCTGAGGCCATATGCGTGTATTTTTGGCATACTAAAAAGGGGTCTTTCATCCCAAATAGAACTTCCCCCTCACCTGTCACAGTGCCCAAAATCCCATGATTGGAAATTTATTCCTTCTGTGCTTCAAGCTTTTCTAGAGTCTTCCATTACATTAAAACATGACTATTTCTGGGAAGGATGAGAAGATTTGAAAGCTTCTCCATGAATAACTGATAAGTAGGGGAAGAGGAAAGAGAATTGGGGTCCCAAGGGAAGCAGACACAGGATGGGATGGGGAGGAGGGCATCATTCACAGTTAGCTAAGGGGGGAATTCTAGCCCACCATGGTCTCTGCTCCTTTTAGCTCCCCTCAGGAAGCCCCTTCTCTCTCTACCAGATTCCCTCTACCATCTGAATGACCCGACACAGTTGTACCCTGAGAAGCATGTACCCCAGGGGCAGAGAGCAGCAGGGATTCTGGGGCAGGGGAGGAGCCTTGAAGTCTCTATTCTGTTTGCTGGGCATGGGCCACTTACCCCCCAGAAAGCAAAGAGCTGAAGTTACCAGGCATCTGCTCCCAAGGCTCCATCTCCCCAGGCCTTTGTGACCTTTTAAAGAATTTCTATATTTTGATAACTGTATTTTAGTCTAATATGCAGCCTCTTTTTAGAATGTTAAGATTTCTAAAACACCTTATAAATATTACCTCATTTGAACCTCAGAACAACCCTGGGAAGTAGGGGCTTCGATCACCCCCATTTTACAGATGATTTGAAAACTAAGGACAACAGGGGTTAAATGGCTTGCCCAGGTCATATAGCTAGTAAGTGTCTGAGGCAAGATTTGAACCCTGGTCCTCCAGGCTCCAAGTTCATCTTTCTATTCGTTGAACCACCTGGCTGTCTATTGTCATCCTATATGTTTTATTTTATGCATTTAAAAGCCTTATTCTGAAAAGGGAGTCTCCCCTTTCTCATTTAATAGGCTGCCCAATGGGTCCATGGCACAAGGGTTAAGCTTCCCTTCCCTGAACCTTCCTGTGATCCATCCTGAGGCTTATCTGTCCTAACTCATTTGAACCTTGATAGTCCCTGTGTCTTCCCCTTTGAATTTGATCTGATGAACTGATTAATACCTAGAATGATAGAGTAGGAAATGTTCCTACTAGAGAGTAGGGACAGTTTGATGCTTTGTCTTTGTAAATTCTCAGGGCTAAAAACCCCCAGGGATTGACAGTAGTTGTTTAATAAATGTTTGTTGATTAATTTATTTTATTTTGTTTTGAGGCCATTGGGGCTCAGTGACTTGCCCAGGGTCACACAACTAGTAAATGGCAGGTGTATGGGGCTGGATTTGAACTCAGGTCCTCCTTAATCCAGGGCTGGTGCTCTACCTACTGTACCACTTACTTGCCCTGATTACTTGATTTTATAGGGAGCGGATGTTTTATTTTGTTTTGTTTTCTAGGTTTTAAAATTAAATTTCAGTTTTATTTATTTTGCATGTATATTTTGACTGGTGCCTTCTGGAGACACTATCTCTAGCTTTGTTTAACCCATTACTCCATGAAAAGGATAGGAATTTCTAACAGGTAGAGGTGATAATTGAGGGGCAATTCTGGGGCTCTCTTGAAATCCTGGAACTTAGACCCCATTGCATAGACTCTTGCTCACTCTGCCTCTGGTGGGAACAAGAAGAAAGTAAGCTTTTTGGCTTCTTTCTGTTGTTATGCCTGTGGGTTATCCATCTGGGAGTGAAGGGGTCCTGTTGGCTTTCCCTCAACTCATTTCCCCTTGCAGTCGCAGCTCAGGCTGAAGATCCTGGTGTGGCAGCCCGGGCCTTGGCCTGCATAGCTGATGTCCTGGGCTGCATGGCTGGAGGCCATGGGGGTCTTCGAAGTGGACCAGCAGCCAACCAGGAGTGGGCCCTGGCCTTCCAGTACCTGGAGAGAGGGGACATGGCGAGGGGCGTGGAAGAGCTTGCCCGTGAGAGGACCAAGTGGCTGGGCAGGTGAACTTGGGGTAATGCTGGGGATAGGGAAGGGGAAAGCCACGCATGGGGATGGTATAATGATAATTAATAATAATGGTAAGGATGATGGTAATAGTTTCTTCATTAGAATATAAGCTCCTTGAGGGCAGGAACTGTCTTGTTTGTTTTTTCATTTTGTCTGTCTGCCTATCTATCTATCCATCTAATCTGTCTATTCCACTCTATCTATATCATCAATTATCTCTCTGTCCTTCCCTGTCATCTATTTCTCTCTATCCTCTAGCTATCTCTATCTCATCTTCTGTCTTTCTCCCTCTCTCTATGCTCTTTCTGTCATCCATCTATTTATTGATCAGTCTATCCATCTATCTGTCTACCTATTTAACTACCCATCCATCCATCTTCAGTCCATTTTCCATTTTTCAAAGCTCCGACCTGTCACTTAACTTATCTTGTCACTCAATTAGCTGGGCATATTGTCCAGAATAGAGCCCAGGTCACTCAATTTCTAGCCCAGCCCACTTTTTTTTAGTTTTTTTTTTTTTCTAATTAAGTAAAATATATTTTCTTTCTCTCCCATCTCTCTACCCTATTAAAAAAAAAGAGAAAAAAAAACCTTGGTAACAATTATTTGTAGCCAAGCAAAACAGATTTCTTCGTGGACCATATCCAAAAACCATGTTTGATTTTGAATGTAAAGGTGGGTTTCATCACTGGCCCTCTGGAGTTGTGGTTGGTCATTTGTGTTGAATAGGTTCTTAAACCTTACAGAGTTGTTGGTCTTTCCAGTACTGTTACAGGGTAAATTGTTCTCCTGGTTCTGCTCACTTCACTTTGCATCTGCTCATAGAAGTCTTCTCAGGCTCCTCTGAAGCCATCTCTTTCCTCATTTCTTAATAGTACAGTCATCTTCCATGACATTTATACACCAGTCCCCAAATGATGTAGCCCATTTGTTTGGGGTTTTTTTTTCACTTTATCAAACTTCCTGCCATAAAGGGAAGAAAAAGGTGGGCAATAGAACCCGGTGTTTTGGGCCTGGGCCTGACCTGGGCCGGTGACATCTTCATCTGTATAATGGGGGGGGGGTGATGCTAGGTTGCCTCTGCGGTCCCTTATGGCTCAGGCATTCTCTGCTCTTTCCCTGCTGTCTGGTTTCTAGGCCAGCCCTGCTAGTGAGAGCTGCTCGGCATTACGAAGGAGCCGAGCAGATCCTTATCCGCCAGGCGGTCATGTCTACCTTTTACTCTGTCACCACGGTTGAACCCCCACCTTTTGGGCACTGGGTGGTGGTGGAGTGCCCAGCCAGGGTGGACTTCTCCGGTAAGAACTACGTCCTGTGCCCCAACGGGAGCTGCTGGGTAGGGGGGTGTTCTCCCTTTGCCCCACCCAGAGTGGGTGGATCCCGGAGCCTTGGTGAGTCCAGGGATCCTCTGTGGCAGGTGGCTGGAGTGATACCCCACCCATCACCTACGAGCATGGAGGAGCGGTGGTGGACCTGGCCGTCCTGGTGGATGGGCAGAGGCCCATCGGGGCGAGGGCACGTCGAATCACTCAGCCTGAGCTGCGGCTGTCAATCGGGACCCATTCAGGTGAGGTGTTTACAGAGATTGTGTGCCGGAGCCTGGAGGATCTTCGGGATTATTGTCAGCCACATGCACCAGGTGAGAACCTCTGTCCACAGCCAGCTTCCCACAATGTGTACTGAGACAGTACTTAGGTCACCTGATCCTTAGTGCCATCCTCTAGAGATAAAATCAGACTAGATGATCTCTGAGGGCCCTTCCAGGCTCTTAAAATCTGTGGAGTCTGGAAAACTTTACTTCAAATCCAGCCTCACACACTTACTGGCTGTGTGACCCTGGCCAAGTCACTGTATCTCTGCCTGCCTCCATTTCCCTGTTTATAAAATGGGGATCATAATAATACCTCCCAGAGTTATTGTGAGAACAAATTGAGGTAATATCTGTAAAAGCTTAGGATAGTGACTGGCACATAGTAGGTATATAATAAATGCTTATTCCTTTTCCTCCCCTTCCCCTTCCTCTTATTAATCAGTGTAGATCAATGGATTAATTGACAAGCATTCATTAAGCACCTGCTGTATTTCAGACACTGTACTAGATACTGGAGCTGCAAAGCCTCCTTATTCTCAAGGAGGAAGACAGCGTTGTGCCTTTATAGGTATACATAGAGCAGAGAGATGGTCTTGGAGAGGATGTCAGTCATACAACATTAGCATTTGTGCTGAATCTGGAAGGAAACCAGGGATCCCAAAAAGCTGAGATAGGGTAAAGTTCATCCTAGACAAGGGATACTGCCAGTGCAAAGGCATGGAGATGGGAAATGGAGTGTTGTGTATGAGAAACTTCAAGAGGTCTAGTTGACTGTAGCATACATGGAACTAATATACTCAGAGCTTCCTAGTCAGCAGACAAGGAAGAGTAAGGGGTAATAAGGTAGGAAAGAGAGGAAGAAACAAAGTTATAAACAGCTTTCAAAACCAAATGGAGAGAGGTGGCTAAGTGGTGCAGTAAATAGAGCACCGGCCCTGGAGTCAGGAGGACCTGAGTTCAAATTCAGCCTCAGACATTACTCAGACTTACTGGCTGTGTGACCTTGGGAAAGTCACTTAACCCCAATTGCCCTGCCTTCCCCACTCCAAAAAAGCACACACACACCCAAACCCAAACCCAAATGGAGGACTTTGATTCTAGAGTCAAGAGGGGACCTTTGGAATTTCTTGAATTGGGGGAAGACATACAGTTTAAGAAAATTGTTTTCATGAGTGACTGGAGGATGGATTGGAGCCGGAGAGAGACTTGACACAGGAAGAGTAAATAATAGTTTATTGCCATAGTCCAGTTGAGGGGTGATGAGGGCCTATGCTTGGGTAGCAACTTGGGCAGATTGGATATGTAGTGTGAGTGAGTGAGGCATCAAATGACTAATACAAAACTTGGGGGACTCGGAGAGGATGGCAGTTCCCTTGATAAAACATTTTAGAAGAGGAGGGGAGAGAAGTTTGATTTTGGATAGGCTGATTTTGAGGTACCTATGGGACATTCATTTTGGCCACTGGTGATGGCTGGTACTGGAGCTCAGGAAAGAGACTAGGTCTGGATGTATCTGGGAGTCATCTGAATAGAGATTGTAATCAAAACACCAAATCAGAGAGTGTAGAATGAGGAGAGAAGAGGGTCTCAAGACAGGCTTGGCAGATCCATCAAAGGAGACAGAAGGGTCACACAGACAAGAGAGCAGTCTCACAAAAACCCAAGGAGGGGAGTCTTTAGGAGGAGAGGGTGGCCAACAGTGTCAAATGGTGCAGAGAAAGATGGAGGATGAGAATTGAGACGAGACCATCAGATTTGACAACAAAGAGGTCATCCATCAATCACTTTGAAGGAAACTAGGGAGCACTTAGGCAACTTCCTGCCTTTTCTCTGCCATCTTGGCCTCACCCTCACTGGTCACTTTGGAGAGCAGTTTCAGTTGTGTAATGAGGATGGAAGTCAGGTTTCAACGGGTTTAGAAGAGAATAAGGGGAGAAGCCATGAAAGGAAGGCATGCAGGCAGCTTTTTCTAGGAATTTGGCTAAAAAAGAAAGATAGAAGATGAAAGCTTGTGGGGAATGAGTTTCTAGTGAGGATTGTTTTTAAGGATGAGGATACTTGTGAAGTGGCACTTCAGAAATGGGTAAGTTTGTACATATATTTGGACTTTCTTGCTGTATCGATCAGTTATGCTGACATTTCTTTCCTCTCTTAAAAAAATTCTGTTTATCATATGAGATGACTCTTGGGGAGGAAGAGGGATGCGTGGGATGCTATGGTGATGTAAGAAATAGAAGATCAATAACTAATATGAAAATGTTTAATAGGAATGTATGTGTAGAGCCTATATCAGATTGCATGCTGTCTTGGGGAGGGGGAGAAAATTTAAAACTTATGGAAGTGAATGTTGAAAACCAAAAATAAATAAATTAACTAAAAACAAATAGAAGACCAATTTAAAAAAAGAAACATGTCAGATTGGGTTGGATGTCTCCGTTTAGCTCTCTTCCCCTCCTCCATTTTCTTGCAGGGGCTCTGCTGAAGGCAGCTTTCATCTGTGCCCAGATTGTACGGATCCACTCCCCAAAGTCCCTGCAGACCCAGCTTCACCATCGCTTTGGGGGTGGCTTCGAGCTGTACACGTGGTCTGACCTGCCTCACGGCTCTGGTCTGGGTGAGTGGCCCCTCTGACAGCAGTCTGTGCTCTGGCCCCATTCCGTCCAGCCCTTCACTCCAGACTCTTGGCCAAGGCCCCAGCCTTCGGTCTCTCTTTCTGCCAGTCCCTTCCCAGCCTCAGCCCCTTCTTCCCTGTAAGGCACTAAAGCAGATGATTTCTCCTAACACCATAGGCACAAGCAGCATCTTGGCCGGGGCAATGCTGGCGGCCTTGCATGGAGCAGCAGGGGAAAGAGTGGGCACTCAAGCCTTGATCCATGCTGTGCTACATTTGGAGCAGATGCTTACCACGGGTATGGTGGGGAAAAGGAGGGAGAGAGGTTGGACCTTGGGGAGACAGGAGCTCAGGAAAAGGCAGTGCGGGGTGGGAGCCTCAGCCCTGGTAAATGGGGCTCATGTAGAATTTTTCCAAGGGCCAAAAACCATCAGCAAGCATTTATTAGGTGCTAGACACCATTCTAGTGTGTTAGGAATCGCCAGCAAAAAGACACGGCCCTTGCCCTCAAGGAGTCTGCATTCTTATCACCCTTGACCTGGCCATATCCCAGAATTCTAACTGGTTTGGAATTGTCTGATAACATATATGTGATTTACATGGCATTTTAATCTCCCTACATACCTAATGCTGCCCACCAAGCCTGGTCATTTTCAGCTTTCCTAGACATTTCTTGGGGATACTGAGGGGCTGCAGACATTTGGGGACTCAGCTTTATGGCTTTGCCATCAGTTTCTCATATTTTTGGGGGGAAGACATTTCCTGCTTTTGAGTTTCCCCTGGGCCCCTATGCCCATACTCATGTCCGAGGGGGGAATTTTACTTCCTCTACCTGGGTGTTGAGTGAAGGGGCTATTTATTCATTCGTTAACTCATTCATTCATCAGAGATATATTCCTGGGTTGGATATACTTGGTCCAGGTAAGTTATCATTATAATGACCATGTATTTATAGAGCTTTATACAGAGTTCTGAGACTCAGCAAGGTTCCAAGGGATCTGAACCGAGTAGCACAGCTTCTGAGTGGCAGAGTTTAGACCTTGGTGTCCTTTGGCTTTCTTCTCTTTTCTCTAGACCAAAAGCCCTGGAGCAGCAAAAGGATGAAGAGATTGCTTTCCCTCTTAATTCTGTCCTATTTATCTGGGATGTAACTGGCTTTGTTCATATTGGTTTAAATGTGTCCATGTTCCTTGTAAGCTCCTTGAGGGCAGGGACAGTCTTTTGCCTTTTTAAAAAAAAATCGTATTATTTAATTAAATATTTCCCAATTAATGTTAAGAAATTTTGAGTTCCAAATTCTCTCCCTCATGCTTCTCCCCCACCTACTGAGAAGGCAAGTGATGTATCAACTATACATGTGAAGTCACGCACAGCATAATTGCTTATTCCTCATGTTTTTGCCTCTTTGTTCCCCTGGTGCGTACCACACCATAGGCACTTAAATATTTATTGAATGAATGAGAGGGTGAGAATGTGGTGTCATGGATGGGGCTTGGGAGAGATGTCAGAAATGGCCTGTAACAGACAGGGTTTTGGGGCTTGCAGGAGGCGGCTGGCAAGATCAGGTGGGTGGCCTTGTCCCAGGCATCAAGATAGGGCGATCGAGGCCTCAGCTGCCATTGAAGGTGGAAGTGGAAGAAATTTCAGTGCCTGCTGCCTTCATACGGACCCTCAATGAGCACCTCCTCCTTGTGTACACAGGCAAGACCCGCTTGGCACGAAACTTGCTTCAGGTAAGCTCTTCCTCTGTGTCCATGTCTCCCTGACCCAGTACTTGGATAGAGGAGAATGTCTGCTGGGGAGAGATGCCTTGTCCGGGACTTGAGAGCACCTCCCGTGTCCACACCTGACAATTTCCATTCCTTTTCCTTTTTTGCCCTCATCACCAACTACAGGATGTACTGAGGAACTGGTATGCCCGGCTGCCTGCTGTTGTGGACAATGTCCAAGCTTTGATGAGAAATGCTGAGGAATGTGCTCAGGCCTTCAGCCAAGGTGAGTGCTCTTTGAGGAGTGGGCAAGGTCCAGGGAGCTGATCCATTGGTGTCTGACCAGACAGACTTCAGTGGGAGTCGGAATTCAGGACTTTCAGCAATGCTAGCTCCCATCATTTACTCACATTTCCCCTACAAAGTGACAGACCAGTGCCCGAGTTTACCCTTGGAAGTCTAACCATCTGGGGCCAAATGTGCTGGCTGCCCATCGGGCTCCTTATGCATACATAGTAAGGAGGAAGCACATATGGGGATAGAGGGAGCTGAGAGAAGCAGCACTGAACAGATCCCTGGGTGTGGTCATAGCTGTGGTCTGGCTTGAGTTGATTCATGCTGGTCTGCCCTAAGGGATCTCAACCCTTCCCTGTCCCTGACCTATCCAATGTGCCTTTTTAGGGGCTGTTACCAGGAATCCTGGGCCTGGCTGCCCTGCCCTCGAGAGGGGAGGTGGCAGTAGAGGACCCAGAAGAGATTCTGGAGTTCACAGCTCTTATTGGTCCTGGGGACTACTTCCTGCTCAGTATACTTGAGCTCCAAAGCTGAGGAGTAGACAGATATTCTGTGAATGCCCAGGGCTGCCTATGTTTACTTTGCATTGCAGGGAGCCTGCCCCTTCTGGGCCAGTGTCTAACTCGGTACTGGGAACAGAAAAAGTGCATGGCTCCTGGCTGTGAATCCCAGGCTGTACGGCGCATGATGGATGCCCTGAAGCCCTACGTCTATGGCCAGAGCCTGGCAGGGGCTGGCGGTGGCGGCTTCCTCTATTTGCTGACTAAAGAGCCCCGGCAGAAAGAGGTCCTTGAGAATGTGCTGGCCAAGACAGAGGTATAGAGTGGGCTGGGGAATGGGGAGCTCCTTTTTCTGCTGGGCCAACCCCCTGGCCTTTTTCAGGACCTCTTCATCTCCTAGAATTTCTCTCACCTGCTGTGCTTCCCTTCCAGGGCTTGGAGAAATACAGCATCCACTTGGTGGAGGTGGACACGGAGGGCTTCAGCCTGCAATTGCTGGCCAGTGACACTTCTGCCTGACAGATTGGAGATGCTCAGGCCTTGTTCCAGCCAGGGCTGGTGGTAATGCCAGGAAGGGAAGAGCCTGAACTTTGGGCCCAGTGAGTCCTGGCTTTTTTGCTTTTCTCATAGGAAGAGGCAAATACCATTCTATTTTGTTTCTCTCTGGGAGCCAGAGCAAGAAATCATTGGGACTTGAGACAGCAAGAATACCCATTCTTTGGGGAAGGGCATCCTGGACCCAGAGCTGGGAAGGTGTCTGGAATTTCCCAGTCACAGCAGACATCAGCATGGTCTTGGTCTCAGCCAAACTGAGACTGAAGGGCCTCAATCATTTCATCCTCTCATCATGGTGGCCTAGGGTTCAGAGCCCCAAGGGCCCACCTTGCTGGCCAATAAGGAAGAGTTGGTCTCCAACCCCACTGTTACTAATGTGAGGAGGAAGAGGAGCCAACATTAAGGGGAGTTCCCTCTCAGTGAGAACAGGCCATCCCTCCCCTAGGTTATGCTGCTAATTCTGTCACAACTCATTTCTACACATTGGGTAAACAGACACTTATGAGGACCCAGAACTTGAGGTTGTGTTGGACTTTAGCACCACTAGGCCCACTGTCCTCTGCCCAAATGGATCAAGAATTTAAAGAAAGCTTCATCAGCAGTCCGGCCTAGCCACCCCCTCCTTAACCAGAAATCCAACCAGTCACCCCCTCACATAACTTATTCCCCCATACCCGGTGCCCTGTGAATCTGATTTTTCTTTTCCCTCTTTTCCAATGCCCCTTCCCTAGGAGGCTGGCTGTCTTGGGGATTCTCACTAGGATATAATTCTAATTTTCTGCACACTTTGGCCCAATTGTAGAAAGTATACTAGGGAGTTTATTTCCTTTCTCTGCAGGGGTAAACCAAAGAAAGCCAGGCTTCCCTCTCACCAAGCTTCACAGAATGACTAATGTAGCAACTCTGGCAGCAGGTGAAGGGACAGGGAGCACTGCTGTGGTTATTTCAGGAATGGGGAGGCTGGGGCATCCATGAGGCGGACTCACTTCATGATAGCTGCAATGAGTGTGGTGAGATGCTGTCTTCACTTATACCCAGTTCTCTAGCCTGGGGCCTGAAGCTGGGTACAGAGTCATTGCAAATTCTGGTTTTAATAAATGAATATTCTAAAGGGGACACGGGATACCTGCACAAGCTGCTGCCAGAACCAGGCCTTTCAGATTGTGATTTTTAGTGGCAATAAACCAGTCATTCTGTAGTTGGTCCTAGGAAGCCTTTTTCCATTGGCACTAAAATTGATTTCCACCTGCCTGTTTAGTTATGGGACACTGAGTCTGAGCGATCTGGCTCACAGTGAGCTATGGCAGAGGATGCTCTGGCTGGGGTGGGTGAGTGTGGCTGAGGAGGCTTCAGTGGTCCCCACATGTCATTGGCTATCCTGAGGGGAGCTGGAGCTCTCTATCCTCATTCATTTCTGTGACCCCTCTTCTGTCCCTTCTCTGAAACTAGATACTCAGCAGCTTTCAAGTCTAGTCTTTATTTAATGTGATCCCTAAAGATAATGGAACATTCATTATTTTTTCCATTTCCTGAGGATCTCTATTGTTCTCCAGCTGCCCCAAAAGTCCTCTAAGAGGATAATATTGGCCCAGTCTGAAGGGAAATAGAACTCTTTTCTGTAGTGTCTGAGGACTGGTGACTGTTCTCACCCAAAGAAGAAAACTGGCCTGTGTTCTACATTCTGGTCATTACTACACTTCTAGCCTGAGGTTTGGCTTTTCCTTCCTCTGTAGGGAATGTATGGGGCGGTGGGGGGGGGGGGTGTCCTTTGTGGGTCTGGTCAAACTTGGGAGGCAGAGAGATATCCAGGGTGGCTCATTTACCTGTTTCTAGAAAGGGAATACGCTGGGCCCCCAGACATGACTGTCGTAACAAAGAGATGGCCTGAGTCAGACCTGCCTGGGCTGCGGCAAATCCTTGGAATGTTCAGGCTGACAGCTCTCAGGGCCTCAATCACTGAGAGACCCCTCCCAAAACACATGGACTTGGAGGGACTTGTCCTGCCAGTTACAAGCGAAGCCTCTTAATGTCTTCACTGCGGAAATCAATGCGTAGGGCCAACACCTGGCGCACCTCAGCAGGAGTCAGGCGCCATGTGAGTGGGCCTGAGTTGGCACCCCAGTAATCCAGGATTTCTGTCACCTGGAAAGGAAGGTCAAAGAAACAAGTCAGCAAGGAGAAGGAACATTCCCACAGACAGTCACTGGCTGCCAAGGGAGAAGCCCCATGGTTCTTGTTAGAGGGGTGAGGGGCTCTCCCTAGTGAGATGGCTCTAGGTTCCCTCTGTCCCTTGGGCAGTGCTCTCTTGAAACTTGGACAGGGGACGTCTTGCCAGTCCCAAAGCCTTCACTCACCCTTTCCAGATTGAGGATGGTTGCCATCTGGGAAAGCCTAGCAAACTTGTCTCGGATGGTCCAGGTGGTCACTGTGGTGAGGTAAGCGACAAGGGACCTCAATTCCTTGTCAAACTGCAGGCCACCCAGCTGCAAGAGAAAAGCCCCGAGAGGCCAATTCAAGGTGGAGGCCTGGACTTGTGTACATCTGCTTGTTCATTTCATCCAGGAAATGCAGGAGCAACGCAAGGTGTCAGGATGGAAGTGGGGTGGCGATGGGGTCCAGTGTAGGGGCTACATTCCAGGCACAGCCCCTCCCCTCATGGAAAAGCCCAGCAGAGACAGATTGTAATAAACAACTTGCTGTGTGACATCCAGGAGGGTCATTGCTTATGAACCAAAGGAATTGGGACAGATTTTATGGAGGAGGTGGTTTTGAGCAGGGTTTTAAAGGGTAGGCATGAATTAAGCAGAGAAAAAAGGAAGGGCATTCCAGGTGTGGAGAGTAGGGGGAGCAAAGGCATAGGAGAGAAGGCCAGAAAATGGAGCAGGTGTCAGCCTGAAGGTCAGGCAAAGAAGTCTGGAGAAAGCAGGAAAAGCAAGCTTCCATGAGTGTGGCGAGGTCCAAGGGGTCCCACAGCACCCGCTCCCTGGGGGCCTCCCTGGGAAGGGAAGCAGGTGGGGAGGACTCTGGCAGCATGCCTCAGAGGCCTTACCCGGTTGAAGGTGGATTTCAGCACTACTTTCTCCAGTTCAGTGGCTACGAGGTTGGTCACAAGGCTGGTGAGGCTGTCACAGATGACGGGGGAGAGCCCAGCCTACACAGAGGACGGACATGAGCTCAGGGTCCCCGGCCTGCAGGTGGAGGCCACCCGGACAAGAGGCACTGCCGGGAACAGTTCTGCAGCCCTGAGGCCCAAGGTGCTCACCTTGAACTCGGCCATTTGCTGCTCAAGGTTCAGGATGAACTGCTGCACCCACGGGTCATTTGCTTCATAGTCATTGAATTCTTCCTGATGTTGGGAAGACAAACAGAACTCTGTCATTTCTGCCTCCGGCCCTTGGGACACAGTGAAGCCTGCCCCACTGAGTGGCCCATCATCCCCTTGGGGACTCTCCAACATCATTCCCTACTCCCACAACTGCTGATGAGAAAGTCTGGGCTCCCAGGCTGATGGAAGACTATAACATCCCAATTATGAAACAACTCATCCCTGTAGCATGGCTCTGAACTTGGCTCCTGCTCCTGCTGCGGAAGGAGCTGGTGAGCACTTGGCCGCACTGTGGCTCCAAACACTTTATTCCTCCCATAGAATGGGTGCTCTAGGAGTGAACTTAATGGACTAGGTGCCTGTGAGTCAGGAACAGGTCAAGAAAAAAGCAAAAGCTTTTTGTAAATGAGGGGATGAGTCAAGGCAATTAAAAGGTTCAATCCATTAAGACTCTGAGAAGCTGCAGAATTCCCTTCAGAAGTGCCCTCCTAATTAAAACCTCCACAAGAGCAATCCATATGCCGAGGAGGCACCTTGCTTCCTAACAGTGCTGGGGAAGTGAGAAGAGGCTGCTTGCAGACCAGCAGCCATCAAAGCAGGACTGGGGGTGGGTCCTGCCAGGTGACAGCGAATCCTGGGGAGAAGGGATCCCAGGGGCGTCCCTAGGTGGTCGCCCTGGACCTGAAGTCAGGAAGACGTGAGTTTGATTCCTGCCAAAGAAACCTACTATCTGGTGACTCTGGGCCAGCCGCTTAACTGCTGCCTGCCTCAGTCTTGTCATCTGTGAGACTGCACCTCCCTCCCAGGGTTGTGAGGATAAAATGAGGTAACATCACAAAGCGCTTTGTAAAGCTTCGAGCACTCTCTAAATGCCAGCGACCCTATCCATCACCATCACCATGCTCTTCAGGCACAGAATCACCTCCTCTATGTTGTGGGAGACCGAGAGGAAGATGTTGATCCAAGGCTTCACCTGTGGCTTGATGGCGGTGCTGCTTAGCTCCGTCAGGCCTTCCTGCATCGAGGACAGGGCAGGATGCAGTGTCAGTGACAGGAAGGCTGCCAGGTGCCCTCCATTGCCCCACCCCCAGGCCCTCCTCAGGGCCCACCAAGTCTGTGACCCTAGGACACCGGCCCTCCTGCAGGCTGATGGGCCAGTACCCTCCACTGAACCTGCGATGACGGGTTTCCAAGCCCAGCAGCGCTCTAAACAGGCTGGGGGAAACCCTTTTACAGACGGTGCAGACTGGTGCTGGCGGGGTCTGGTGCTGCGAAGCACTTTATCACTAAAGGCAAACAGCCAGCCTGACGCCTGACCAAGGGTCCAGTGACTTATGAAGGCACCTCTGAGCTGCTGGCAGGCCTCGGTGCCCCTGCCCCATGAGAGAATAAGGACACAAGCAGCTAGGGGACAAAGCACTGAAAAATGTCTTACAACACAGTCCACAACAAATTCAAGATCCACGTATAACCTAAATATTAGAGATCTTTCAGTGCTATAAAAATCTGGAAAAGAAGCAAAGCACACTTTTTAAAGCTACGGGTATGAGATGCATTCTTAGCTAAACAATGGATAGGAGCAATTACAAAATAGAATAATTATGATTTACATGATATTAAAAAACTTTTGCACAAACAAAATGAATGCATCTAGAAAAGAAAGGAAATGAGCACGATTCTCAAAAAAATTTGTAAAGTTAAGAACCATATGAAAGAATGCTCAAAATCACTAATAAAAGAAATGCAAATCAAAGCAGCTCTGACATTTCACTTGTCACCCAGAAAATTGGCAAACGTGACAAAAAATGGGAACCATCCGTGTTGAAGGGGTTGTGGAACTACAGACACACTAAAGCATTGTTAGAGAACTGGAAAATTAGTACTGCCACTCTGGAAAGTAATGTGGAATTATAAAAATGAAGTGGCTAAAATGTCCATCAAGTTTTTGAGCTGGAGATCCCCTTGCTAGGCATATAGCTCTAAAAGGTCACCAAGAGAAAGGTTCCACATCCACTAAAATATTTATTGTGCTTTTCGTGGTAGCTGTGAACTGCAAGTCAAACAAATTCCACACTGATGGGGGAATGGCTAACTGAAATGCTGCAGCGCTACAAGAAACTACAACCCTGATGAACACAGAGGAGCACAGAAAGGCTCATGTGAACTGACAGAACTCAACACTGTCGTTTCAAAGTGGATGCCCAGTAGCTGTCTCCAGCACAGCAGGTCCAGAATACTATACACGGTAGAGAGTGAAGTAAAAAGAGCCAGGAAAACAGTGCACACAATTACAGCAATGTAAATGGAAAGAACGTACCACAAGAGAGTAAAAAACGAATGTTGCAAAATGATGGAGAGGGGCGGCTAGGTGGCGCAGTGAATAGAGCGCCGGCCCTGGAGTCAGAAGGACCTGAGTTCGGAGCCGGCCTCTGACACTTAACCCACACAAATAAAAACCTAGCCGTGTAACCTTGGGCAAGTTACTTAACCCCGATTGCCCTAAAGGGGCGGCTAGGTGGCGCAGTGAGTAAGAGTGCCGGCCTCGGAGTTGGGATGACCCGAGATCAGATCTGGCCTCAGAAAATGAGCACCCACGCATAAATAATGACTAGCCGTGTAACCTTGAGCAAGTTACTTAACCCCAATTGCTTTAAAAAAAAAAATGATGGAGAACAAGTTTGGCCCCAAAGAGGAGATAAGAGAAGGCAGCTCCTATCACTCCTGTGCAGAGGTGGGGGACCCCTCAGGTGTGGAAAATGCACCTGTCAGGTTTTTAATCTGTTTCCCAGCTCTGCTGTATTTTCTTTCTTTTTTTTTTATTCTTTGTTCTAAGAGACTGCTCTCGGGGAGGCCCGGGACATCGGAGGAGATTTAAGCAATGTAAAACCAGAAGATATCTATACAAATCTATTTTAAAAAACTCTTTTGGCACCATATGGATTATGTTTAACTTTTTCTCTTTTGTTACAAGGGAGGGTTCAATTTCAGGGTGGGGAGTCTAGAAATGTGATGTAAAAATAAGCATAAAAAATAAAACTTATTAAAAAAAAAACCCAACGACTGAGGCTTTGTCCCTAAAGTCAATGACTGTGGTTCCCAGCTAGCCAGATTAAACCAGGCACGTCAGCGAGACAGTAACAGGCAGTGTACTAAGGGCAAGGGATACAAAAAAGGGCTGAAGGCAGTCCCTGCCCTCAAGGAGCTCAATCTAACGGGGACCTAACACATAAACAGCTGGTACAAACAGGACAAATTGAAGATAATCAGCAGAGAGAAGGCACTACAACTAAGGGGGGGTAGGAAAGGCATACTATGGGTGAAATTTTAGCTAGGAGCTGAAGGCAGTAGGTGGAGGCGAGGAGGGAGCGATTCTAGACACAGGGACAGCCGTCAGCAGCTGTGAATGCCACCTCCTGCCAGCACTACTTCCCTCCTAAGCTGTGTGGGATGAGGCATACCAGTTACAGCTTTCTCAAGGCAGCAGATGGGATCCTTCTGCCCAAGGGGCTCACTGGTCCTGGTGGGGAAGGCGATGAAGCCTATCCAGGCACTCACCTGTAGGAGATCTCGGAATTTGTTGGACACAGCAGCCAAATCGGAGAGGCAGCTGTCAAACTTGGCCTGGGCCTGCTCCCCTCCAATCCCTTGGCTGAAAAGCTTGGTACAGTCACTCTGGGGGAGAGAAACAACCTTAAAGACTATATATAATACATATTTAAGTATAAAGTCAAGAAAATGCCAATCTCTGACAAATGAGGGTGGCACCACCCATTCCTTTCATCCCAAGTGGCTCTAAGAGGGGATGGAATGGACTGAAGAGACTTTCCACTTCCTCTCCCCAATCCCCCACTGGCCTCAGCACTTCCATTTCTCACACTGTGGAATGGGACAACTGATCTCAGGATTGTAGTAAAGGTGCTAGCAAAAGGAGCTGCATGTGTATTCCAAATGCTCACATGTGGTAGTAGCAGGACATAAAGCTTGTGGCTTTGGCTGTGTAATGGAGAGATACCAGAGAGCTGCCCAACAGGCTACTGTCCTGGGGTGCTTGGAGCTGCTCTCACGACTGAAGAACAACTCAGACTGATGAGGCACTCTATTTTCAGATGTTCTAACAACATTGTGAGATTCAGAGGGTCAGCTGGCTGGTCTGGGGTGAGGAACCGAATCAGGATCCTTTCCCGATATCCTGCCGGCTCCCTAGGGGACACTTGCTTCTGCCCCTGCGGGATGTGGCTAAGCCACATCATGTCATGTGTCTGGGCCTCTGTCATGTTCTGCAAAGCTGAAGGGAATGGGCCCTCTAAACACAGTCTATGGCTAGATGACCCCAAGGACTCTGCTCGCCTCTGGCCTTCTAATGGTCTTTTAGAAGACCCTACGATGTTCTAGTTCTAACCATGGAAATTCTCTTTCATTTTCTCCTCTCTTTGGTGATACCAGGCTACCCAACCTGTTAAATCTGAATCTAGATGACTTTCGGAATGGGTTTATCATCAAAATACTATGACAACAGATGAAAGGAAAATGTCAGGAATTGTTGTTCTTCTTCTTTTTTTTTTTAAGCAATCGGGGTTAAGAACTTGCTCAAGGTTGCATGGCTAGTTAATTATGTGTGGGTGCTAAGTACTGAGGCCCGAACACATCCCGGGTCCTCCCAACTCTAGGCCGGCGCTCTTACTCACTGTGTCACCTGGCTGTCCCTAAAGTCAGGAATTCTTAGACCACAGCAAATGAATTCTAAAGTAGAACAATTAAGCAATCTTTTAAATTGCCCTGATACAATTGAGGAGGGGCCTCATCCCCTCCAAAGTACCCACTGGGGTTCAGAGCTGCAAAGGTGACAGGTCTATTTCCCATTTTGTTTCTTTGGACACATTTGACATGTTAACACTGATCTCTCCTGGCTCATTCTACTGATCTGCCCACTCCTTTTGGTCTCCTTTGCTGGTTCATTAACTGAGTCAGAACCCCAAAGCTGTATCCCAAGCCTATCCAGGTCTCTCTACACTTTCACTCAGTGACCTCATTAGCTCACAGGAGTTCAAGTACGGTCTCTGCAGATGATGATTCCCTTATCTACACAATCTCTCCCCAGCTCCAGGCCCACATGACAAACTGCCTCTTGGGCATTTCAATCAGAAGTTCGGTAGTTATCTCTAACTCACCCCCTTCCCCCCAAGCGTTCCACTCCTCCTTCCCAATTGAGTGTCGCCCTCTTGGATCCAGCTGGTCTGTGCCTGAGCCCACTTGCCATCTTCTACCTCCACAAAATCTCTAGCACATGCTCCCTACACTCCCTCGTCTGTCCAAGTACAGGCCCACATCACCTCTCACCTGGACTGCTACTGGGCCTCCCTGCCTCAGGGCCCTCTCCCACTCATCTGCCAAAAAAGACTGAGCATGTCAGCCCCCTACTTGATAAACTCTAATCTTCAGGATAAAATATAAATTTCCGTTTGGTATGTGAAGCTCTTCACAACCTGGCCCCTTCCCACTTTCCCAGCCTTCATACACACGACTTTCCTCTATGCACTCTGTAATCCAGACATCAATCCTCTGTCTCTGTGACTTTGTCCTGGCTGCCCCCAGGCCCAGAAGCTCTCCCACCTCACATTACTTCTTGGAATCCTTGGTTTCATTCAGACTCAGCTCAAGTGCAGGCTTGGTCCTCCTACCTGTCAATGAAGTCTGGTTTGGGTGGGGGGGGGGTGGTTTGGAGGGGGGAGGCAAGGCAATTGGGATTAAGTGACTTGCCCAAGGTCACACAGCTAGTGTGTCAAGTGTCTGAGGCAGGATTTGAACTCAGGTCCTCCAGACTTCAGGGCTGGTGCTCTATTCACTGCGCCACCTAGCAGCCCCCCTGTTAGTGCAGTCTGCAAACTGCCTTCGATTCACTTTTTAGATATTCTATATCTACTTATGTTGTTTCCCCCATTGACAGTAAGCTAATGTTGAGGGCAGGGACTGTGTGACTGATTTTAGATCTGGCCCCCAGTCCCCTCTCTATGCACTCTGGCTCGCTCTGCTCTGACAGCCAGGCTGAATTACTGCCACTGTCCTTCCCTGGTCTAGCACTGTCTCTAGCCTCATGCCAAATACCACTAAGCTTTTCCCTTCAGGGTAGGGGCAGGAAGATCATCTGGGTGATTCTCCTTTACTGATCCTTGATAAAGCAACTGCTACATGGCACTTGGCTGGCTAATAAAATGTTAGCAACCAGCTTTTTCTAGAGTTTGGTAAAAGGAAGCATGGTGTGGCAGACAGTGCTGGGGCTGGAGCATTCACTGGCTGTATGGCCCTGGACAAGTCACTTAACTCACTCTGCCTCAATGTGTTCACCTACAAAAGGAAAGGGCTGCGCCCAGTGATCTCTAAGGTCCCTCTCAGCTCTAAACTTATGATGCTGTGATTATCAACCATCATTAATAAGCAATGTTCGGGGGCGGCTAGGTGGCACAGTGAGTAGAGCGCCGGCCCTGGAGCCAGAAGGACCTGAGTTTGGATCCAGCCTCAGACACTTAACCCACACAAACAAACAAACAAACAAAAAACCTAGCCGTGTGACTGGCAAGTTACTTAACCCCAATTGCCCTAAAAGGGGCGGCTAGGTGGTGCAGTGAGTAAGAGCGCCGGCCTCGGAGTTGGGATGACCCGAGATCAAATCCGGCCTCAGAAAATGAGCACCCACACATAAATAATGACTAGCCGTGTAACCTTGAGCAAGTTACTTAACCCCAATTGCTTAAAAAAAAAAAAAAAAAAGCAATGTTCCTCACCAATGTGCCTAGCAGCCTGCTTTATGCCAGAGAAAGTCATTGTCCCTAATGCAGCAGCAGCAGTACTGAAAGTTGACAATTCCAACATACCTCCAGTGTTGTCTTCAAAGTGGAGATATTTTCACTACAGACTTCCACATTGTTCAAGGTCACCTGGAAAGTTAAGAAAGATGAGCACAGCTGCTTAGGAATCAGGACACAAATCTCACTGCCCCAGAGGAATGGCAGGCAGATTTTAAGTGGCAGGGAAGGGGGATAAACTAGGATTCAGAAGAAGGCTAAGGAGACCCCATTATTCACCTCACCTAGAGTGGGTGCATTTTCGCTAAAAAGGTAAAATAGTGAAGATGAGTATCTGACAAGGTCAGGAAACAAGTTTCATTCCCACAGTGAGGTCAGCAATGACCAGCAGGACAGCAAAGACAACACACTCCCATTTCTGAGGAGTAATGGTCACCGCATGGCTTTATAAGCTAGCTGGGACTCCAACATGGGCTGGGTAAGCCAAGGAGGTCCAGGATCACCAACCCTAGGTCAGGGTTTTTGTTGTTCCATTCCTTTGTTTGAGACCTAATTATACCTGCTACATACAAGGACCTCTACAGGGCCCTGGGGGAGACTATGAGTCCTGTCTTTCCCAAAGGACCTTTTTGTTTCTATCTGTCAAAAATGAAAACTGATGTTGGGGACTCAGATCTTTGCCACTGCTCTGACTGCATGAATCTTCATGCCTGGTGCAGGAGAATGGGCCGGCAGAGGGGGTGAGGAGAATCACATTCTGTGATCCAGAGGCTCTGGGAGCAGGCTATGACCTCATAGGGGACAGTGAAACTGACTGCTTGGTCATGATGACTAAAGGAAAATAAGCACAAGATGCTTTCCGGGCACTAAGGGCTATCTGACAAAGGCAGACTGTTAGTGGGACTACAGACTGGTGCGAACATTTTGGAGAACAATTCATCAACAAGCAAAGTCCCCCCACCATCTGGCTTATCTCCCACTGCTCCCCTGACCATACCCCGTCACACTGGGCTCACTGCTGTCCCCTTCATGGACCTCATGATCATCTGATCCTCTCAACAATGAGTCAAAACTCATCAAAACTTCTGACCCAGTGATTCCATTTAAGATTATCTCCCCAAAACACGATAGAAATGGAAAAACTATCTATTCATAGGTATTCGATTTCTAAGAGCAAATCTTTCTTACAATTAGAGAAAGGTTTAATAAATTACTAATAGAATGGAATACTATAGTGTCACGAAAACAATAAATATGAAATATATGAGGAAATATGGAAGAAAATCTTTATGAAGTGATACACAATCATAACTGTAGATATAATACCTATAATTACATTTTTAAAAGATGAAAAAGAAAGGAAAAAAGGAGGAAGGTCATGGATTTTAGACAGGCTTTTGAGGGACCCACAAAGCATCTTATTTGCTTGTTAATTATTTTGGTTCTGCCTTATTAAAGGTTAGGTGCTTTGGGTAAGATTTTGCCCCTTGTTTTATATGTTTACACAATTTTGTTTTTGTTGATTAAGTTTATAATTTTTAAGAATTTCAGTTTCCTTAAATGGCTGCAAATAATCTGGGAAAATGTGAATAAATTTGTTTTAAATGCTATTAAAGTTAAAAAAAAAACTTGCTATGAAGGAGAAACAGAATTGTGTTTATAAGATACTGACTTTAAAGGGTTTTTTGCAGTGAGAATCCCTCTAAGGGTTAGTTCACTGGGCTTATTTTTGCTTTGCTCACAATGAATAATATGTCAGGACAATGGGGGGATTTCATCTTGACAGACAAATGAGACGAGGTGACAAGAGAAAGCCAGAGCTGCAATGGGAGTGAAGACACTTTAAGTATTTTGCTTCAGGATAACTGGAGATCTGTCACTAAGTATTTAACACTATAAAACAAATGGCCTTGATCTTCTTCATTTGCTTGTCTTCTAGCTTCTGTCTCATTAAGCCTCTGTGCAAAGATATAGGGGCCCTGAAGCTAAAGTTCAGGCTAGCTTCTGACCATGTTTGCTACACTACACACTTTCCATATGCAGGAGCCTCCAGAAAGAAAATCTATTTCGGGCTTATTTCTTTCATGCTCACAGATGGGCCATCCCAGCTTAATATCTAGTCAGAGAAAGCAGTCCCCTTCCTAGCCTGGGGCGATGAAGGGTAACCATGGGCTCCTCCTGAGTAAGAAATGAGGAAGCATCAGTACAGAGACTTCTGCTTCTGAAGAGTCAGGGAAGCCAGACTCAGGCAAAGGTGGGTAGCCATAGTTAAGGCCTCTAAAGCAGAGTGAAAAAGTGAACTGAGCAAAGCATTAGGCCTCGGTGGTTCTTTTTTCAGCTGCAGGTCAGCTGTTATTTTTTATAAACCCCTTTCTCCTTCTTGTCCAATGCGGCTGAGATGTCACCTTTGCCACTGAGGGTGCTGTTTTAATGGGGTCCCATCTGCAGTGGCAGACTGACTGACTGGAAATACGTTCCATAAAAGGACTCGAGGGCATGCCCACTGTGCCAGGCTCTCCTAGCAGAGATCTGGTCAGGAGTCTTGGCACAGGTGAGGTTTCCACTGTTTACAAGCTCCCTGAAGAGTTCAGACGGAAGCCCTGGGCTCAGCATTCAGAGAGAAAACACTGCAGACTTGAGAACTGTTGGCAGAGTAAAGGCTCTGCTGTCATGTCCAGGCCATCTGAGGACACATTTGTGGGTAAGGAAGACTCTGAGAACCTGGGGTAGCCTGAGGAGCTCATTCTCCAGGTAGACGGAAGATTCCTCCATGTCATTTTGCAGAATTTTTATAAGAATAAAGTCTTGGCTTTCACTTTCTCCCAAGAACATCTATTTTGCTAGGGGTCATTTGGCTTTATTTCCCTTCCACCCTGTCCACTCTGACCCAACCCCAAGGAACAGAGCCCGGCCACAGCTGAGCCGCAGGAGCACACCTACCAGGAAGGACAGCTTGGCTTCATCTGTGCTCTCAATGCCCTTGGTATCAAACTTGCCCTGCTGAAGGCTGCTGTGCATGATATTCACAGCACTCGTCACCCCTCTCTGGAAGTCCTGAAAAGTGGTGGCAGGGAAACCCATCCGCAGCTTGTTACACAGAACCTCCCTGGCAGGCAGAAGAGTCAGAGCAGGGAGCACATCACCGCCCATCCCATAACCCCTCATACCCTATTCTTGATGCCCCTGTCCACACTGAGACCTCTCATGGGCACAGGGGTTTCTGGTGCCAACCTAAGTCTTTGTTCCAGAACAATTGCTGATCTGTAATGGCCAAGGTAAAAGCAAAGACCCAATCCAAAACATCAATTAAGGGGAAAGGTTACAAAACAAGATCAACCCCTCAATGAATGGATCCTCGATGTTTGCCCAGCCTCCCCACTGGTTCCCAGCAGTCTGGCTACCACCTGGGCTTGGCCTTGCCCAATGACCAGCCACCACAGTGCTCTTGTAGTTCGATCAGGGCATGGTCATTCCTATTAGTAATAACATTTCACTGTGGCCATACAACAGGGATTCACCTTCCCCCCCGCCCCTCCACTTTCCCTTGTATCCTCTGCCTTCAACAGCAAGAAAATATTCCTGGTTCTGATTCTATTTATATAAGCACCTTAGGAATTGGTGATAAAAACCTCTTCCTAGAAACAGAAGAGAGGGCAAGAACTACCCATAAAAGCGACTGGTCTTTTCCCAACCCTTTCTCAGCTAACTTCCTGAAACAATAGTTCTCATAACTGAAGTTTGAGGCTGTGCCTCGACCTGAAAGAACTGTTCTCCTGTCTCCCCTGCCTTGAGTATCCTTCTACTTTCTTTCCCCCAACCAATCCGCCCTGTCACATGACACTTGACTTATGGGTGGCTGAGGTACACCCAGAATTTAAGGCTGCTCCTGAGCCATCCAGTACCAAAGGCTTTGGAAAAGATGAACAAAGATAAATGGATCAGAAACAAAGCAAGAATTTAAATCTCAACAAAACCTACATTAAAAATGATGGCTTAGGGATCCAAAAAGTACTTGCTGACCCACATACTCTGCCTGACCTACAGACTACCCCTCATGCACCTAGTATATGACGTACCCTGCATCTCAGAAAAGCACAGCATCCCCCTAAGGAGTCTGACAATACCTGAAATCCGATTCCAGCTCTGTGGTGGAGAGGTTGATCATGGCACAGAGGCAGTCAATGCTAGAGCTGGACAAGGCCCGCCCAATACACTTTTTGACAATGTAGAACACATCATCAACCATGCTGGAAGTCAGCTGGCCCTTCTCATAGGTATCCAGAGCTACTGCCTAAAAGGCAAGGAGTAAAGGTAAAATGATTCATTAGGGAGCAACAGAGCATGAATACCACTGTTTAAGGATGTTCCTAAGCACACCTAACTGTGACCCTTCTCTATGGCTCATTTAGGTTTTTCTGTGCTACCCAGACCTGGCCACCCTGGCCTGGGCTTGGGTCCTATCTTTCCCTCTCAACTTTAGTCACTTTCACATTTATTAACATATCAGGAAATTAATCGTGCTTACTATGCAACAATTCCTACTCTTAAAGAACTTAGATTAGGAAGACAACAAGCATGTATGAACATATGAATGTGTGTACACACACACACACACACACACACACACACACACACACACACACACACATGATAGAGAAAGGCAGTCACTAAAGTTTGGAAGGATTAGGGAAAATTAGGTAGAAAGGAGTGCCTGAGCTACACACTGAAAGGAATGAGGGATCCTGTGAGATGGATATGGGCAGGAGAGACAGCTGTGCAAAGGCATGTATGGGACAAGGAGTATTGTGTGGGCAATACAGAGAAGGCAAGTCTGGTTTTGTTCTAGAGTGTGGGAGGGGGTAATCTAGAATGAGTCTGGGAAAACTGGTGGAGACCAAATTGTGAAGGACCTTAAAAAGCGAAACAGAGGAGTCTAAATTTGCCTCTAGAAGCAATGGGAGTTTACTGATTAGGGAACCAACATAAACAGATCTACACTAAGGGAAATAACTTTGGTAGCTGTTTGAAGGATGGACTAGAATGGGAAGAGATCTGAGGCAGGGAGAGAGTTCACTTCTAGATGAATTTGGGGCACCCCCATTCAGCGCCAGGAGACCTCCCCTTCTCCCTCATGCAGATAATGACCTGAGGTTATTTAAGCTGATACTCTGCACAGATAATCTGTGATATGTGAAAGACAACTTGATAAAACTATAAAGTTACAGATGCAAAAGATCTGCATTTCCTTACCAGGAATTCTCAGTACCAGTGAAATCCTTAGGTCCGCCCCCTTCCTACAAGCTAAAGGAACATGCATCTGTAGGGGATAACAACTCCAAGACCATCCCAGGTCAAGGCGGTATGCAAGCCTGCTTCTATAGCAGGACCACAAAATGTTCAACTGCCCTTTGATTTCCTTCGTCTCGGCTGTTCAGAAAGAGAAGACTTGTCTCTTAAGGTGTCGTGGCCTACCTTGTTGACCGTCTCTCGCATGAAATACTCTTCCATGGTAATATAATAGCCAATCAGCTCCTGCATGGTACAGCTTAGGAGGCAGTTGTTGAGAAGCTTGTCTAGACACTTCTGATGCTCTATGGAGATAACCAATAAAGCAGTGAGAAATAAAACTGTCTGGGGCTTTGCTACTTCAAAAATAAAATGCTTCCTCTTCCTCTTCCCAAACTGAAAGCTGATGAAGGGGCCTATGGTCACCTGGCATTTCATCAGATTCATATTCAGGCCAAGTGAGGTCCCAAGCCTGAGGCTGTTTGCTCCCTGACCCAAATGGTGAATATCCTGGCTTTGTGGGCTCAAGTTATCTCTCCCCAGTTAGCTTGCTGATCACTTATAAAATGTGAGAAAGAATGGGACGTGCAGGCTGCTGGGGAGAGGCTCCCTGCACGGCATCATGGAGCACCATGGTGGGAGATGGAAGACTCAAGAGCTGTAGGGACAGAAAGGGGAACATGATTAATCCCCTTTGGCTGGCAGAGCAGCGTTTACCTTTTAGCCACATAAACTTTAAAACTTCAAATAAGAAGAAGCCCTGGAGCCGTCTAGAAAGAAGACATTTGAGACTGTATAGAAAACGTTCGTCCTTCACTTTCAAAAAGGACCAGTGACATCATGGGCTAATGTCCTGACTTGCTTATGAATTAGATTTAAGTGAGGCAGATGTGCACCAAGTTATCAGCCTCACTCTCTTCCAGTCAACAAAGTCCAGTGGCAGGACGAAAGTCAGGACGACTGGAGTGGATGGACTAGAGTGGTCTGACCAAGCTTGAAGTGCTCCCCAGGGCCTGCTTCATGTGCCCTCATGGCCAATGAAAAAATTGTTCTCATTTACCCACCCGACCAGGGGAAGCTGTCACATGCTTGGGGAAGACATCCTCCTAAATTACCAAAGAGTCTGAGGGGCTACCCTCAACCTAGGTTAGCCCGTCTGCCAACAGAGTTTTAACAGGATGTGGCCACTGCCCAGCCTACAGCTTCTTGGAAGCGTACATGAGAACTGGGTGACAAGTGGACACCAAAGGTAGATAAGTATCCCTGAAAAGGGCTCAGCAAGTCCTCACACCAGAGGTGCTAGTCCTTGAATCCTTCAAAGCATAAGAAGAACCATTAACCAATGACTGGGGCCACGGACAGCCAAAAACTATGGACTAACCGCTATGTGGAAACATAAGAGAAACTAACCTCATTTCCACTCTGACTCTGGCAAGCACAAAGACCTCTATGACCCTGACAATGACCCTTCTCCACTTAGTAAAGGGAACCAAAGGAACAGCTATTGTCCTTCCAGGAAGGGGCAAAAGGAACATCTTACTACTAGAAAAACCTGGGTAGCAGATCCACACCACTGCCCAGAACAGAAAAATGAAGCTATAGGACAATTTGAGACAATAAGAATGATAACATCTCACGTATGGATAGTGCTTTAAATATGAATACCATGCTAAGGTTTTAAGGCTCTAAGTATCTTGGGAGGAGACTTGCTTATGTTTAGTAGGAGGCTACTAAATGCAGTAGTAGTAGTATTAGTAGTAGGCTACTAAGTGAGCTCAGTTCCATGAGCTGAGGAAATATAATAGTCACCAACAGCAAAAAGCATCATACCCTAGTGCCTCTCTTAAATATTAATCCAGGACTAGACCTAACAGGGCACATTAACTGACCAACCAACCAATCAATCAACAAGCATTTATTAAGGACCTATGTGCCAGGCACAGGGCTAGGCGCTAGGGATACAAAGGCAAAGGGAAAGAATCCTTTCCTCCAAAGAGCCAGTGTCATGGTTCAGATGAGAGAAGATAAGGGCTGGACTAAGGTGATGGCTATGTGAGCAGAGAGAACCTGGATGTAAGTGATGCTGAGAAGGTGAATGGACAGGACATGACAACTGACTGTGGGCAGTGAAGGAGAGTGAGGAGCCAAGGGTGACCATGAGGTCACACACACGGCTGACTGGAAGCCTGGGCCAAGCAGGGCTGGGTCTGCCAAAAAGCGGAGTGCAGGGGACTGACTCTACGGCTATTTGCCCAATATTGGCTGAATGATGCGTGTCTTTTTAAGCATAGGAAAAGCAAAAACATAAATGACACTCGACTATTTATTATGCCTATTTCTTTAGAGACATTTATTCCTGTGAAAAACATACAACAATGGGAGAAACAACCAAAAAACAGAGCAGTAAAGGAGGCCACCCAATCTCAGAGCTGAGAAGAACCGCCAGGCCACAGGGGTCACCCCAAACCTATAAAAGAATTTCTTGTATGACTCGCCTGACGGCAGCCCTCCACAGAGGGGAAGCTAACCACCCCTGGAGGAAGCCTGTTCCCCCATGGGACAGTTCTGATTGTTAGCAAGTATTTCTTTAGCCTTTCCAAGGCTAAAGTTGCCCCTTTGCAACCTCCACCTGCTGTTCTTGGTTCTCTGAGGTCTTTCTCCACACAGTGACCCTTCAAACACTTGAAAACGGCCATCATGTTCTCCCTAAGGCTTCTATTCTCTGGGCTAACCACCTCCCACTTCCTTCAAACAATCCTTCCAAGGCCTGGACTCGAGGCTATCACTGTCCTTGTTGCCTTCTCTAGATGCTCCTTAGCCTCTCCATCAACGACCATCCTAAAATGGGGCACCCAGAACTCGTCTGACTGGAGAAAAGAACAGCAGTCCTATCTATCACAACCCTCCTTATGAGCTAATGACTGCAGACTTTCATGGCTGCTACATCAAACTGTCAATTCATCATGAGCTTCCAGTCCACCTACCCCCCAAAATCTTCTTCAGATAAAATGTTGTCTAGCTGTTCCCCCATCATCTTGGACTTGTTTTTTTTTTTAAATCAAAGTATAAGAACTTACCTTTCAGATGCCTTTCAATTTTCATCCTCACTTCAGCCCAAACAATCAAGCAGTAAGTACTTATTAGGCTCCCATGTGCCAGGCCTGATGTCCCAAGCTGTCACTATTTTTCTGAATCTTCTCTCACCTGGCTCCCTCCCAGTTTTGGTCCCCTACACCTATAAATCTGGTAAGCATGTCATTTGTGCCTCTATCCAAGACACTGATTAAGGTGCACGTAGTGTGATATGGTGTAAAAAGTATCAGACTTTTCCATTCTGGTCCCAGCTTCTCAGCTCACTGCCTTTGTGACCCTGGGCCAACATCATAATCTCTGGGAATCCCAGTTTTCTCCCCTTTAAATTACAGGGACTGGATCAGAGGAGTTCTACTGCCACTTTTACATCTTCCTTCTTATCAGCCTAGGAACTCTTCCTCAGAGCCCTTTTCCCTAAACCAGCACAGCTAAGCAGGCTTGTACTGTTTTACCACAATACTGTGAGACTTCAGAAAGCCCCACTCTTGGCCCAGCTGCTTCAGAGGGTCTTACCTTGCTTCACTTCTTCTGAGGCCATGGAGTCGCCCACCTCGAAATCAGAGCTGATCCTTTTCTTGAGGAAGCGCAGGTACAGCTCACTGCGTGCATTCATCAGGGTGACCTCTGTCAGAATAGGATCCAGTTCCCTGGGAAGCAGGGGAAAACGTTATGGCAGTGGGACACATAAGAGACAAGAATACAGTCTGATCCCCACCCCCCCACAGAGTCCCTAGGGACAGGAATCAGCCAGAGAGCCACCACCTGGCACAGGAATCTCTGAAGAGTCAACAATCAACTACAATCAGTCTGCAGGGTTCCTCTGCACCACTGATGGTCTAAGACCCCAAGAGGGCATGGAGCAGAATGGACACGTGGCCTTTACTTCACTTAAGCCATGAAAACAAAGAAAAGCTCTCAGGTGTGGCTGCCTCGGCTGGTTTGGGACAGGATGTACTATTCATGTCTGGCCACCTTATATCTGTATACTCCTTCCCATTTCCCATGATCTCCTCTGACGCTCCCTACGTTGCTGGGAAGGACACAGTGTAGGCCAGGAAGGACAAAGGGGTGAAATA
This sequence comes from Gymnobelideus leadbeateri, assembly GCA_011680675.1. Taxonomy (NCBI): domain Eukaryota; kingdom Metazoa; phylum Chordata; class Mammalia; order Diprotodontia; family Petauridae; genus Gymnobelideus; species Gymnobelideus leadbeateri. Next base: position 298,135 of record WOXC01005480.1, read on the forward strand.
ACTCATGTAAAATGACAGTCTGACAGTGGCTAAGCTAAAGCCAGGGGGAATTCAGGCCTCTTGACTCAGTTCAGTGCTCTCTACCTGAACTGCCAGGTCTTAAACATCAGTCTAAGTCTGTACCTGTTGACTCTGTGCCTTAGCTTTGCTCCCTTCTCCTAGGCAGGATCCTGTCAGGCTTCTCAAAGGAGCATCATCAAGTGTCTTGGCCTTGAGGATGACCCACAGATACAGCTAAAAAGGGGGTACCATGATTAGGGAGGCCTGTGCTGACTGGGCAAATGTCTTTTTCTCTTTTTCGGAAAAGCAGAGGTATTTGATGGTATAGCCATATTTTCTACACACCTCCCTTCAAACTGAATATTCTGTACTATGCAGCAGGAAAGGCAGCAAGGGTCACATATTGACTTAGAAATATTTATCTAAGTATTCTAGTATATTTTTAAAAATTTCACTCAATATTTCCCAGTTACATTTTCATCTGGTCTCTAGGAGTATGAAGGCTACTGGTATAGTGGATAGAGGACTGGCTTTGGAGGAAGGAAGACAAAGGCTCAGGTTCTGCATCTGACACAGATGAACTTCGTGACCATCAGCAGCCCCCTGAACCTTTTAGTGCATTGGACAATTCTCTAATTTTTTAATAAATGCTTTTTCTTTTATTCACATCTCTAAGACTGTAATATACTGATGAGCTGTTGGTCCACATCAGAGGCGGTTATCTCACACCAGGAGTTCCCTGCACTGATGACATCTTGAGTCTGAACCAGTTCCCCTCCCTCCCCAACCTCTCATACCACTATTCAGTTGTGTTACTCGGGGCAGACCCCTAAACCTCGACAGGTTTTTGGTTCTTTTCTTGTAAAATGAAGGAGGGGATCAGATGATCCCCTTCTACCCCAAGCTCTCATGAGTCTAAGCCACGAGGCAGCAGAAGAATCCCATCTTTTTCATGAGTCATGAAAAACCTCTGTTTCCCATACATGTCCCCTTACTCTTCCAGTACCTTCCACAGGGTTCCCAGGTCCCAACTTTCAGGGACAGAGAATCAAAGCAGATGGTGTCAGGAAACCGAGAAATGTTCCATTTGCTACATATCAATAATCCCAGACATCCCATTTTTTGTTCCAAATCAAGCAGAAAAAGGTTTCCCTCATACTGATAAAAGTGGTTTCTCATGAAAAGAAAAATAAAGTAAATAATTTTTCTATAAAAATATATGTCCAAATAAATAAAAACCAAGGACATATTGTACAGTCTCAAAAATTCTAATATCTCAACAGGAAGAGACTATATTTGGAGAAAGACACAGAGAAATATTACATTTACCTTCACTGTAAAAAATAACTCCATACGCAAAAAGCAACAACAGTGCTAATTAGGAATAAGAAATGGTTCTAAGATGGGTTTGAAAACTAGAGATCACATCGTCCTGGAAAAGGTTCTGTGTCCTGTTTAGTCTAAAGGAGGGAAGGTTTATTACCTCGGCTCAATCTTCTCTGCTGCTGAACTCCGCATCATACTATTCTGGACAAGCTGGAACTACAACCAAAGGAGAGATGTTAACCAGTTTCCTCCTGGTGAGCTCTCAACAGGCTTCTCTGTCATGACAATCTCTGGGTGCACCCTCCAGGTCTGTCTACTGCTTGCTTTCTGTAATGACTAACTAGTTGGTTAATTCTGGCTCTTTGTGATGCCCATGAATTCTCAGACAAATCTTACACTGAAAAGGACATAGATGGAGCAGCAATTGATCTGTGAGTAGTGAATCCCAAAGTCTAGGATTCTCTGCTCCAAGCACTACTAACACCAAATTCTGGAATGAATGGCACCATTTCTATGACCTTCCTTTTCATTCAATCACCTCCCTTCTCAATGAGAGACTGGTTTTGACAGGATTTCTATATCATGCCTATGTAGACAAAAGTTCATTTCAAGAACCTCACAATACCCTTGAGGGGCAGGCTGGGCAGAAGCATTTTTCTCATTTGACAGATGAGGAAACTGAGAATGGTCAGATGACTCTCCCAAGGTCATACAGCAGTATACAGAGGAGCCAGGTCTAGGTGCTGGGCTCTAGTGAGGCCACATCCACAACCTGACACTTTTTACGCATTTCCTTCTCAGGCCTCAGCTGGGGAACAACATTCTTTCAGGAGAGACAAATGCAGAGTTCTAATTCTTGTACAGAGGTGCAGGCTCTTCTGCCATCCCCTCCACATTGCTAACTCTGAGCCTGCCCCCGGCCCAGGCGAGCCCCTCCTGTGGTATGGCTGGCTTGGCATCTGCTGCACTCTCACCCTTTACCTGGCGGTGATAGTCCCTCTGCTTAATGAACTTGTCAACAACCTTCTCCACCTGCCGGTCACACTCTAGCTGCAGGTGTCTGATCAGGGTGTAGAGGCGGCCTGGTCCATAATAGGTCTCCACAATAGGTTGGTGAGTCTCAACAATTCGGGCAATTCCTTGGTGAGAGAAAATGAGAGGCTGGATCTGCAAGCTCATATTGCCAGAAAAGAGCCCCTTTTCCTCATCCACCCAAACTCTGGACTCTTTCACCCCAAGCTGAGCCAGACCACAAACCCAGCAATGACTCAGTTCTTATTCCCTAGTCAAAGGGACCTTCCTTCTAGTAATTTAGCTCAGGTTTAAACTGCCTTAGCATTTGTTTCCAGTAATTATAAAATGTCAAAACATCGGATGAGCCCTAAGACCTGACTGATGAGAAATGAAGAACTAACTACCTGCCAGGAGGGAATAATTTCCTCAAAAAGTCAATATATAAATTCCTCCACTCCTGCTTTGCATAAAGCAAGTTATGCAGATTAGTTTAAAAATAAGATTAGTTCCAGTGGAAAAACAAAGAAGGGAGAGAAGAAATCTTAAAATGCAGGTCTTCAACAAGACAACAGGAATGTCTCCATTTTTCAGGAAGGTGGGAAGAGAGGGTTACCTTCGAACAGAAGTGTGAGGGTATCTGCAAAAATGACCGCTGCTCTTCTGTCACTCATGTCTGTCCCTAGCACGAGAAGCAGGTTTTCTTCTGCTTTGCTCGCTACCTAAAGAAGAGCAAAACCCAAAATAAACCAGCCAAATGCCAACTATATCTTTGCCTGAGCTATTACTGCTATTCTTCCTGGCACAAGGACCTTTGGATCCACCCGTCTTTTTCAATTTCACCATTTCTCCAATGGCCAACATGGCACAAATTTGTCTCTACTATATTCTAGATTGCTTAAAACAATGCAGGAAAAGAAGGGTCTAGAACATAGAGGCAGCTCATCTTCAATTTACACAGGCTGGCATTTTCTGGGTGTATGAGCACATATACACATATCAACAGATCCACGATTCTGTCAATATGGGTCTTCCTTCTAGCAGAAGAGATCATAGCCCATTCGCGCTTTCTCATTCTGTGTGATGCAGCGAGGTCTTCCTCTAGGCCTTTATGCATTTTGGGGGTACTAGTGAAATACTCAGGATGTCCACTTGCTATGGGACTGGACCACTTCGTCTCCTCCTCAACTTTTATTTCCATGACATAGGCCTTATTCCTCTTTGACTTGCACCCATCATTCACTTCTCCATCAACCTCTGAGTCACTTACAACTTCAACACTTCAAAGACTGTGGTGGTCCCCGATTCAAATCTATCCATATGTCAGACAGCATCACTGGGAGAACATTGGGCAATCTTTCTGCTAGAGAACAGCCTGGGATTGTCAGGAGCATTGCACAATTTCCTACATCTCCTCCTCCTACTCAATTCTGGTCTCTACTCACTGTCTATCTGCAGGGCCTCTCCAAATGTGGTGCTGCTGCCAGTGATGATGGAAATAGATTCTAGAAATGCTGACAAATCTTTTCCATTTTATGCCTATTTACTGCCTGCCAGTTTCACCTATGAATGCTCTTAGGATGGTGCAGCTTTGCTGGGTCTTCTGCCAAGTTTTCTGCAGACTTGTTTTTGTCTCTCCTGCTTTTCACTGTTTTATGAGATGCTGCTCCTTATAACCTTCTGCAAACCACCTCCAAAATGTTTCATAATGAGTTTCTGTTCTAAACTCAGGGCATTTGGCTGTCTTATCTCTGCCTGACAAAGAAATCAAAGGTTTGCTGAGATAGTTTCTGTGCCTTTGGGCATTTTCATTGTGGCAACTACTTTATAGCAGTTAAGCTTTTATAGGAAATAGTTACACCCAAAGCCATAATCTTGTCTTTTTTCCATTTCCTGTTTTTCAGCATCAATGGCTTCTTTGAACAGGTTAAGCTGAAGCTGTGGCAACTATATGTGTTATCTCCTCACCTTCTGTTCTCCTTCTAATCTGATGTTAATTCTTAAACTTTAAATAGTTTTCTCAGTTTTACTATGTTCTGAAAAGGTATATTATACTTACTGCCAGGCAAAACACCTCATTGGTCTTCCCAAGTCTAACTTGTCAATTCCACTCAATTAATGAGCAAATCAGGGAATCTTTAATATTAGAAGTATTTCTAACTGACCAGGGGCAGAAGCTCCTTAAATCCCAGTTGGTACCAATGGGCTATTCTTGGTGAATTACTTAGGCAAGATCATAGAATCATAGACCCAGAATTATAAGGTAATTATAAGATAAACTCTGTAGGTTTATCTAGTCTGACCCCCACAACAAGAGATGAGGAAACTGAGCCTCAGGGAAGTTAAATGACTTGCCCAAGGTCACAAAAGCAGTTAAGTAAGAGGTGGGATCTGAATTCAAGTTCTCTAATTCCAGAGCCAGTGCTCTTTGGTGGCTGAAGAAGTTACCTTTGAAACATCTGGTCTGTTCTGCCTCACTTCTTTTCGAGGAGGTAGAGGAAGGGGGAAAGGGAGGGAGAAATTTCTCTTGTATTTGCAAACCTGCCCTTGTTTACTACCCAAAAGTCACAGGGCTTCACCTAAATGTGGCTTAGCATAGGCCTCTATGTAACCTTGACTCATCAGGAGCTCTGCTGGCCCTAAGACAAGCAGAGAGCTGGAGGAGAAGATTGGATGCACTGACATTACGGGACGATGGTCTGTCTCTTAAGTTTCCCAATACTTCTTACTGGTTTATGGGAAGAGGTGGGTATCAGCAGGTGTCCAGAGACTACATCTATCCTGCCTTAGGGAATGAGTAAGAGGTAAAAGAAGGATGGGATGCAGAAAGGCCTCATGGGGAGAGGGAGTACCTCTGACAGGAATCTCAGCCCATCCTAGCCCAGAGCTCCCATCCCTTCCACTATACCACCTGAGCTCATACCTGCTTGCATAGGTATTCTGAAAATTTGCTTAAGCCTTCCTCATGTAAACCCAACAAAGGGAAGATCTTGAAGAATCGCTCCACTTGGGGCAGATCTCCTTCCTTGGTGGCGATGTCAAACTTTTCTGATACGATGGCTTTGAGACGCTGCTCAGCATCCTGAAGCAACTTTAGGTTAGCATCAATCATACTGCCTGTGTGGAGGGTGGGAGGAAAGACAGGATAAAGGACATAAATAAGTGCTTTACTGTCAGGGTCAAGACCCCAAAGAGTCCAGGCTCAATCAGCTTATACTATTCTTGGGGATTTACAAGATGGTTAAATGGGAGGAGGACAGAATGTCCAGTCTGGCCCATCCTCAGTTTCACTTCTACTCTTACATATGGCTTTTCTAAAATTGGGTCACTTCTATATCAAATTGCCTTTCAAGATATTAACAAAAACACCACCTTAAATGGTGTCATAAGAGGAGCTTAGTGACTGTGCTCCAGAAATACCACTTTCGGTTTTGGCGCAAAGCCAGGAGAAAAACTGGCCCAAGGGCCTGTGTGGGCATCCCAGCTTTGCTCCTCACTAGCTGGGTGACCCTGCACAGGACACAGTGCCTCTGGGCCACCTTGAGAGCTCAAAGACTCTCTCTTGCTCTAAAGCCTATAACTGCATGTCTTCTGCTTACCCTCTTCCACCCAATTCCATCCTTTGAGCTCACACACACGTGCTTTGCTCAGTACTAAAAACTGAACTGGAGATCGAGCTGCGGGGAAAGCTCACCTTCTCTGCCTTGCCGGCTAAGCTCAATGACTGACTTGTCCAAGGACAGGTAACGGTGGATGTGAGCAGCTGCCTGCTCATAGTCCTCATTCCTTAGAGCTGTCTGAACCCCGTCCATACAAAACTTCAAGTCTAAGATGTCATCAGCTCTCTGGATGGCTTGATAGAGGCGATTCTATAAAGAGACACTATTTAGAAACCATCTCCCATGCCTTCAGGGCTGGGGGTCTGGCTCAGATGAGTGTGAAGTCATCTTCAGTTTCCAATGTTAAGCATGTGGGAGCTCAACAACTATTGTTCTGATTGGTTTTCGTTTTTTGTTTTTTAAGAGGGGGGAAGGCAGAGCAATTGGGGTTAAGTGACTTGCCCAAGGTCACACGGCTAGTAAAGTGTTACGTGTCTGAGGCTGGATTTGAACCCGGGTCCTCCTGACTCCAGGGCTAGTGCTCTATTCACTGAGCCACTGAGCTACCCCTACAACTATTGTTTTAATCAATTATCTATCATAGATAATTCAAATTAATATTGATAATGATCAATACTAGGAATAACATTCATATGGTCAGCTCAACCATTCATTTTAATAGAAGCCAACAACAAAGATAACACAACTAAATATACTAGACATGAAATTTTGCATTTCCATTAAAATGTCTCCATATTTATTTGGGAACACATATTTGAGGATAATTAATATCCTGGAAATGAGTAACACTTCAAACAAAGTAATGACATCACTATGAAGCATGAAGGTAGAGAAAAGGCCACTGCCAGGTCAGATTCCCAGAAAGAGAAGGGACTGACATCACAGACATCTAGTTCAATCCCCACCTGAACAGTACTCCACTCCATCCAAAACACCCCGTCTGCCTCAGTTTGGAGATTAGCTATGAAATGGAACTGACCACTTCCTGAAGCAGCCCATTCCACTGTTAGAAATCTCTAGGTATTAAGTAGTTTTTCCTTAGGTGGACCTTCACTATAGCAGCTGAAGGCAAGCAACAATGTTCAGAAAAGATTAATGCAGAATTTGAAAGTATGGGTTATGACATCATTTATAGGTAGGGGAAACTGAGACTGAAAGCCCAAACTTGGGGAGACATCTCCTGCCCCCCAGCTCTTCTTCTAGGCAGTTTTTATTACCTTGGCCAGGTCAAGCTGACGTACTTTGCTGGAGACATTTTCTGCCAGGCTGCAAGTGAAGGTGATCATTCCAGCCAGCTGCTTGGCATCTCCCTCAATCAGCTGCAGGTTGGGGCTGCAAACACATTATGAGCAGCAGATACAAAAAAGAGTCGTAACATTTAAGTTTCTTTTACAGTCCTTGGTTATTCCCAGCACAGCTCTGGACAACAGTCAGCATCAAACCAAGCCTTTTCTTGACTGGAAGGTTCAAGCTTACTAGAAAAGTTCTCTGTCTTCCAAAGTTATCAACCAAAAAGATATGATAATAAAAATTAGACAATAGAGTTTCCAAACTAACTAAGCAGCAAAGAAAATCATGCTGTCAAAAAGCAATTTTCAATGATTTTAGCAAACACCCAGATGTAGTATTGGCTCTAAACATGTGTTCTAAACATAACTGACTTTGCCTCTATATTGCAATCAATCAACCAACAAGCCTTTATTAAGTGCCTAATATGTGCCAAAGACTGTGCAAGATACTGAGGATACAAGGATAGAAAAATTCAACAATCTCTGCTCTCAAGGAACTTATGGTCTATTGGAGGAGATGATGCATATGTCAGAGGTATCAAACACATGGCCTAAGGCCACAATGTGCTTGTGACATTACTGAGTGTGGCCCAAGCTAGATTAAAATGTCACTGGGAAATGTTTAGCAAAATAAATAAAAACACAATAGAACACAGATGATGTTGATATGTGGTTTTCTGAGTCAATATGTGGTCTGCAGGGATCCTCATGTATGGCTGAGTAGTCCCTTCTGAGTCTGACACCACCAATGTACATATGTATAAATAAGTAAAAAAAAACAAAATATAAAGGAGGAAGAGGGTTCTGACTGAAAGACTGTTTAGCAGAAGGGGTATGAGCTGAGTCTTGAAGGAGGGTGGGAGTCTATGAGGCAGAGGTGGCATGGAGGCACAAAAAACACAATTTGGCTTCCCACATAGTGTGGGAAGGGCAGTAAAGTAATAGAGTGGGAAAGATAAGGTATAAAAGACCTAAATATGATCCCTGAGGTGATAGGGAGCCATAGGAGTTTATGGAGGAGGAGAGTGATATGGTCAGACCGGTGTTTAAGGAAGAAATTCACTCTGGCAATTGTGTGGAAGACAGCCTGGTCTGGGGAGAGTTGAGGCAAGGAGACCCACTGGAAGGCCAATGCCAAAGTCTGAGGGTGGGTGGCTGTGTGGGTACACAAAAGGGGAAGGACATAAGAAAAGATGTGGAGGGAGAGACAGTAAGATTTGGAAACTGACTGGATATGAGCAGAGGGAGTAAGGAGTAAAGAATAATACCAGAGTTAAGAATTTGTGAGACTAAAAAAATGGTGGGGTCTGACAGAAACAGAGAAGGCTGGTAGAGGCAGGTTTGGGGGGAAATTTAATGAGCTCTGTTTTGGACAGGTTGAATTTTGAGATGTCTCTGAGACAAGCAATTTGAAATGATGAGTAAGAAGTCAGTGAAGTGGGAATGGAGCTCAGGAGACAGATGATATCTAGGTATATAAATGTGTGAGTCATCTGCAAAGAGATGATAATCAGACTCAAATACAACCAGAAACACAAAAAGAAACCATTAACATTGCTAATTTAGCCAATGGAAACTATTAGGTTTACATCTTTTTTGTTGTTCTTCAGTCATTTCAGTTTTATCTGACTCTTTGTGACCCCTTTTGGGGTTTTCTTGGCAAAGATACTGGAGTTTGCCATTTCCTTCTCTAGCTCATTTTACAGATGAGGAAACTGAGGCAAATGGGGTTAAATGACTTGCCCAGGGTCACACAGCTTGAGCTTAGGTCCTCCTGACTCCAGGGCTGGGGCTCTATCCACTGAGCCTCCCAGCTGCCCTTTACAGCTTTAGTTCAATAAAACTGGTTTGCTTTTTAATCTTATGTATTTAAAAATGTTCTGAGAAGGCATTTATAGGTTTCACCTGACCACCAAAGGAGCCTGATACTAAAAGGGTTAAGAGCTGCTGCTTCCATCTGACTCCGTCACTTTACAGATGAGGACACTGAGGCTCACAGAGGTGGGGTGATTTGTCGAAGGTCACATAGCAAGAAGGAGATTCCACAAAGCAGACGCTCTGACTCCAAGTCCATCACTCTTCCCACTCTACTACACTGTGATGGGAGAAGCATCCCTGATGTGCCACAGCAACTCACCCCATTCGATGCAGGGTGACCATCTTGGTCTCCATGGTGCTTTGCTGATCCAGAAGGGCATCCAGCTCTTCTTCTACCACTTTCTGAAACAAACAGAAGAGCTTGTGTCATTTCCAGGCTTTACACTATCTCTGAAGAGACAAGTTTGATTCAACACTGGGTCATGTGCCTAGGGGACAGAGGGAGATGAGGGAGCAGAAATGCACAGCAACTGCAGAAATTATTTTCTAAAAGCCAAAAAGTACAGTCCCATTCAATTCCATTGAAATAGCTCAGTTTGGTTTCAAGGGAAAACTCACCACGGCCAGTACTGAATATACTCAGTACATATAAAACAAAACTCTATGTAATAGCCCCTGGAGACTTCTATAAGCCTTGTCAAATTCAATGAATGAGGTACTTAGGATGGTGGTTAAGTGCTAGGTCAAAAGTATCAAACTTGGAAAAGCAGGTAATTGCTTAAAAACCCTTGTGTAGGGTATACTTAACTGCCTGTAGTTGGTGCTTATAAATGTTTGATCATCCCCAAAGATATTAATGATAAGAGAACAATGATGGTTGGCATGGACTTAAACTAGCCCTTTATACCTAACTTTAAATAGAAGCTTTGGCTGGATGCAAATCTTGGAGTCAGACCTGGATTTGTGCGAGCTCAGGCAAAACACAGAACATCTCTGGACTTTCCTCCTCTGTACAAGCTGATCTTTAAAACTATTTCCAGCTCCACACACTATGATCTCATGATCTTTTCAATGTTCCCCATGCAGATGCCCAATCTGACAAGTGCATTAAAGGAACGGATTGTTACTTCTGCTCTGTAAAGAACATGACATACAGGCAGTAAATAGTGGATTCGGTGTATGTGATAAGAATGTAAAGGGCTGGTTCAGCTTGAGAGGTCTTCAGGTTCCAATAGGCTCCGACATTTAACAGAGATCTAAATTAACCCTTCCCAGCAAAAGGTCTTTATTTGCTTCTTTTGGAGGGCAATTGGGGTTGTGACTTGTCCAAGGTCACATGGCTAGTTTTTGTGTTAAGTGTCTGAGGCCAGATTTTAACTCAGGTCCTCTGGACTACAGGGACCTAGCTGCGCGTGCCTCCCCCCTCCCCCCAACAAAAAGTCTTAAAGAGTTCCATAGAACATTTGAATTTTTGGAAGACAACTTGGCAGTATAACACAAGAATGACAAAAATAACAATAACTTTTGACTCAATTATCCCATTATTGGGAATATGCATTAAGTTATAGCTATTTTATGTTATAGCTATTTAATGTGTGTATACATGTATATGCATATACATATGTATCTATACACAAATACATATATACAATATGTATATTGTATATTTATGTGTATATTTATGTATGTATAAATATGTGTATTTATACATACATAATTTGTAATTGCAAAAAACTGGAAATACATCCAACAATTGTTGAATGTTTGAATACACCATGGTATATCAGTCACTCAGTCAGTGAATAGACTATAGTATATCAATATAATGGACTACAATGATGTCACTTCTGTGAATGAGTATTAGTGAAAAGATATTAACGATAACACAGAAGCTATGACTATCAGGGAGCTACATAAAAGGAAAAACATACACGAAGACAAATGGAGGAAGAGATAAAGTGACATTAAATAACATTATTATGTGTGGAAACGAATCTCAAATGCAAATAACTTAACTCATCCATCTGGTTTTGCTGTTTAAAGTGCATATGGCTCTTTTAAAATCAAACACATCTGCAGATTCCCTCCCTTCCTTTCCTAAAAAACCTGAAACACAGGGCTCTCTGTCCCTAAGACGGGATTTAGGAAAAAATACTTCTTATTAAGAAGTGAAAGCTGGGTTGTGGGGGAGGAGGTCCTTCTGATCCCCCAGGGCTGGGAAAAAGCCTCAAGGTCTCAGTTGTGGTGCTTAGCGCCGAGCCTGGCACACAGCAGGGTCTTAGTAAATGTTTACTGAACTGACTGGTTTGCTTTTCCACGTAATGTACTTTCAAACACTTGACTTTCTGCTTTCTTTTCTTTAGTCTAAACAACCTGCAACGGTGCGAGTAGGGGCTGGTTCTTAAGCTGGGGAGGGGGCATGTCTTTGCACTTTCTCCCCTCCTTTTTTTTAACATCTTGACAACTGTTTCACTATAACCTCTTTCCTTGGTAATCCCAGCGCATTTATTTTGTGCATTTAAAACCAGCGATCTCAGAAGGAGGCTTGCTTCACCAGACTGGGCCCACGACGCTAATAATCATCAATCAATCGATCGGCATTCAGTGCCTACAGCGGGCCGGCGCTGGGGGGGGTGGGGGGGAAGGGGCTCCGCGGCCATGTGACTGCCCCAAAGTTACTCCCGGGCCCCGAGGGGATCGCGGGAAGGGGGCCCGCCGCGTCCCCTGCACCCCCCCCCACCCTCGCTGGCCCCGAACGAAGACAATGAGCCTGACGTTCGCGGAGCGCTTAAATGTCGAAAAGTGCTTTGCACCTATCAGCATGGAGGGCGATTCTCGTCCCCATTTTACACAGAGAGAAACTGAGGCTGGGTGGGAGTAAGTGAGAGATGCGGCCGACGGGAGAGTCCGAGGCGGCCTCGGACCCGGGGCTCCCTGACTCCCCCCACCAAACACCCCTCCAGGCCTCGCCCCCTCCCAGCCGCCTGTCCCCTGGTCGGGAGGCGAGAATGAGGCCCGGGCCTCCCGGGGAGAGGGGGAGGTGGAACCCCACCTCCTCACTGCAAAGACGCTCGTACACTGCCTCTAGCTCCTGCAGCTCGGTCAGGGAGCGGATGAGCTCGGTAGAGACCTCCGAGCAGCAGCCGCCTCCCATGCCCTCAGCCGCTACAGCCGCCCCTCCGGACGGCCTGACGGGGGAACTGGGATCCGCCATCTTGCTGTCGACACCGCACTTCCGGCTGCGCAAGGGAGGACCCCCTCCCCCTCCCCCCTCGCGCGCGTGGCTGCCCTGGTTGGTGCCTGTAACAATAGGAATGGAGGTGGGGTGGGATAACAAATTGGGGCTGTCCGCAAAGTACTAGTCCACTTTTAAGCTTCTAGTGACAAAGCTATGCACTAAGACTCTCGGGACGTCTTGTATAATGATCCTAACAAGAGCAGCAACTGCCATTTTCATAGCGCTTCAAGGTCGGCACTGCTTTGCATACATCCTCTCAATCGGTGTAGATGGCAAGCACTTTCGTCACTGACTTATGAAATGATGCACTTTGGTTCCTGAGTATCTGTTTTCCCCGCCAAGAAGGAAGGAGAAATTCTAGATTGGTTTAATTTTCAAAATGGAACAAGCAGGCGGTGGGGAGGGGCTTGGGGCGGACGACTGATCAGGCGCAGTGTCGGCTACCTCTCTCCCTCTGGCGCGGGACCGCAAGGTCCTCGCGCGGCGTCTGCGCACTTGACTCCTTTGGCGAATGTAGGCAGCCGGCGGAATGGCGCTCTTGCCAGCTTAGACCCTGTGGCGGGGGGGAAATCTCTATCCGTCGGATATCTGCGCCATCCTGCCCGCCCGCGGGGTACGTAGCGGCTCCACGAGCCCCACGCACCTCAGGGGACAGGAGGGATGAAGGGGAGCCGGTTCCTGCCGACGCTTGGAGGGCCTGGCGGGCCGGGCCTGCGGCGGGGGAGGCTGGGCCTAGGCCTCAGGCCTCGGGCCTTGTCTGGGCAATGGGGAGGGGGCGGCACGTGTGGCGGGAGGCCGCCCGTTCCTTCGGCCTTTTTTTCTGAGCTGAGCGGCCCCGGGGCTGCCCGCTGGAGGCAGCAAGGGGTGTCCTGGGCGGAGGGCCGGGTGGGACCGGGCGACGCGGAGGCTGTGGGGGCGGGAGGGAGACGGAGGAGCGGCCCGGACCCGTTATCCGGCAGCGGCATGGCGGCCTAGGCCCTGGGGTGGGGCTTGGCTCCGTGCTCCCAGGCTTCGCCTCCAGATCAGTGAAAAGGGCGTCCCCAGACTCAGAGTGAAGATCAGAGTTTGCGAAGCCTCGTTTCCTTCATCTCGGAAACAAACCTGGGAAATAGGTGCTGTTATCCCTGTTCTACAGGTGGGGAAACTGAGGCTGGAGGAGGTTAAAGGTTACCTAGCTGCTGGCACATGTCCCAGCTTGCCTTGATCCAGCTCAGAGCTCTTCAGATAGAACTAGTACCTTGACCCTTTCTTAAGGAGGGAGTGCTTCTGAGTGTGAACGCTGCATCCTGGCTTTAATATTTTTTGGGAGGAAACACTGAGAACTTGGTAAGGGTTTATGTTAACCTTTCCCTTTAAATTATTGAAGAGGGAAAAAAGGACTAATAAATGCTTGCTTTATGAACTGGCCTACCATCCAAACCAAGCCATGGGGTTTGAAGCTAACTGTTTTATTTATGTTTTTGCATATTCTTTAGAGCATCTTGGAGCAGGTCTATACTGAAACTTGAATTCGGAGGCACTGGGTGAACCTGTTACTTTGCCACCATGTTCCTGTACAACTTGACCTTGCAGCGAGCCACTGGTATCAGCTTTGCCATTCATGGCAACTTCTCAGGTAAGTTCTCAAGCCATGGTTTTTCTGGTTTGAAAACAAAGTAACATATTTTTGACTAACTAACAATTGCAGTTTTCAGTCGTCTACTGGGATTGGCAAGAGCCAGCAGTTTGCAAATGTGTATTAGCCTAATCCATTTCATAATCCCTGAAGTTGGTGCAGAACAGGTCACCTCAAGGTTATGTTTATCTGTCTCACAGGATCTTTCAAGTCACCAAACATTAATTGATCCCCAGAGTGCTGTGGGAGAAAGAAAGATCAGCCTTTGCTGAAGGAACTCAGTCTAGCTGCAGAGATAGGATATCTAAATCAGTCAATTAGAATTCAGTGTTTATTGTGCTGTTAAACTGGATTGGGGGGTGAGGGAGTTTACAAAGAAGGCTACTAGTCTTTGCCTTCAAGGAGAAGAGATATACCCATGGATATAAAATGGCACATACAGATTATATCCACGATGAAAATGAAGTAGTTTGGGGAGGGAGGACGCTTGCAGCACTGGGGATCTGTGTGGAAGGTGGAGCTGAGTCCTGAAGGAAGCCAGGGATTTCTAGGTGGTGAGGAGGTACATTTCTGGAGTGGGGGACACTCAGTGTAATGACATAAAGACCTCTTAAAGAGAATAGGTATGATAAAAACATTTTTATTGCATCTTGTGATAGAGATAATTTCCCTTCATTTGTCAGTACTTCTGTGTTGCTTTTTTCAAATAGATTTTAGTGATTGTTCATTATCATTTTCTTCCCTTTGGTAATCTAGGAACCAAACAACAGGAGATTGTTGTTTCTCGAGGGAAGATTTTGGAGCTGCTCCGGCCTGACCCCAACACGGGGAAGGTGCACACCCTATTGACTGTGGAAGTGTTTGGTGTTATCAGATCCCTCATGGCCTTCAGGTTGACAGGTGGTACAAAAGATTACATTGTAGTTGGCAGTGACTCAGGCCGAATTGTCATCCTGGAGTATCAGCCATCCAAGAACATGTTTGAGAAGATCCATCAGGAAACTTTTGGCAAGAGTGGGTGCCGACGAATTGTCCCTGGACAGTTCTTAGCTGTTGATCCCAAAGGCAGAGCTGTCATGATTAGTAAGTGCTTTTTGCAGCTGGGTTCTTTATAACTCTAGCTCTGGTTGTACTGATGGCTTAGTTTTAAGGTGAGATTTCTGTGTGCTAGGAAACCTAGTTTCTGAGACTGTAGGTTAACCTGCTTATAAAATGGAGAATTTCTCTTGACAAGATGTCAATAAGACTCTATGATCCCCTTTTGGAATTTTCTTGGCAAAGATACTGGAATGGTTTGCCATTTCTTTTTCCAGCTCATTTGAGAGATGAGAAAATTGAGGCAAAGAGAGTTCAGTGACTTGCCCAGGGTCACACAGCTAGAGAGAGTCTAAGAAAGATAAATCTTACTGAATTTAGGCCTTGAAGTCCATCCACTGTGCCACCTAGCTGTCTTACAGTACAATTGCTGCCCACCTCTACAATTACTGATGCATGAAATATTGTCATATCCAAACAGTAGCTTGAAAGTGACTTCTGTTTTTTTAAACAGTTGCATCAATGTAAAAAAATCCTTTCTTTGCATTCTGTAGTTTTCATAGCCCTCCTAGAGCAAGCTTATATCTTATTTTAGATGTGGGGGAGGAGGTGCCTGTTTTAGGGAGGAAGTTGGCTTGTTTGACCTTGGGTATAAATATTTTCATCAGCCTGAAATGATGATTTACATTCATGTCTCTTCTCTGAGATTTCTTCTGAGGAAAGTGTGGTGTATAACTGATCAGGCTTTGAGAGAGAAACTCACAGAGTATTCCTGAAACAATGGGAATAGTGGATCTCAGACTGAAAATAACTTTTCACCAGGTCCCAGATTACCTTAAACACATAGGAACACACAAGCCAATTTTTAAAAGAAATTGTGAAATACAGAGATGGAAAGTAAGGTGTTGTAGGAGAGAAACGGTTGCTGAAGTGATATTTACTGGCTGTTGGACTTGAGCAATAACTTGGTAGACCATTGGACTTCTAAGTCAAGAACACCTGGGGTCTGGTCTTGTCTTTAATTTTTTTTTGATGATATGGGGTGCTTATGTTTGTGTTTTATCTTTGCCTTAAGGTGCCATTGAAAAGCAGAAGTTGGTTTACATTCTGAACAGAGATGCTGCTGCCCGGCTTACCATTTCCTCCCCTTTGGAAGCCCACAAGGCGAATACTTTGGTTTATCATGTGGTGGGAGTAGATGTTGGATTTGAAAATCCCATGTTTGCTTGTCTGGAGATGGATTATGAGGTAAGGGAGATTGTAGATTAGGTTTCAGATTGGGTTAGCATTTTCTAAAGAATGCCTTCTGCTTTGTAGCTCCTTGTTTTTGTTATCATGCCCTCTCCATTCCTACATTTACTAGTGGGCTGCTGCCCTTTCCCTGAAATGTTTAGGAATTGATTTGTATGTATTAAGTTACTGCCCTAATTAGTAAACGTTTATGTATGTATTAAGTTACTGCCCTAATTAGTAAACATTTATCCTGCACACACACATAGAAAGGCGAAAGATGTCTCTGCCCTCTTTCAGGGAACTTATTTTCTAACGGGAGAGATGACAGGCAAAGGACCTGTACAAACAAACTGTAGATAGAAGAGGTTAGAGAACTTCAGTGAGAGGAAATGTGATTTTTGTTACCTCAGAATGCAGACAGTGGGAGGAAACCCATTATGAGCCCCGAGAGACATAGAAGAAAGGCATGCTTTCATGTTGCCAGGGAATTATATGAAGTGATTCTAACCTGATTTTGTTCCTCTCTTTGTTCATAGGAAGCAGACAATGATCCAACAGGAGAAGCAGCAGCCAATACCCAACAGACCCTCACTTTCTATGAGTTAGATTTAGGGTTAAACCACGTGGTCCGAAAATACAGTGAGCCCTTGGAAGAGCATGGCAACTTCCTCATTACAGGTATCACCTCCCTCAAGCGGCTTCCTGCCCTTCCTCAGCCCATCTCCTGGATTGGCCTCACCTCAGTCAGGCTCAAGTGAGGCAAATGAGATTAGATGTAGGAGTCTTCCATGTGGGAGTGATCCTGAAAGGTTGGAACTACAGCATTGAGTTCATTTGAAGTCATGAGTATAAAGAAGGCAAAGCTGTGGGCTAAAGATAGTTTTGGGGTAGGAGGGAGAATAAGGAAAAAAGATGCCCACAGGAAATTCAGTGTCATTGAAACACAGTGTGTGGAAAGCACTTCAAGAAGGAATTTATCAGGGTGAGATGGAGAGATAGCAGAAAATGAGAGGTGAGATAAGGCCCTTGGATTTCTTTTTTTTTTTTTTTGCTTTTCGGAGGGCAATTGGGATTAAGTAACTTGCCCAAGGTCACACGGCTAGGTTTTTGTTTGTGGGTTGTCTGAGGTCAGATCCGAACTCAGGTCATTCTGACTCCAGGGCTGACGCTCTACTCACTGCGCCACCTAGCCGCCCCAAGGCCCTTGGATTTCATAAGAAAACTTTGAAGAACATAGGATTATAGACTGATGGCTGAAGGTCATTGAATCTAGCTGCCTTATGTCATGATTTCAGTAAGAGGGAAGCTAGATTACAGTGAGGTCTGGAGGAGGAATGAATGGATAGAAAATAGATATGGAACACTTTCAGTGATTATTTGAGTGAAAGGAAAGAAATTGGGGAGTACTCAGTAAGGTCAGCTGGAAGGAGTGAGTGAGAGTATGTTTTAACACAGGGGGAATCTCTTTAAGGCAGGAGGGGAAGGTTTTTGAAAATGTTAGGAAAGGGCAGGGTTCAGTTACTTGTTAATAATGTCAGGAGCCCCTCCCCTTCTCTTCACTCCCTCTGTCCACCTAGGGTATTACACCCTAACCTGTGGGTACTCTGCCCAAAGGCATGTAAAGTTTGATGACTAGATCCTAGAAAGATGTTTTGGAGTTTACTGGCTAGATTTCTTTTTAAAGACCTTGGTTAAACCAAATGTACTCTGGCTCTCATTGGTTGGCCAACTATAGTATAAGTTCCAGGCCAAGCCCACTTAGTAGTCATTGTTTAGGCTTTGATGACTCTGAGTGTAAATAGTAATTGTTTCTGTTACCCAAAAACCCTGAAGGTCTTTCCCTCCCAGATTGATTTTTTTTAAATTAGATAATAGGTACCATTCCTTGACTGACTTTTTTTTTAGAGCAACTGGGGTTAAGTAACTTGCTCAAGGTTACACCGCTAGTCATTATTTGTGTGTGGGTGCTCATTCATTCCTTGACTTTCTTAAAAGTTTAGTTTTCAACATTCACTTCCATAAGATTTTGAGTTTTAAATTTTTTCCCCTTACCCGAGATGACATACAGTCTGATACAGGCTCTCTCTCTCTCTATATATATATTCACATTAAACATTTTCACATTAGTCATGTCTTAAAGAAGAATTTAACCAATGGAAGGAACCACAAGAAAAGAAACAAACAAAAAAAGAGAGAGCAAATAGTCTGCTTCCATCTGCATTCAGACTCCAAAGTCTTTTTCTGGATATGGATAGCATTTTCCATCAGTGTTTTGGAGTTGCTTTGACTTTTTTTTCTTAACTAGGCTTAATCACAATGGGCCATGCCTCAGTCAAAGTGAGAAAGACCAAGGTCTCCCATTGCATCTCCAGTCCTGATCTGTACCTCTCCACTGGACCCAGATGACCCAGGAGGAGAAAACGAGACTGGTGACTTTGCATAGCCCTCCCTCACTTAAATCAGATTCACATGCAATTCATGTCATCACGTTCCTAAGGTCCTTGGTTCTCTTACAGACAGTGAAGGATAAACCACAACACCACATCCAGAGATAAGTGTTATAGTCTTAGGCCAAGTTTGGGGAACCTGCAACCTCGAGGCCACTTACAGCCGTCTAGATCCTTGGGTTCCATCTTTTGACTGTCTGAGTTTTACTGAAAAAATCCTTTCATTAAGGGATTTTGTTCTATGAAGTTTGGATTCAGTCAAGGGGCCACACTTGAGGTGTGGCCTTGAGGCTGCAGGGCTTCCCCCCACTTCCCCTTATAGTATAAGTGGAAGGTTTTAGCCTTAGAAAAGAGGAAAAAGGAGTGATGCCAGTTAGAGCTGGCAGAGATCTTAAAGATCATCTTGTCCATCACCCTTTGTCGATTTTTTTAGGTGAAAAAACTAACTGTTGGGAAAGGAGGCAGGAATTGTATATTTAAGAGGATAAGAAATGAACCTTTGGGAAGAATTTACTGTCCTTTGAAAATCTATATTATTGCCAACAAAGATTTTTTGAGCACTTTCTCTATTCAAGACTCTGCTGAATACAAAAAGGATGCAGAGCAGCATGGTTCAGTTCATGGGATTCTTGCCTTGGAGTTTGCTGTCTTCTTGAATAAGGCAAAAACTAATTTAAACTCATTGGGAGCCTTGTAATGATCTGAGAACACGTTTATAGACCAAGAACTATATTGAGAGAGTTTGGGAGACCTGGTCCCTGACTTTGATCTGCAAATATAAGAGATGGAGAACTTAGATTTAGAGCTGGAAGAGAGACCTTTTATAGGGAAAGAGCTGACTTAGAAACTGGAACAAATGAAAACTCGGTAGGAGGTTGAGGATTGTAGACATCCACAGTACGTGCTCTAGCATGCTGCCCCAACCTTTGCATTTGTGAGGGTTTTGTTCTGCCACGTTTTTCATAAGTGCACAAACGTTGTTCTTGACTCTGCCCTCATCCAACCTTAACGAGGTGCCTGATGCACTTGTATGTCAGCAAGATAGACCGTGACGATACTGAAGTTAAGGGCACAACTCATGGCAAGTTTCTCCTTTTCAGCCATAGTGTGTCTGTCAAGTCATGGTCTGCCTTTGAGAGGGAATTATTGGTATTTTGAGATTATTTGGCCTCATTAACATGTTTACTTCATCCCACAGTGCCAGGAGGCTCAGATGGCCCAAGTGGTGTATTGATCTGTTCTGAAAACTACATTACCTATAAGAACTTTGGTGATCAGCCTGATATCAGATGTCCCATTCCTAGGAGGCGGGTGAGACCTTTTGGGACCAAGGGGGGGGGGTGTTTGGGAATAGCAGCGGACAAGGAATATGGAAGGAAACAATTTGTTCTATATTGTAAGGGAACGTATTTTTTATTACCAAGAGGAGAACATAAGGTTGATTACCCTGTAGTAGGGAAATTTGCTGTAATTTGGGAAATAAGATGCTTTGTTTGGTAAGCTTTTGAAAGGTGGGTTCTAGATTTTGGTGTGGGTGAAGGGAACTTAGTGGGGGAAATTTGAAAAAATTTAATGAGATGTAAGTTCTTACTAATAATAACGTCCATAACTTGGGTGAGGAGAAAGTAAAAAAAATGACGAATGGATAGTAGTGATGCCTTGTATCATAAGCCAGTTGTATATGATAACTTAGCTCATTGCCTGAAATGATGATTATTTCATGACTGTTCTGAATTTTTTTTCCCTGGAGACAAAACTTACCTCTCTGAATCTGATCAGGCTCTGAGCCCCAAATATGGTCGAGTTGTTATAGAAGGCCATGCTGGCCACAGTCTTCATCAGCAATATTGTTGAGGCAGCTATTGATGACACGGGGCAGATAGAATTAGAAATCGGCCCCTTTTCTAGAAGACATTCAGGAGTTGTTTTTTGAAAAGGTAGCTATTTGCTTTGTTTCCCTTCTCTAAGTCAGTATTTGCTATGGCTAAAAATGTTGGCCTCTACTTCAGACCCATCGATTCTTCTGAGAGGAAAAGTATCATTTCTAAGATCTTGGTTCTTTATGTTTGCCTTTGTTAGAATGACTTGGATGATCCTGAGAGAGGAATGATTTTTGTCTGCTCTGCCACCCATAAGACCAAGTCTATGTTCTTCTTTTTGGCACAAACGGAGCAAGGAGACATTTTCAAAATCACCTTGGAGACAGATGAAGACATGGTAAGTAGATCAAGAAGGGAGTGAGATCTTTTTATCTCTTGGAATGAACGTTTACGACGAATGTGCTTGGCTAGGGTGTTTTTTGTCACATCCTCCTACATTTTGATTATATCTTTCCCTTCATTGAAGCTTATGTAGCCAGTTCATTCTCTGTTTAGTTGGGATGTCTGTTTAGACATCTGTTTTTGAATGCAGATTGTCAGAAGTTAATTGAAGCTGCCTCTCTCTACTTCAATTTATGTTGGGCAGAAAGAGCGTGATGCCATGTGATGTTACCTGCTTTTCTCTTTATGGGTATAATAGCTAGAAGAATTATTTGATCTTCATTCCAACCTTGCTATTTTGAGTACTACTGAGAATTCTTTTATAACATACACTTGACATGAAACTCCCAAGTGGCCCCCTAATATGCTACACATGTTATCTCCTTTCAGGTTACTGAGATTCGGCTGAAATACTTTGATACTGTCCCTGTGGCTGCTGCTATGTGTGTGCTTAAAACAGGCTTCCTCTTTGTGGCGTCAGAATTTGGAAATCAGTGAGTAACTCTTACCCTATTTGATCAGCTTTACCGGAGAAGGTTGTAGTAAAGGAGGGTCACAAAGCATATAAACGGGTAACCCTTTCCTTTAGCTTTAAGTCATCGTTACTGATTCACGAATTACTACAGGCTCCTCTTTGAAACCCTTGTCCCCTGGTGTTGCTACTCTCTCCCTGACAGATGTCCTTGATGGCTCCTTCTCATCTCAGTCTCTTAACTATCCTAATTTAACATTCTTCTGGGTTCTAGCCTTTAGCTTCTGTCTGTACTTTTTCTGTGATTTCATTCCAGATCTCTATGTCCTTAATCCTAAATTTTATGCCTTCAGTCAGTATTCATTGAAATACTGGGGTGTCTTGTTGGCACCTTAGACATTACATAACTGAACCAAAGATATTTCTTGTGTGATCTTGTACAAGTCACTTATCCTCTCCAGTCCTCAGTTTCCTTATCTATAAAATAAGGGTGACCTCTAAGGTCTTTTCCAGTTCCAAATCTATGTTGTAGTGAGCTTTCCCTCCAGATCAATTTGTCCTGACTTTTCCATTTCTGTGAATACATGCCAGTTTTTTTCCAGTCACCTGGTCTCCAAACCCCTTTGAAAATGCATGTGGCATTAAGAATGAGAGAAATGATTAATACCTACCAGTTTTTTGTAGTGTCTCTTGCCTAGACCATTGCAGCATATCCTCTTAACTATTTCTTTTGTCTCATCTCTAATCCATCATGAACACAGACTTGAAATCTTCTAAATGAAATTAATTTTCTAAAATGAAGCTTCTCATTAAATCATTCAGCTTCAGAAACCTTCTGTGCTCTTGTTGAGTTATTGAAGATCCAGCCTGTTTTGAATGTATCCTATATGTGAGTTAGCTGCCTCCTTTTTCTGTTATACTAGCCTAAGATTTAGTAATCTGGGGAATTAGTCCAGGTTTTGCCTACTAATTATCTATTTGATTTGAGGGCTTGATAATTTGACTTGATAATTACTTGTGGATTCTAAGTGCACTTTCATCTTTGTAGCCTGAAGTTAGGGAATGTTGTTATTGGCAATTCTAGTTATCCTCTGTCATTGTTTTCCCTTCCTTTTGTTGGTTTGCTCTTGAATCAATACACTACTAATTAGGCTGGCAGGGTAAGGGTAAATCAATCATATTGCTTATTAACAGCCTGAATTAACTACATTGTTAAAGCAGGGCATTTCCCAGTTCTCCATTCCAGATTTTTGTTTCTATATTCATTTTATTTCATTAAGATTATATGTCACATTTATACAACCTTTAAAATTATCCATGTTTCCTTTGATTTTACTATACTTTTCAAAGTGCTGTATTGGTATAGATTCAGTAAATTCCTTCAGCCCTGCTTTCTTCTTAATAACGGAGAAAATCAAATACTGATAAGCAGAACTTCTGAAATTTTTCTGATTCCACAGAGCAATCATGCTAAAATTAGCAATTTTGCTAAAATTAGCAATTATGCTAAAATTAACATAGGATATTTATGGAGCAAGGTTTTTGGTCTTTTTTTTTCCTCTTTCATGACAAGATTCTTCTTCCCAATTTCTAGCAAATGTCCTAACCAAAATTTCGATTCTTCTTCGTCCACAGTTACCTTTATCAAATTGCCCATCTTGGTGATGATGATGAAGAACCTGAGTTCTCATCTGCCATGCCCCTGGAAGAAGGAGACACATTCTTCTTCCAACCTCGGCCTCTCAAGAACTTAGTGTTGGTGGATGAACTGGATAGTCTTTCCCCTATTCTGTTTTGTCAGGTACAGCCCAGTCCTTCTCTTCCCTTCATAGTATGATGGGAGGGAAGCACTAATAGCTCTGGTGGAGTTAGACATCCCCCCCTCCACCCCACCCCAGATTGGGATATGCAAGGTTTTGATAAGCTTTTCTGAAGGGGAAAGAACTATTGGTACTCTTCTAGGGAGTGTGGCTGTGTTGAGGGACTTTTTTTTTTTTTAAAGCAATTGGGGTTAAGTAACTTGCTCAAGGTTACACGGCCAGTCATGATTTATGTGTGGGTGCTCATTTTCTAAGGCCAGATTCGATCTCATCTCATCCCAACTCCAAGGCCGCCGGCGCTCTTACTCACTGTGCCACCTAGCCGCCCTGGTGTTGAGGGACTTTCCTAGAATTTTGAGCCCTCCTTTAAATAAATAACCGTTTAAACTACTGGAGGTGAGGGGTGGGAGGAGTTTGTATGTGTATCTTCATTTCAACTGTATAGGAGTTTCTTAAGGGCAGGAATTTTTTGAATCTTATACCCAGTATCTTGCATATAATAGGCATTTAACATGCAAATATCTTTAATTGAATATTATTCCCTAGAAGTAATCACCTCCCCAGGGAAGGACAAGATAACAAATGGGGATGAATTTTGGTTCTCATAAGGATGCTTCAAAAGTAGAATTTTCCAGCATTCAGAATTAAAGCTATGAGATAAAAGTCAGGCTTTACCAAGATAATTTCTTTCTCATGTCTTTTTTACAAAGGGATCTGGAAAAGAGTTTCTGAAGGGGGAGGGGTGTGTGTGTGTGTGTGTGTGTGTGTGTGTGTGTGTGTGTGTGTGTGTGTCTGTGTGTGTGTGTTTAAATTCAGACTTTTATTTTCTCTCTTGAGAAAGGGGATAGACCTGAGAGCAACAGAAAATGACACCAAGGACTGCCATTTAGCTAGTTGACTATTTTTTTTTCATCAGTGACTTGAAGAAAATAATTGTCTGCTCTAAATCCACTTCGTACAATTTTGTAGTTGAGGGAAATGAATGGAGTCTTAATAAAAAAAAGGAAAAAGTATTTTAGTAAAGTGTGTACTACCCTAGATTGGAGAGAATTTCCTTGAATCTCAGGTAATTAAGAGTCTCTGAGCAGGCTGTCTTCAGTGAAGCATTTTGTGCTAGTTGCAGAAATTGAAGACATTTTCATTGAAAGACTCCTTTCACTCCACAATTGATCTTGCCTTTTAGGAGCAAAGGGCCCCATATGACAGCAGAGTGAAATGTCAGTTTAGCTATAGCTGAATCAGCTTGGTCTTGTTTGGTTTGGGGTGATAGAGGTATATCCTAATTGTCTTACCCTGTGCAGATTGCTGATCTGGCCAATGAAGACACCCCACAGCTGTATGTAGCTTGTGGCAGGGGACCACGATCTTCTCTGAGGGTTTTGAGGCATGGACTAGAGGTAAGGAGTATTGCCAAGTTATTTGGTGGGATTGTGGGATGACACTGACAAGATAGGCTTTTACTCTGGTTGTAGTCCAGACAGTTAGGATTTGGTCTGTTGAGTGTAAGAAAAATGAAACTTTCCAGGTGAATGATCTCTTCCAGTTCTATCTTAACTTATTTCTCTCTGAGTTTGACACCCCTGATCTATACTAACTTCTCCAAAACCAGGGGGTTCCCAAGGTCTAAGGCCTGGGGTCAATGAGGCAGTAGCATGAAAATGGAATGTCTTGACTAGTAAGCACTAACATGATAGAAAGAGGCCAACCTGTGTCTTTACATAGGATATCTATGTATATAGAGTGCAGCAAGAGGGATGGCTCGTGGTCTGCAAGATGATGACCCTGGAAAGTGTAGTAAGAACCCTGAGTCATCCTTTTGGTGGTGATTCTTTTTTGAAGGGTTACTTAAATTGGTTCCACTAGAACAGAATCTAC
This sequence comes from Gymnobelideus leadbeateri, assembly GCA_011680675.1. NCBI lineage: Eukaryota > Metazoa > Chordata > Mammalia > Diprotodontia > Petauridae > Gymnobelideus > Gymnobelideus leadbeateri. The sequence goes on from WOXC01005480.1 coordinate 323,195, forward strand.
ACTTCTGTCAAGTTTTGGTCTTTAGTCTTCCAAAAATACTGAAATATTTGTAAAACCCTTCAGCAGACTGCTGGTTTTCATTGGCCTTATACACAGTCTTATGTCCATAACACTTTCCTACCTACCTTTTAGGTACAGGTCTATCACTAGTCCAGTTAGAAGTTTGTCACTTTAGCTTATTTCCAACCATACTATCCTTCTGTCCTACCCCTAAATTTAAACATAACTTAAACCTCTTTTGTATTGTCTGCGATGAGGTTATCCTACTGGGCCAAGTCATTGCTCTGGAATTAAATGCAGTCCTGAATTTAAGTCCGTTGACTTAGTGCTCTGGGTGAAATTTTCTACCATCTTTGTCTTACGGACTTTCTGGGTAGATATTCCAATAGCATTCAGAATGGACTTAGTCATGTTAGTGCTTAGCAGTCAATCTGTTATATTTTCATACCACTGTTTCATTGATTCCAGGCTTTTTTTCCCCCTGGTTGTAGGGCTTAGATCTAGAAAATCCCTTTGTTTTCTAGAAGGTAGTGTAGAGCAGTGGTGTCAGAACCAGAAATGGGAACCAATAAACCACCCACAAAGATCTCATTAGGTTGCTGCTTGACTTAGGAAACCATATGTTTACATATATATTTTTTATTGATACATTAACGCATTAAAGTCAGGAACTATATTTTGTCTAATTTGGAGTGCATTGGGTAGTGTCGTGGACTATATGGGGTCCATAGTGTTTGATACCTCTGGTGGAAAGAACAGATAAAAACCAGTTATTTGCTATATTTAATTTTTAAAAGAACCATTAACAAGCATATGTTATTGCTCTAAGGGTGCTCCTCCCCCTTAACAGGTCATAGCCCTCCTAGGTATTCTTTGTTACTTTAGCCCCAGATCATCTTTTCCTTGATGGCCGTAGCCAATAGTGATGAACTTCTTTTTTTTTCCCCAAATGCTTCATTAACTTTTGGTTTACAGCATTCATTTCTGCCATATTTTGAGCTACAATTTTTTTCTCTTTTCCCCCTACCCACCACCCCAAAATAGCAGTCCCACCAGATATCCCCTCCTCCAATCTGCTCTCTCCCATATCTTCTCCCACACCCCCTTCGACTTTGCTAGTAGGGCATGGTGGATCTCTATGCCCCAATGCCTGTGCATCTTATTTCCCAATTACATGTAAAATGTTATTAATAATATTATTTATATATTTTTAAACATTTGAATTTAAAACTTTTAATTCCAGATTCGTTTCCTTCCTCCCTTGTCATCCACCCCCTTACTGGGGAGATAAGCAATTCAGTATATGTTGTACATGTATAGCTATGAAAAACATTACCATAGTAGATATATTGTAAAAGACTGACTATATTTCCCTCCTTTCTATCCCACTTCTCACTCGTTCTACTCTCTACTTTGATCCTGTCCCCTTTCAAAAGTGGGTGCTTCCAACTTCCCCCCAGCCTGCCTTCCCTTCCATCATCCTCCCTCTCATCCCCATCCCCCCTACTCTCCTGTAGGGTGAGATTCCCTATTTAGTAGGTATGTCATTCTCTCCTCGAGCCAGATTCAATGAGAATAAGGTTTTGCCTTTTTGCCTTCCTGTTCTTCTCCATTGCAACCATTTTCCCTTGCCTCTTCTATATAAGATAGTTTACCCCATTCTGTCTTTCCTCATCTCTTCCTGCCATATTCCTCTCTCCTCTCAATTTCATCCTTTAAGCATCATCCCTTCCTATTAAAATAGTACTGTGTTCTCTATATATACCTGTAAACATATATACACAGTTCACATATGTATTCATATGTCCATATACCCTTCTTCAACTGTTTTCATACTGAGAAAAGTTTCATAAGTTACAATTATTGGTTTTCCATGTAGGAATATAAATAGTTCAATTTTGATAAGTTTCCTTATGATTTCTTTTCCCTGTTTACCTTCTCAAGCTTTTTTTGCTTCTTGTATCTGAATGTCAGATTTTCTATTCAACTCTGGTTTTTTCTTCAAGAATGCTTGAAAGTCCTCTATTCCACTGAATGACTATATTTTCCCCTGAATGATACTCAGTTTTGCTGGGTAGGTGATCCTTGGCTTCAATCCCAGCTCCTTTGTCTTCCAGAATATCATATTCCATGCCCTTCGATCCCTCAGTGTAGAAGCTGCCAGTCAGATCCTGTGTTATCCTGATTAGGTTTCCACCATATTGAAATTATTTCTTCCTGGCTGCTTGTATTTTCTCCTTGATCTGGGGATTCTGGAACCTGGCTATAATATTCCTGGGAGTTTTCTTTTTGGGATCTTTTTCAGGAGGTGATTGGTGGATTCTTTCAACCTCTGTTTTGCCCTCTGGATCTAAAACATCAGGGCGATTTTCCTTGAGAATTTCTTGAAGGGTGATTTCCAGGTTCTTTCTTTGATCGTGGCTTTCGGGTAGTCCAATAATTTTTAAATTGTCTCTCCTGGATCTATTTTCCAGGTCAGTGGTTTTTCCCATGAGATATTTCACATTGCCTTCTAATCTTTTGTTTGGATCTGCTTAACAGCATCTTGATTTCTCATAAAGTCATTAGCTTCCATTTGCTCCAGTCTAACTCTGAAGGAATGAATCTCCTCAGTGAGCTTTTGAGATTCTTTTTCCATCTGGCAAATTCGGCTTTTTAAGGCATTCTTCTCCTCATTGCCCTTTTTGGGCCTCTTTTGCTATTCGAGTTAGTCTGTTTTTTAAGGTGTTTTTGCCTCAGGCTGTTGACTCTTCTTGCATCTTTCTCATTTCTCTTCCCAATTTTTCCTCCACTTCTCTTATTTGCTTCTTAAGGTCCACTATTACCTGTAACCAGCACTTATTTTTCTTTTCTTTTTTCTTTTTGCCTTTTTTTGGAGGGCAATTGGGATTAAGTAACTTGCCCAAGGTCACACGGCTGGGTTTTTTTGTTTGTGTGTGTTAAGTGTCTGAGGCTGGACCTGAACTCAGGTCCTTCTAATTCCAGGGTCATTGCTCTACTCACTGCGCCACCTAGCGGCCTCTAGTACTTATTTTTCTTTGAAGCTTTTGGTGCAGGAATTCTGACTTCATTGTCTTCCTCCTGTTCCGTGCTTTGATCCTTTTTGTCCCCAAAATAGGAGTGTAAAGTTGGATTGCTCTGTTTATTTTGCTTCCTTTGCCTACTCATGTCACCACTCAGTTACTTGACCCCTGGCCTTTTTGCCACAGTAGGACTCTGCCACTGGCCAGGGGAGCTTCCTTCCCAAATGCTGGGGTTTTCTCAGCTGCTGGAGGTATTAGTTGGGTGCCCTCTCTGAAATATCCACATGCTCTAGCAAGCTGGTCACACACCCCAGGACCTCTAGCCTAGACAGCAATCCAGACCCAAGATGGTTCAAGCAAGAGCGATTACCCCTCAGACTGGTTGCCTGGTCCTCCCACAGTCTGCAGGCCAGGAGCTGAAGCTGCAGCATGGCGCCAGCATCTCAGTGGCTTCTCGCCATGTGCTCCCAAATACTGGTCCCAAAGTCCACACTGCACTGACCTCTCACTTTGTCCTTGGCATCTGTTGATAATTCTGGAAACGCCACAGCTGTTGGTGTTCTGGAGTCCCTCCAGTGGTCTGCTGGTCAGGCCCTCCCTGGGGCTAAAACCTCTGGCTCACGAGGGGCTGGGGTTGGCTCCCAGAGCACTGCACTGTCTGCTCCCTGCCGCTCTGTCCTCAGCGGGAGATTAGCTACTCTGTGTCAGTTTGTGGGTTCTGTAGCTCCAGAGTTTGTTCAGAGTCCCCCTTTACTTGGATTGGGGAAGTGGGGAGCCAGAGCTGCTTAAAAGTCCTGCTTCTACTCCGCCATCTTGGCTCTGCCCCCCCTCCCCCCGGTGATGAACTTCTCAGTGTGGCTACTTTGGTTTTCAAATGATGGACAAAATCCATGGTTAGGCCTGTACCCCAAAGCTTTCTAGCTTTACTGGCCTTTCAGAAGCCAGGGCTCCCTCTACCTTAGAACGAGGAGGAAAAGCATTATGGTACTATTCCTCTGTGTTACTTTTGAGCAGCCCAGCAGGAGAAGGGGTTAATAGTGGTCCAGGTATTAACCACAATAGTGGTTCTCTCTTGGGTTCTCTGTGTGCCCTTTGTCTGCCCTTAGAAACACTCTTGGCAATTACAGAGAAGATCCTTGAGAGTTGACCTAGGGTGTTTGCTGTCCAGTTAGTGGGCAGCAAGACCATTGTCCTTTTGACCATAGTCAGCCCTTGTCTCTTTCTACTAGGTGTCCGAAATGGCTGTCTCTGAGCTGCCTGGTAACCCCAACGCTGTCTGGACCGTTCGCCGGCACATTGAAGGTAGGTCACTTTTTCCCAACAGCCAAATACAATCCCTTGTACAAAGACCTACAGCCGCTGAAAGCTGCAGTTATGATGCTCTGGTTGTTACTTGACCAAACGCCATCTATAGGCTTTTTATGTTCTGACTTTTCTGTCTTGAAGCAGCTCCCACTGTAAGTGGAGATGACTTAGACAAGATGCTACCTAGTGGCTAGGAAGGGAGTGGCCACCTGTTAACTCTACACAGGGACGTGCAGGACATCACTTATTGCATCAGGGATGGATCCCCTGGGTGGTGACACACCACAGTGTATTTCCCTTTAACTCGAATTTCAGCTCCAGTGCAGTAGTTGGATCTCCTTCTCATTTCCTGTTTTGATAAATGTGATTTGGCCATAAAAGCAAAATGTGCCCGGTAGACTTTAGTGACTTGGCGAGTGGGTGGAGCTTCCAAGAGTCAGTTCTTCTTCACAAGCATGATTATATTTGAGAAAACCAGACCCTGAACAGAACATTCTGCTGAGACTCAGGAAAGAAAGCTGATGGTTTGGCTGAAACCTGAGACCTCTTATAGAAGGTGCTCTTGCTTTTTGTCCCGAAGTTGAACAGGGAAGTAGTAATGTGGATAGGGCTTGTTCCTGGGAATTTCTAGCCCTGGACATTAAAACCCAAATCTGATTGTTTTATTTTGTCACTTACCTGTTCTTTCAAGCTATCACTAATGGACCCCCTTGTGGGAATACTGTCCAGAGGGATGAATGAGGTAGAATTCTTTCTGAGGTTGTTTCCTCTTACGGAGTAAGAACTTAGATGCTAGGTGAGAGAAGAGGCAGGCAGCATTTGGTGGTGGGGTGGCACAAGAACTGGCTGTATGAGCCTCAGCTTTGCCCCTTTGTAACTCTTGGAGGGAGCAAATCACAGCCTCAGAGCTTATCTGTCCATCTCTGCACATTGGATAATGCTGCTTGCACTATGTCTACTCCACTGGGCTGTCACAGGGAAAATACTTAGGTGTTATTAGCTAGGAGGGAAGACGTTTCCATCTTTGATGTCTGGTTTCATAGTATGTTGTTGTTAGCCTGCTCCCTTGGCTGCTTAATGAAGATTTGATAAGAAATTGCTTGGAACATGAAAGCAGCAGGAACTTAGTGAATTACTTTACTAATTTTCAAAGTTTCTAAGAATCTCCAAAACCATTTTCATGCTGTTTGTGATGTCCCTAGAAAAGTTCTGTGTGAGAGCCTACACCATTTTGACCTGACTGAGGTCACTAAGATGTGGGAATTTATGGGAGAAGGGTATTAGTTAAGGTAAATTTGGACAAGACTGTGGGTCCTGATCCCTCTCAATAAATAACATGGGAAGTTCTGATTCTTTCCTTTCTGTGACAAAGCCACACCCTTCATGAATTCCTTTGTTCAACAAATACATAGCGTGTACAGTGCTCTCTAATAGGCACTGTGGAAGTTAGAAACATTAACGGGACTTAGACCCTACTCTTTCAGAACTCAGAATCCACCAGGGGAAAGCTAAGACAGTGTATAACATAGGGCCATGTATACCTAACATAAGAGGAGTCCTGAGGGCTCGGAGGATTCAGAGGCTGAAGAGAGAACACCATGGTGTGGGAATCATCATTCTACTTTCTTTTGGTTGAAAAACAAAAATGAAACAAAATTTTATCCACATAAGGCTCTTTCTCTCCTGAGACCCCAGGTTATAGTTGTGTTGCTGTTGAGTGACCTTTCCTTCTGTTGCCACATGCTGCAGTCTTCATGGCAAATACTAACCTTGGCTGGTACTTGGTGATACACACTACCAATACCAAGCCTTTTTTTCTCTTCCACAGGTGGCTGGTGGAGGTGCTGATCACCACAGGTGTGTACCTACGGCTAGGGTCTACTGTGGGCTTTCACAGGTTCCCCAGGGAGAGGAACATGCAAAAAGTATTGGGGCTGCCCTGCCAGCAGAGCACCTCCCAGAGAGTGACTTTGCAGCTGGACATCTGTCTGTTGTAACCATACTGTGAACCCACCTGCCCAGATCTTCAGTGGTCAGAGGCAGAAATTAGTTGCCTTCTACTTTGGCTCTTCTCCCACAGCTTTTAGGGACCATGTCTCATCTGGCTCTCTCAGTCATCCTAAACAAACCTATCTAGAAAACATCAGGTTTCTCTTTCTAATGTCTTTGTAATTGGCACAGGCTGAGAGAGTTATCCCTGGAGCAGACTTGTTGAATATATTAGGGGCTTGGTTGAAGCAAAGGAAGAAAGAGCACCATGATAGCAGATTATTTAATTGAAAAGCAAAATGTGCAGTTTATGTAGTTGGCCAAGAGAGGGTGAGAGGGGTTTGGGTATTGAACCATCTAGATGGTTAATTTCCATCCTTGTCTTCAGTGTTCAGCTTCAGCAGTTGGGCAGAGGGCAGTAGTGAGCATTTCCTGTTGGAAGTGTTTCCACAATGATTAGTTGTTCCTGTAACTCAAAGAGCCTGAAATCTTTGCCACTAGTATTTTTGACAGAGTCTCTACTTGGACCAGAGTCTGGACAGGGAATTGGCAAATAATCCCAAATGCTTAAGAGCTTGACCCTCTTAGGGTCAATGACTTAGCTTGAGTAAATTTTGCTATGGGAGTTAGAAGTTTAACTAGACCCATGAACTCCAGAGTTGAACAGGCTTGATTGGTTGGTTAATGTTAATCCCACCAAGCAGGGTAACATAAATATTCATGGCCTCTTGGTCTGCCATTGTGAATAAAGTCTGCTCTTTTAAAAAAAAAATGTTAACTGTTACTTTAGAGCAGCTGAAGGGGCATGGGCTCTTTCTGGCTGTAGTTCAGGGTATGGGGGCTGTTCCTCATATGACATTCAGCTTAAGGAATGTGGAAGGGACCTTCTTTTGAAGTAGTGGGGAAAGCAGTGGTCTCTGTTTTGATACCAATTAAAGTCCAGAGCTCACTGAATTTACTGGTGGGAGTGTAAAGGCTTGGCAGCGGCAGCAGCACCATCCATCTTATCCTGATCCTCCTGTAGCATGAGACCTTGGACATGGAGCCGGGCTTCTGATCCTGTGGTTAGCTCTATTGTGCTGAGAGTGGGCTTTGTCCCCTCCAAAACAAAGATGCAGTCCCTTTTACTTTCATGGAAGGGATTTTTTCTAAGCCCAGTCACATGATTAGAAATCCTACCCAATTAGACCTTTTTAATTTCTTTCATTTACTTGTACACACTGCTCCTTTAGGATTAATTGCCATTAACTAGAAAAAAGAAAATGTCAATCTTGTTTTTAATTAAGCCATTCCAAGCATATACCAGAGCTTTTAAAAGTGTGCCAGGAAGCTCTGACCAAGGAAGAGTTTTCAAGGTTTACATGTAGCCAGGTTCATCAAGCATGTGCTAAATAGAGTTGGGTTTTGAATGTGTCCTTTGCTTTTAAAAACAGAATGGAGGAAAATCCTATCCTTATTTATAAGACATTTAATACTTGGAATAGTTTGGTCATGTGAAGCTCCATTTGAAGCTCTCAAAGCATCTGCCATCTGTCTCCACTTACATCAGAGGTACTGAAATGCAGTTATTTGTCCAAGGCCATTCACTCTTATTTTTGTGTTAGAAATTAAGTCTATAGATTTCTGATCTAACCACAGACAATACCCTCTGGGAAAGAGACTTCAGAATTTTCCCTTCAACTGTGGCTGCTGATACTGAGTCACCTAATGTAATATTCATAGATTTCTTGTATGAGTAATTTCCCTCCTCCATATACGTGTGTGTGTGTGTGTGTGTGTGTGTGTGAAACAAAAAGTCTGTCTTTATTTTCTATTAGTCTGCCAGCCAAATATAAAACTTTGGTTGTATTCATAGAATTGAGAACTGGAAGGCACCCTAACAAGCATATTAGTCCAGTTTTCTCGTTTTACAGATGAGGAAGCCAAAGCCCAGAGAAGGTAGAGATTGTCTGCCCTCCCACAGGTAATAGTGGTAGAACCAAGAAACTCCCCTAGGTTCCAATGCTCTAATTAGTGCACTCATTGTCTTTGGAGTAATCTTAGCTCAGATGACATGGACAGAGTGCCACAGAGACCAGTGTTCTGGGTTTAGTACCTACATGACCCAGGTAACTGCTCATAGAGAGAAAAAGTGTCGTTTAGGCACATTCTGCTTTTCCTAGCTGGCTATCTCATGTGTTTGTTGATTACAAAGTAGATTGGATGGTGATATGGCTTTTGCAGTGCAGTCTGTCATCACTGATGGAAAAACTATTGTAAGTACTGTTGTAAGGAGGGTCATCTTTAAATAAGAAAAACAGTCAATCAAGGTGGTCCAAAAAGTGCCCAGACAATATCGACTGATTTCTGCTTTAGTTATTAGCTAGCTACTCTAATAACAGAATTCAGCAGAATACCTTTTTGTTTTCTACCTTCCCCTTCTCACAGTGCTTTCTCTTGTTTACCTGTTGAAAGGATAAGGTCCAAAATTTACTTGTGGCAAAGAAAAATATCTCAGCTGTTATTTAAAAAAACAAATCTTTGCACAGAATTGGTTAGGCAGAGCTGAATATGTGGGAAATCAATGGCCTGTAACTTGTTGGATTGCATGAGGGAGTGTTCTTTTGGAATATGTGTGTGTGCCTAAAGGTCTTTGGCCTACTAAAGAGTCTCATTAGTGTTTGTTTATCCAACTGCATTTCTCTAAAGAAAAATTAGGCTTGGCCTGGGCTGATAGGTCATTGTTATTTTCATAGTGAAAAATCTTAATTTTATTTCCCAGAGAGGTCAAGAACTAACAGTACAAACTCCTTCTGTGACCCCAGTCAACCAGTGTTTACATGTCATTCCTACTGGGAGAGACTGGTAGTCTTTCTCTTACTGATTTACTTATTCTCTCCTGCCCTATGGAGCTTGTGTTCTCATGAGGTACTCTTTCTAGCTTTTGTGGAGAGAAGTAATATGGAATCCTTCCTGAATCTTATAGGTTCTCTTATGGAATGAGCTCTTTCTTGGGAGCCATAAAATGATGTTCATTGTGTGGAAAGTAGGTTGGTTTATAGTTCCCCCAGGCCGCTGACTCTTCTTTTCTCCCCAGAGCCCTTTGTCAGCATTAAGCAACTATATCTGGGGAGGTGTTAGTTTTCGGTGGCATTACAGGCAAATATCAGTAAATCTCCTATGCTTGGGTGCTAAGGTTGAGAATATCAGGTCATTTGGGAAGCAGTTTTCCCCAGATACTTGAGTGTTCAGGCATAGTCTCCATCATTTCGATGATCTGCTCCTGGTTCATCTTGTGCTATTTAATATTTTAATTGTGTGCTGATGACCATAGATACTAAGAGCTCTGCTCTTGACAGGTTGCTGGAAGAGGAGCTCTTTACCTTGTATATGTATTCATTTGGGGTTACAGATTTTGTGTGCACCAAACTAACTGGCTACCCTCTTCCTTCTCTTTCCTTCCTTAGATGAATTTGATGCCTACATCATTGTGTCTTTCGTGAATGCCACCCTGGTACTTTCTATTGGAGAAACTGTAGAAGAAGTAACAGACTCTGGCTTCCTGGGTACCACTCCAACCTTGTCCTGTTCCTTGTTAGGGGATGATGCTTTGGTGCAGGTGAGGAAACTCAGAAACCTGAGGACAAATCCATTTATTCTGTCCACTTGCCACTGATTTGGGACACATTTAGGAGACTTGCTAGAGAATAGAGTGAACCAAGAGAATATACTGTATCAAAATTTAAACCGAGATTTTAATCACTCAGGTTTTGGACCAGGAATTTTTCTCTAGGCCTCAATTACTGTTATCTATTAAATTATCCTCATCTCAGGAGGACTTTGTAAGAATGTATTAAATAATTAGATTTGAGTATCTCAACTTGGGAATGTAAAATACAAACTGTTATTTGACATTGCCTTCCTTTGGGGCCCATGAGCCCTGTTTTTGTAAACTCAGAAGTTATTGACCTAAGTTGGCAGTCCTGGGGTTAGGGATTGTTTGGGGCCATGGCCAGAGCAACTTTAAAATGTGTTTCCCTTTTTCTCTTGCCTCTAGGTATATCCAGATGGCATCCGGCATATCCGAGCAGATAAGAGAGTAAATGAGTGGAAGACCCCAGGAAAGAAAACTATTGTGAAGTGTGCAGTAAACCAGCGTCAGGTAGTGATTGCCCTGACAGGAGGAGAGCTAGTCTACTTCGAGATGGATCCGGTATGTTACTTGGGCACCTCTATCCACCTTCCCAAATAGGACTTAATGTAGGACATCTGATGTTAGGGTTGTTTGCCGTGGTCCAGACTGCTTAGGCAAATGGCAGGAAGAGACAGAACCTAGGAGGGTGAGTGGCTAGAACCCCATTTACCCGGGACCTCTCCTGATTGTAGAGTTTCCAAACATACTTTTCTGGGAATCCAAACTAAAGTTTTAAGCTTCTACCTAGTTCTCTCCAGCTTTAGAGAAGTCAGCACCTTGAACAGCTTCATACCATGATTCTCTTGAGTTTGATTTTGCCCCCTTCTACTTAAATATGTGTGCTTTTCATAATGATGCAAATTTAATTCCTGTAGACTTTCTCAGGATCACTTACCTTTCCCATAAGGAAGGAAGTTGGTCATTCTTATTTCTTTGAGAGCTACAGTGTGTGCGTGTGGCTACTTCGCAGTATATATTGTTTTGCCTATAAATCTTTTGCTAATGTTCTTTAAAAATCAGATTTTAAAATGGTTGACAGTTTGCCCAGACGTTGAGATGTTTTAATCAGTTTCCATTTTTGGTTAGTGTAATTTATGGGAAAGTTAATGGCTCTTTCAAAAGCTTGAACCTAATGTCAGTGGGTATCAATGGTACCAAGGCTCTATGCTGATTCAATCTTAGGTGTGATTATAGCTAGAATGGTTCCCCTGCCTCCCAATTCTGTATACAGGTAGTGATATTCACTTGTCCTTACATTTACAGTCAGGACAGCTGAATGAGTACACTGAGCGAAAGGAGATGTCTGCAGATGTGGTATGCATGAGTTTGGCCAACGTACCTCCTGGGGAGCAGCGGTCTCGTTTCCTGGCTGTGGGACTGGTGGACAACACTGTTCGAATCATCTCTTTGGACCCTTCGGTTAGTGACTTCCCTATCTTTTGCGTAGACTAGGCTTGACTGAAGGGGTCACCCCAAATCTGAATTTTCCTTGGGGGAGTACAGACCTCCCTAGGGTCTAGTGCGGGATGGATCTTGATGTTGATATGGGGTAGAGTGAAAAAGAGTTTATGGCTTGTTCGCTTAGCTCCATCATGATTGATTTTCATTGGTAGCATGGAGCCTGTATCATTGTAGGGAACTGGGAAGGTTGTATGTCCTTAGCATCCTCATATTGGTTAACTTGACCACAGTCATTAAGCAAAAAGAAGCCAACTCAGGGTTCTTTCAACCCTGTTTTTTTTTTCTTGGAAGGCTCCTTAAGCAGGCTAGAGATGAGAGCCCTTCTCTAGACAAGGTTCAAAGTCTCCAATGTCCTTGACATCTGGACTCATCCTATCCTTTTCATATTCTCTAGGACTGTCTCCAGCCACTAAGCATGCAAGCCCTCCCAGCCCAACCAGAATCACTATGTATTGTCGAGATGGGTGGGGCTGAGAAGCAAGATGAGTTGGGGGAAAGGGGCTCCATTGGCTTCCTTTACCTAAACATTGGCCTGCAGGTAAGAGACTTGAGGGCTCAGAACATATGTCCTCAAGCATTCATCTAAGTGAATGTTGCCTGTATTCTCTTTATTCAACTGTGTCTCCAGTGACCTGTCTCTAGGGGTGGTAACCCAGCTGAAGAGAGTGGAAAAACTTAGGTCATAGCTTAGGGGGGCTCCCTTTGTGGATTCCCTCTTTTGATCTTTAGCCAGTCTGCCTAGAATAGCCCAGGATACAGGCTTGCATTTGTGAAGTTTGGCACTCTGTTAAAAGAAGTCTGTTTTAAAAACATCTACTGGAAATGTTTTTGGGTCACTAGTCAGGTCAGAGGGACCCTTCCAGAGTTCCCACACCAGTTTTTGAGCTCAGGACCCCTGGTTGTGGATGAGCTTGTAGAACAAGTTATCTTATAGGTGGATTAAAACTGGCAGAGGCTCCAGAAAGGGCAGTGCTTTGCCATCATTGGCTGTATGCTGAATTTTTATTAGATTGCCTAAAATGTTTTGAAATTTTATTTGTTGGGTCCATCCTGCTTTATCCAGGGATGATCTATCAGCTGGGTGAGGATGCCTGTGAGCAGGAAGAACAGAGCCTGTCTTCACCCCCCCCCAGCCAGGCTGTTTTCTCTCTGAAAAAAATAACTAAGCAGATAAGCTCCAAGGTGGGGCCAGGGGCTACAGAGGGACTAATTCAAAATGAGTTTTCTTGTGTCACCACAAATCATCTGAGGTTCTTTTTGCTATAACCACAAACTAGTCCTTTAATCTGTTCCTCTGTTCAGAATGGTGTACTGCTAAGGACAGTCCTAGACCCTGTCACTGGTGATCTATCTGACACCCGTACAAGATATTTGGGCTCTCGCCCTGTGAAGCTTTTCCGAGTCCGGATGCAGGGCCAGGAAGCGGTAAGTGAAGCAGGAATCAAGCCTTCTATTATAAAAGGGCACTGAGAAATAGAAGGTGAGAAAACACACCATTGAATACTTACACCTTCTAAAAGAATGCCCCACATCCTGCCTCATGAGTGTAGAGCTCCCTCAGGAATATGAGAAAGACACAGGGCTTATAGGCCTAGGTGCCTTCCATAGGGCTATACCTTTCACTTCTAGACATTCTTCAGGGTTTCATAAAATTGTGTAGTAAATTCTACCATCTTCTGCAGGAGCTACTTGAATATTCACAGCAAAGTTACAGCAGCTTACCCTGGCACTGGATCTAACTCATGCTCAGAGTGGACACTTTACTTGTTTCAGGTTTTGGCTATGTCAAGCCGCTCATGGCTGAGCTATTCTTACCAGTCCCGCTTTCATCTGACCCCCCTGTCCTATGAGACTCTAGAGTTTGCATCTGGATTTGCATCTGAGCAGTGTCCTGAAGGCATTGTGGCCATCTCCACCAACACTTTAAGGTGAGATTTGCAACCCAACAGGAGTACTGAGGAAATGATTTACCACAATATTGGTACATTCAGAGAGTCAAAAGAAGAAATTACCAACAGGTATTTTTTTTTCCCAAGATCCACTGATGTAGTTGAAACCCATAAAGCCTTAGCTCTTCAGCAATTCTAGTGTCATGCAGCCAAGTTTCAGTGTTTGGAGTTTCGGCTTTTATTTAGCATCTTGGAGCCAAGTTTTAGTATTTAACAAGGCAGTCTATTCCTTCTGGGATCTAATAATGACTCCCCATTGCCTACTGAATAAAGGCCAAACTCATTAGCTTGGCTATTGATATTGAAGCTGTTCTACAATCTAACCCTTACCCATCTTTTCAAGAACATATATCATTGTACCCCTATGTAAACACTAACCACTAAAGGTCAAATGGTCTAATCACTGTGCCATGCTTTCTAGCTTTCGATATTTTTGCTCATGCTATCTCCTCTACCAGGAATTTCTCCAGAGCCTCATTTATTGAAATTCTGTCTGTCTGTAAAGGCTTAGATCAAGCTTCCTTCCTGGAGCCTTTCCTGATTTCTCTACCCAGAGAGTTTCTCCATCCTGAACTCCTGTATCATATGGCACTTCCTTTGTGTCCCCCATTGTTATGTTTGTATGTGTCTTTTTCCCATTGCGTCTAAACTCTTTGAGGAGTACGGTTTCTTGCATGTTCTTGTATTCCTAAAGCATTTGGTACAGGTTTTTACATGTATTTGGCACTTATTTTTGTTGAATGAAAAGACCCACAAATAGTTTATGCAAGTTGGGGCAGTTGTCTCTTAGTATATAAGGATGCTTATCATTAAAAACTGACAGAAACTGAATTAAAAGAGAGAATGAGCTCTGGGATTGTTCTTGAAACGTGGTCTTCCCCATGTGATTGCTTTTCTATTAAGCCCAAAGCTATTGTGCTTTATAAAGTTGTGTTAAAGTCAGATCATCTCCATCCCTGCTACAGTTGTTCCTCAGTGGGTGCAGAGCTATGCAAGAGGCTGTAAGAATGGGAAATAAGGTGGCTTTTGGAGTTGGTTGGCAGTGCTGTTTCTTTTGTCATGTTCTTATGTATATATGGTGGTTGAGGAATTAACCTTGTTAGGTCATTGGGAGAGGAAGGGGTAGCACAGGTTTGGAAATTCTCTGGATTGTGATTCACTGAAATTGTAACTGTAGAAGAGGGAACATGGGAGATCGAGTTTTGATCTGTCCCTTAAAAGAGCACTTTGGCTAGAGAAAAGCTCGTTGGCCTTATCTGAAGAGATTTCTCCATTTTTGTGTGTATTTTACTTTTGCATGGTGCTATGCTCCCAGATGAGGCTAAGTAGTTCAGGTATATATACATGTGTACACACACACACACACACACACACACACACACACACACACACACACCGATAACTCTTAGCAACAACATTTCTTAGTCCTATTTGAGAGTCATAAATATGTGTTTACGGTTTATTGTAGAACAAAGGTTTGGATATTTGGAATAGTAAGATTACAGGACAGTTTGAGGTGATGGATGAGTCATCAAGCCTGGTGTGAGGCCTGTGAGAATGACTTGAGAATAGGGAATCAGGCCCTTCTAAGTCTCCTTGTGCATCAGAGTGACAGGAGAACTTGCCCAAGAGTCTAGCGACTTTTTGCCTTCAGGGAATACAGGATGCTAATGGAGAATTAGGTCTTTGCTTCCCTTGGGCTGACTTTTGAGTTCTTGAACGTATACTTACTGTTAAAAGTGTGTCCCTTTGTTGTGTTACTTGTGAGAGAGATGGTTGGGCTCACCCACCCCCGTATTTCCAAGTGGTTAAATCCCCTGTGGCCTTGGTGGCTGAGTCCCCAAGCTGTAGTAGTTTATGTTTAGTGAAGAACCCACTAATTGTACAAGGAATTGCAGTCAGCACAAATGTCCAAGTTTTCTCAGGTCACTTTGCCATTTAAGGTTCAGTTTCAACTTAAAAAGGTCCTTTAAGTTTCAGTGTTTGTTTGTAGTGGTGCGAAAAATATTCCAACTTAGAGAAAAAGTTATTATGGTCTTGGGCATGAAAGCCTTCCATGGAGCAGAGGGATAGAAGAGGTAACTGCCAGAGACAGGATGGTCCCATTGCAGGGATGTGATCCCTTAAATATCCTTATCTCCCCAATCCAGGATCTTTTATTGGTTTGTGTTACTTATCACAAGCGCTGGAGGTAGATATAAATGCCTGGGTCTTGACCTTGATAGATCTGTGTCTATCCCAACCCCAGTTCATTAGCTACCCTGTCTTTCCCTCTAGGATTTTGGCTTTGGAGAAGCTTGGTGCTGTCTTCAATCAGGTAGCATTTCCCTTGCAGTACACTCCAAGGAAGTTTGTCATCCACCCTGAGAGCAACAACCTTATCATCATTGAGACAGATCACAACGCCTATACGGAGGCCACAAAAGCACAAAGGAAACAGCAGATGGCAGAGGTAATGATCCCTCCCTGCCCTCAGAGAGGCCCTGGAGTGGAGCAATGACAGCTAGATGTGGCTGATGGAGGTTCATCCTTGGGCCAGCTGCCTTCATAAAACAGCACCAGAGGGCTTGAAACTAGAAGGATGAGATCCAGGCCAGTGCCCTAATGACAGGCCCACGGAGCTTAAGTGACTTGTCCATGACCACCCAAAAGAGAATATTAGCCAGAGTTTCAAACCTGGGTTCAAGGCCTCAGCACAACATAGTTTCCCCCATGTAGGCAAAGGCTGTTGCTGTTTGGGGGAAGGTCTGATCCTGGCCCGATCAAGACAATCAGCTTCCATTTTCCTCAGCACTAGGTCTTTTTCTCCATGGGCAGCAAGAAGCCAAACAAGACTGTAGCCAAGAAAAAGCACGTTGTGCCCTGGAATAGGGGAGGCAGAAGCCTCGTGTTTAGGGAGACTGTTCTGCTCCCCACACCCCTGTGCCTTTGTTTCCTTTCTTGACCCTACTCTCCCCTCCCAGCCTTCCATTGACCTTCTGGCTCTTGCCTCCATTCTATACTATAGGAAATGGTAGAAGCAGCAGGGGAAGATGAGAGAGAATTGGCAGCTGAGATGGCTGCTGCCTTCTTGAATGAAAACCTCCCAGAATCCATCTTTGGGGCCCCCAAAGCAGGCAATGGCCAGTGGGCTTCCGTGGTCCGGGTAATGAATCCCATACAAGGAAACACACTGGATCTTGTCCAGCTGGAGCAGAATGAGGCTGCCTTTAGGTAAGGAGCCTGAGGACCTGTCAGGTTGCATAGGAGAGGGCTGGAGATTCTTGGGTTGGGATTTATCCCTGAGGCCTTCTTCTCTATCTACAGTGTGGCAGTATGCCGATTCTCAAATACTGGTGATGATTGGTATGTGCTGGTGGGTGTAGCGAAAGACCTCATTCTGAACCCCCGATCTGTGGCTGGAGGCTTTGTCTATACCTATAAACTCGTGAACAGTGGAGAAAAACTAGAGTTTTTACACAAGGTAAGAAAGAGCCCGTCTAGTGACACTTTCTCCACAAGTTTAAAAATATTTTATATTTTGTACTGATAGTCCCTGTTGTTAGTCTAGGACTGTTTCAGTGACTGAGCAAAGCTCCCTCCTGAGAGGATAGTGGTATTTTTAAGGGTATTTGGACTTTCCAGTTGGAATTCATTTTTTCTCTCTGTCACACACACACACACACACACACACACACACACACACACACACACACAGGCACACGCACACGCAGTTCCAGGAAGTTCCACCCAGTATTGCTGGGTATTAGCTGCCCACGCTGGGGAGACAGCTTGAATTGGCCCCTTGTTTATTGCTCTGGCTTGTTTCAGGAGCAGTGCATAACCCAAGACCAGCATTTCCAAAGAAATGGTATTGTCAGTCTTGCCTAGACTTAGTGAATATGGGGCCTTTAGCTCCATCCTTAGGTAAAATTGCTTATCTTGTGTTTTCTCCTATATGGAATATTAACCCCTTTTATAATAGGATTCAGTGAATTTCATTGTCAGATAGAAATGGCCAGGCCCAGACAGAGCAGTACACAGTCCCCTCCCCATGCGCCATGCTGTGCTGCTTAACTCAGCACTGGCTGTTACTTGGAGGTAGCAACTGGACCCAAATAAGTTGACATTTCCTTTCTAGAAGAGGCCTGTGGAAATGAGTTCAGAATTCCCAGATTCTATTCCTAGTTAGGTCATCCATTTCCTTGATGACTCATACAAAGTATGAAAGTTCAGAACTTAACTCTGATTCCTTCTGTGTGATTTAAGGCAGAATAAGACTGTGCTAAGCACATTTCCCATTTGGGGGAAAAATACATTTGAGACAAAAACATGAAAGTGAAGTGACTTATTTGGCACTGCCATGTGCCTGGGATGTGTGGGAGGCATTAATTTCTGGGCCTCCGAGCCAGAGCTCATGGCTGGAACTGGACATTGTATAACAGCTATTGGTCAATTGACAGGCATTAATTAGGTGGCCACTACTGCCAGGCATTGTGCTAAGTACTGAGGTTACAGGTACAAAAAAATGAAACTTCTGCTCACAAGGCCCTTGACATTTTAATGAGGGAAAATGAGTGCGTGTGTCTGTGATAAGAATGACTACAAGGGAGTGGAAGGTGTAATATTTTGGAAAGGTGGGGGAATGAGGAAAGGTTTCCTGTAGAACGTGGTACTTGAGATATCTTTCTTCCCTCTTTTCTTCAGACCCCAGTAGAGGAAGTCCCTGCAGCCATTGCTCCATTCCAGGGCAGGGTATTGATTGGTGTGGGAAAGCTGTTGCGGGTCTATGACCTTGGGAAAAAGAAGTTGCTCCGAAAATGTGAGAATAAGGTAATGTGGGAGTCAGGGTAGAGGGGAGAATACTGAGGCAGTGGGTAAGGAATATTAGGGAGAGGTGAGTTTGGGGCAGTGGGTGCATGCTTCTCTGGAAGGGCAGATCCAAAACTTGGTTCCTAGGCTATTAGGGAAAAGGTCATTCTTGGGGAAGTTAAGAAGGTGAATTGGCACACCAGGAGGAAATACTTAGGAATCTATTGCTCTGGCTCTTGGCAATAGGGTTTGAGATGTGATATGGTATTAGCTGTTCATCAACAAACAAACGTCTCTCAGGTGCCTTTGATGCTATGTGTAGGCACCATTAGGTATTGACTAGAGAACAGGTACTAGGGAGACTGCTTACATGTGGCCTTATATTTGGTACCCTTCCTAGGACTGCAGAAAGAGCTCCTGAGCTCTGGTCACTGTGCTCTCAGCTTCTGACCTAACACATTGTTTGACTATCCTTGTTGGTGCTGGCACTGGCTTCCACTCTGGGCCCTGTGTGTGCTCTGGTCAGGGCTCTGCCTGCACTCTTAGGATTCTCTCACAACCCATCTCCTCTCACAGCACATTGCAAACTACATATCGGGCATCCAGACAATTGGGCACCGGGTCATCGTGTCTGATGTCCAGGAGAGTTTCATCTGGGTCAGATACAAACGCAACGAAAACCAGCTTATCATCTTTGCTGATGACACCTATCCCCGGTGGGTCACGACGGCCAGCCTTCTGGACTACGACACTGTGGCTGGGGCTGACAAGTTCGGCAACATCTGTGTGGTGAGAATTGCCAGGATGGTGGGGGACAAGACTGGGACAGAAATCTGTCACCTTTAGGACCTGCTTGGAGTGGGATTTTAAAATAAATTGTAGTTTAGAAACATTTTCATCAACTCACATTGTACACTGATGTCATTTACACTTGTACATTTATTACTGACTGGCCTGTTAGCCAGACTAGGTTTTTTAGAACTTTTGTTTTATCTACATTCTAATTTTTTTTTAATGTGGGCATGTGCTCAAATTCCTGGTAACTTTATAGTCTGTTCCCCGTGTTAAGACTATTGTAGCACTGATAGCTCTTGGGGCTCCCTTTCCCCTCAGTTTCTTGGGAATGTGAAAACTATTCTAGGAATAGATTATCACCTACTGATGGAGCCTTCTTCCAGGTCCCTGCTTAGAGGACCTCCCCAGCAGGTATACTGTTTAGGTCATTGCCATGACTCACAGGGTAGAGAAGAGACCCTTTTTTGTGTCTATTTCCTGGTAGGTGAGGCTCCCACCCAATACCAATGATGAAGTGGATGAAGACCCAACAGGAAACAAGGCCCTGTGGGACCGGGGGCTTCTCAATGGTGCCTCGCAAAAGGTAATGTTTTTGGACTCCCAGGATTGGGATCAGGCCAGTAGGTACAGGGCCTAGTCTGCCTTCTTCCCCTCTGGTAGAAAAACTTTAGGAGCTGTCTACACGCACCTGCTCCTAATTCCATTAGAGCCATGGACTTGACTTCACAGACACACTCGTGCCCAGGAGCACAGACTTTGATATTTGAGCCTCTGGGCTGCTTTTTTTTTTTCTGTCTGTAGAGTGAAAATGATTTTGGTATGAGGTCGATGAAATAATCTTTCTAGGTCATACTAAGTTCCCAGGGAAAGGGGGCCTCTTAACTTTGGCGAAGGGAGGGGAGGGGATATAGTTTTCTTAAAGGATCCTTTAGAATGCCATGTGTTGGTCTTTATTTCCTTCTCTCTTGCATAATACCACACTAGCTTTTTTTGTTGTTGTTCAGAACTGTGGCTTTGTTGGTATAGGGAATTCCCAGGAATAATTCTTTTATGATTCAGACAGCCATCTTGCAGCTTAGAGTTTTGACAAGTTGTGTGGGACTCAGAGGTTAAGCAATTGTCCAAGATCACACAGCCAGTGAGTTTCTGAGGTAGAACTCAAATCTAGGTCTGAATCAGTCCTGAGTTTGACTGTGAATCTTTCCCTCCCTGGGTTCTCTTATGTGCTTACCTGAAATTCTGCCACTTTTGTCTCTGGCTATTTTTCCTGCCTGCTTTTCTTCTTTTAAATGTATGTACCTAGTTGCAGTCAGTGCCTATACAGTTCTTTTTCTGTGGCTTTAATTCCACCTAATCCAGGTTTTTGCTGTAATAACCTTGGCATCGATAACCTCTTTCTCAGATTGTTGGACACAGGTTATTGGCCATTTTTTGGCTATCACAAATAGAGCTGCTATAACTTTGTATACACAAAGCACTTTGCAAACTTTAAAGTTCAAGGTAGGGAGCCTTTATCAAGTATCTACTATGTGCCAAGCAATGTTCTTCACACTGGGGGTACAAAAACAGTTCACTGCTCCACAGCAGCTCCCAGTCTGATCAGGGAGACAACAAGCAAACCACTCTGGACAGACAGGCTAAATTGGAGAGAATCCATAGAGGGGAAGCACCAACCTGGAAGGGGGATCAGAAGAGGCTTTTTGGAGAAGGTAGGATTTTAGCTGGAAGCCAGGAAGAGGCAGAGAATTCCAGGCCCAAGGGCCAGCCAGTGAGAAGGCCTGGGGATCAGAAGGTGGAGTGTCTTGTGAGGCCTGCAGCATCATTGGACCCCTGAGTACAGGGGAGGGAACAGAATACAGTGAGCCTGGACAAGCAGGAGGGGGCCACAGTAGGCAGTGCTTTGGTATTTGAATGGGTTTTATTTGACCCCTGAGCTAATAGGGAGCAAGTGAGTGGGTGGGGTGAGGGGAGGCACATGAGGAAGATAAAATGTGACATGTGAGTCTCAAGTGGGGAGAAACTAAAGGCAGAAAGACCAACCAGAAGGTGATAACCCAGGCATGAGGTGATGAGGGCCTGCCCTGGGGGGGTTGGCTATATCAGGGAAGTGAAGGGGGCATAGAGGAGAGGTAGGATACATTCATGGGCACATACATTATGTATGCATATACAGCTTTTTGGCATATAATAACAAAAAATCTGTTGATTCTTTTTTTTACATAGGTTCTTCTCCCCCCCCCCCCTTTTTTTTGTCTTTTAAGTGCTTGGGGGAATGGAATTGTTGGATCAGTTTCTTGATCCCTACTGCCTATAGCCACATCACTGTCCAAAGCCAGTCTTACCAAAAATACATTAAGAAGCCTGTTTCTCCCACAGCTCGCAATGGCATTGGCTCTCTTGAATTGCATTTTTCTGATGATTAGGGGAATTTGAGTATCTTTTCATGTGGTTATTGATAACTTTATTTTTTTCTTTAAATTATTTTTCTTGTAGTTTGACCTTGCAGAGTTTATATTGTTTATTTTGAAGATCTGCATGAGTTTCTTATAGATTGTAATGTCAGTTTTATCTAATATGATTTACTTCAAACATTTTTCTTCTTCATTTTTTATTCACTGAGAAGAGCCCATCACTTGAGGAGTAAAGCATGCTCTTGGGACTGGAGACTTTTTGGTAAGCCAAAGTAGATGGTAATAAAAGGACATGAATTGCTGTGCTTCTATTTGCAGGCAGAAGTAATCATGAATTATCATGTAGGGGAGACAGTGCTTTCCTTACAGAAGACCACGCTGATCCCAGGAGGCTCCGAATCCCTCGTCTACACTACCTTGTCAGGTGGGATTGGGATCCTTGTGCCTTTCACCTCCCATGAGGTAAGAATACATTATTCCTGGATCATTATCTTTCTTTGAGTAATTTACTAGGTCTGCAGTGAAGCCACTGCCTAGAAGAGTCTTTCCCACTTAGCAGTTATTAGGCGTTTCAGAAAGACCAAGGTAGCAGCAGCCATAGTCTTCACTGGAGTGTTGAGTAAGGTGGGTGAGTCCCTCAGGCAGGGAGGGTCCTGGAATCTCTCCAATCTGGGTGTTTGAAAGGTTAAAGGTAGGGTGTAGTGTGGTTGTAGTTATCTGTTCAGTTTGAAACCGTCAAGTCTTTCCTTAAGGTAGAAAAAAAAGTTAACAAACCTGAACCTTAGCCCCCACATGGAAAGATAGCATTATTCAGCTGATTTGGGGATTCACTAAGTTTGTGCTGTTTTGTCTGTAGGCATAATTTGAGGTACGGCCTTCCCTAGTTTATGTGCTTATTGGAGCCAGAGGCTTCACCAGTCACAGTATCCCTCCCCCTTGATGATCATAGCCTTTTTATATATCTAGCTCTAGCCCCTTATTGGATATTACTGTCCCTCCCCTGAAGTAAGAGAGAGAAAATCTTGGAATGCCTAATAGAAACATGTTGCTCTTTGAATCCAAAACACCTGTAATCGAAGAGATAAGGACAGAGAAATCAGGAGCTCTCATTGAGATGTTTTCTCAGCATCTTCAGTGTAGAATGCCACATCATAGAACTCATTCTTTTGGTTTTTGTTTCTTTCTCAGGATCATGACTTCTTCCAACATGTGGAGATGCACCTGCGGTCTGAGCATCCTCCTCTGTGTGGAAGGGACCACCTCAGCTTCCGTTCCTATTACTTTCCTGTGAAGGTGGGTCTGCATTGAGAAGAAACTTCCTCTTTACCACCCTTTCTTCTAATTTTACTCAACTATATCACCCAGACAATTTGACTTCTTCCTACTGAATGTTTCCTCCACTAAGAATCAAAATAGGTTTGAATGATTGAATTGACAGAAGCAGGTATGGACACAGATGTGGTTAGAGGTGTCCCTGCTCTGGGTCTGGGAGTCTGCATCCATGTGTGTTTACAACCTCTCCTCCCTTGGGGGAATTGGTTAATATGGTTTTGTCTTCAGGAGAGCTGTAACCAGTAATTGCCTTCGCTTTGTTTCTGGCCAAAGTTCAAGAGTCATGAGCTGCCTTTTCTCCTCTCCTCTGCCTGATTCCCAGAAACAGTTCTTTTGGACCATCTATCCCCTTTCTAGGAAGCACTGATCTAGACTGGGTATTAAGGGCTAGCTTATAGCCCCAGCAGGCCCTTAGTCACACCTCAAAGACCATCTGATCTGATTCCCTCGTTTTACAGGGGAAACTAAAAGGGTGCCTAAGAAGGGTAAATACAAAGAGCCTGCAAGTAGCAAGCATCAGAGGTGGGATTTGAACCTAAAGGCTCCAGGAGAGAAGGCTTTAATGTTTTGTCATGAATTCATTTGTTCACAGTAGTTCAAATTCAGCATTAGGGTGCTGATCGTCTTTTCCTTTCTTAGAATGTGATTGATGGTGACCTTTGTGAACAGTTCAACTCAATGGAGCCAAACAAACAGAAGAATGTATCAGAAGAATTGGACAGGACACCGCCTGAGGTCTCAAAGAAGCTAGAAGACATCCGTACCCGCTATGCCTTCTGAGTCCAACAGTGGACTTGTCCCAGGCATGTCAAAGACTGTGTTGTAGAGGGTTCTGAGGACATACAAGTTGTTGTTTACCCTCTCTTCCCTCTTTTTTTTCCTTTGTGATCACTTTGCTTTGATCCCATGTGACAGGAGGAAGGGACAGTTATTAAGATCTTGAAACATTTAAATGGAGAGATGATTCCATACACTCTTTCCACTGATGGGTGGCTCTGGCCCAGCCTGAGATGTCTCCTCAGTCCCAGTTGTTCCTTGCTTGGATTACCTTTCCCTCCCTCCTGACCATGCCCTTCATTTTTGTACACACCCTTCATTTCATTTTTAACTGGTTTTCTTGTAAATATAGTTTTGTACAATGTTGACTTTAGAAGGGGGTGAATGGGGACTGTTGGGGAAAGCCGAAAGTGGGCCTGCTTATATAGTACAAACACCATGAATTGTACCACTCTGGATCATAAGAAATACAAGCCCATTCTTTTTAAAAGCATTCTCTCATCTTCCTTGTGGCTCTAGGCTGGAATCGACAAGGGAGATTTATTTCAGCAAGATATAGGTTGCAAGATTTGGAAATAATTATTTTTTTTCTTTTTCGGTGTCTAATTGGGACTTTAGCAGTCTTTCCAATTTTGCTCCTGTCTAGATTTTTCCATACTTTCTGCCATTCATGTCTAACATAGGCCACAAACTACTTTGTAGCCCCTTAATTCAAAATACAAATTGAGTGGAGGTTATAATATATAGTTATCGTTGGTAAGGTGGATTGGGTAGGCAATCAATACTTGATTTCTTCTGATTGGTTTGAATTCAGGTTATCTAGTATGTTAGATGGGTTTTTTGTCTTCTTTCCTAGCCTAATTTCCTTCTTTTGTATTTGGTGAAACAAAGCCAACCGGGTTCCCTTGGCCCCGTAGTTAAATATGTTACATTAATTCCATCAGTGGGTCACCTTTTGAGAAAATGCTCCCCCATGCCAGCTCCACAGTGGCTCCACTTTAAGATTTCTCACACTCCACGATGGCTTCAGATCCCAGTGCTCTTAAGATAGCCTCTGATGTTGGTTCTCAGTGTGGTGGCAAGTTCTGAAAGTCACATAACTTCTTTTGCCTTCCAGGCCAAGCCACATAACTGACTGAACCAAAAACAAAACAAAGGGGCCCCTGTTAAAAGGACCACATGGCTTCTCAAAATGAGAGCCAGTTAGTCATTAGCCATGTTATTTCCACTGGATTCTATACAGTCTCTAGATGCGATGGGAAATGGCCACTAAGAAATGGCGTAGAAGAACTCATCTGGGGCTGGGGATTTGCTGATGGCCTTTTGGAATTACCACCCTTCTTCCTTGGCAGTAAGTAGTGCCAGCCGGAACTCCCCCATCACGCAGTGTCCCTCAGTTCTTCTCTTGCCACCACCTGGGGTTGCAAGGAGAGAGTTTACTTCTGATTCAGTAAAATGGTGACGGTACCTACACTGGCCTTGCCCTCCAGGTGTACACTGTTATGTGGCTGTTGCCACTGACCTCTGCTGCAGGCTGTCCTGATTACAGGATTAGTTAAGTGAGCCTGCCACAGTTTTCCATCTAAAAAGCTGTTACTGCCTTGTGTTTTAACCTACCTTCCCACCTCCCACCCTTGGTCTGTGGTTTCTCCTAATGACTAACAGTATTTATACTTAGGAAAGAAAGGAGAGACGAATTTTTTTCCCTCTAGCCACCTTGTTTCCCACCTCTGTGCATTTGGCTTGGGTACTTGAGCACTGTCTTCTGTCTCTCCAGCCTCTTTCCTAATGAAAGGTTTGACCTCAGTCCTCATTTCGTTTTTCCCACTGTCAGAGGGGTCATTCCCCCTTGTTTGTTTATTAGTTATGTAGGGAGGGAGGGAATGCATTGCCTCTCCATTGACCTAAGGAGCTTGAAATACCACCCCATCATTCCCTTCCTCTCCTTGGGGAGACCATTTCCTCACTTGAGAATTTAGTTTGTATGAATTATTTTAAGTTGCCTAAAGCATAAACAGTTCTCCATCAGCCTACACTGCTGCCATCACTAGAAATAGGATAACAGTCTGGGAAAATGAAAATAAGGGATCCTGCTTCAGCAGTGCCGTTCCTTCACCCAAGGCAAGTTCTGCTTGTAGAATGTAGCATTTTTACCATAGAAGCAAAACCAGCTACACACACCCATTCATAAGACTACATTGTAGACCTGTCTTCAACCCGTGCTAACAGCTTTTTGGAATTTTTCTGTATGAATATTCCCGCCAGCTCAGTGGATTTGGTTGAGCAAGAGAACAGTTGTCCAACGGCAAAAGCAGGAGCTGTGATTCAGCCCCAAATCTTTCCATTACTCATGCATCCTGTCCTTTTAAAGGAAATTGGATTGCTAAGGGTCTTGTTACTGTTCCACATGGGGCCCAGTGAAAGTGAGCAGCTTAAAGCTATCCTCCTCTTGGTATCTGAAAATATTCTCATCAGTTTACCCCATTCCATTCCTCCAGTCATCTAAGTGCCCCAAGATAGGATCAAAATCAGACTCTTGTGGTTTTTCCTCAGAACTGGGGTTCTGCAGATACTTTTTCTTTTTGAAATTCTTCCAAGAGAAACATTGCTCCACAAGTTGAGATTCCAGTTGGAACTGTGGCTACCCCATTGTTTATATTAGTTTGGGTTGGTCTCAGAGAAGCTGCCACCAGGAGTGCAGAGCTCAGGTGCTTGGTTCCACAGAGCAGAGCCAGGGACAGTGGGCAAGGTGAAATGATCATGTCAAGAGGACATTCTTGGTCCTACACTGGTAGGACTAGATGACCTCAGTGGTCCATTCCAATTCACACTCTGGCCCTTCCATTTCTGGGGTTCTTGGATTCATATGACACCAATTAAAGGATGGAACCTTTGGAAATCTGCAATGTGAAAGCTATATCCAGAGCTGAGCTATATCCAGATCTGAACAACTTGAGGGAACTGCCTAGTGTTGAGTTAAATAAAGATGAGAAAGAAGATTGGGACCACTTTCAGAAGGGACATAATGTGACCAGCTCTGGATTTACAGGTGGATGGTGCTGCTGGGCAGTAAGAGGTCCTAAGTCATTCCATTCCCAAAGTTATGTCCTAAGGGCATCTGCATGGTCAAAGCTAAATCCATTTGTGACCTCCTTCCAGGTGGACTTGAACCAAGAACTAACATGCTTACAGGTTACACTCTGGATCTGCACTTGTTTGGTGGAAGAAGTCTCAGTTTGTATTGTGAGGTATGTACTGAGTGAAATCTGAGCTTCATGGATCTCACCTTTAACCATCGGCTCCACCTTGGAAACAAACCAGTCAGCCCAGCTGCAAGTTTGCAAAGAGCCCCGGGCCTGCTAGAGAGTTGTGTTCTCAAACTATCTCATCAGATAATGCCTCCATCGTCAGAAAACAGGAGAGGAGCTGCCTAGACCCTGGCAGGAAAACCATGGGAGCTTGTGGGAAGTGATGAGCAAGCAGAGGCAGGTGGGCCTGCAGGGGTGCCAGAAGGGGTCAGACCTAGAAAAGGGCGTGTGGTGAGGAGTGGATAAGCCTGTCACCCGGAGGTTACCATGGTTGGATGGGAAAAGCAGCCATGTCATCGATGGGGAGATTGCAATTTGGGGATGATGATGGCTGTGGAAGGGCTTAATGGCCTTTAAATGACTGCACAAAGGGACTTTTACTTTGTCCTCCTAGGCATTGCTTGTGATAATCTGGAACCCTGCTAGATTTAGCTATTACCTAGCCAGGTAGGCTTCCAGGTCATGATCCCAATCCATCTGCTCAAGTGAGCAACCCTTTGCACTGGCCTTCAAATCTTTTAAGTCCAAGAGCCAGGAGACCCATTTCCACTGACAGAACTATTGAGTCTTTTGCCAGATCATGGTGGTTAAAAAAAACTCCCTTCAGCTTGAATGAGCCCTTACCAGTGATGAAAAAAGAAGCAAGAATATTTCAGTGTATGCAATGTTCTGCTTTAGCCATGAGCAGTCCACTCTTATCTGTTGTCAGGGACTTGGAATTTCAGTTCCTCTAACTCCCTGTTAGTGATCTTCATATTCACATTGTCATTGTATTCATTCTTACACCATTTTGCAATCAGTTAAAGCAAATCTCTACATTTTCTGGATCACACAATAGTCTATACATACACCCTTGTTTTTCCACCATTCTCCGATTAATGGTTATCCACTTTTTGTGGCAACAAAGAACTGGAAACACTGTTATGAGTATTATGGTATTGGGTTTTTATTCTTTCACTTCTCTTGTATCAAGGGATACGAACAATTTAGTTTTCTGTAATTCCATATCAAGATCCAGACCAGTTGGGCCATTTGACAGTTGGTGCATTGGGATAGTTTGTAATGATACCTAATTGGGGCCAATCATGGTAAATGATTTTGAGTATAAGCTTTCATCTCAGGTCCATTTATATACATGCCTTTAACACTGATGGCCCCTGAAAGCAATAGTGTAAAGCAGGGATTGGCACACTGGGTCACTGCAGTTTGCTTTTTTGTATGGCCCATGAGCTAACAACAGGGAAATTTTAAAGTTTACACTTTAAAATCTAAGAACCTTTCTTAGCTCAAAGACCATATAATAATTGAATTTGGGGATTTTTTTTTTTTGATGCCTGTAGTTCACTACGGGGGCCACAACACAAAAACTTTAGAATTCCTTCCCCCCCCCCCCCTTTTTTTTTTAAACAAAGGGATCACTCCTTAAGGACTGATGTTAACTGGAGTACTGAAACACTTGGAAGGACTCTTGGGAAGTTTTTGGCATGAGTTGTCACTTAACTTCCTTCCCACAAGCAGGGTAAATAAAGATGGTGTAACCCTGACTTTGGCTGGGGAATAACAAGAAAAAATTTTAAATTGATTTGAAGGCCAGCATGAAGTATAGTGAAATCTAATGGAAGGATTTTAGTGGACCACTGTGATCCCAGTAGCCTCACCTTGACCCTCACAAAATGCCTGTGATTCCACCTTCACAGCCAGTGTTACAAACTGTCTCTGTCAAAAGTAAAATGGAGCCAGTGTAATGGGGGAGAGCTTTAATACTGGGGGAGTAGAGAGTTTACAGATGCACAAGTAATGGATTGGAAAGCAGTTTGGCAACAACTATATATAAACCAATATCTCACACCATATCCTGGCATATGGTGAAAATGGGTATGTGATTTAGACATGGAGACTGATAGAAGCAAATTAAGGGAGCATGGGAAATTTTACTTGGCTGATCTATGGATAAGGGAAGAATTTATGACCAAACAAGTGATAGCATTATGGGATATAGAATCAGTTTTGATTTCATTAAATTCAGGTTTACACAAAACAAATCACAACCAAGATTAGAAAGAAAGCAGGAAACATAATTTTAAAGCAAGTTTCTTTAATATGAGTCATTCCCCAATTGATAAATTATCAAAGAAAATGAACAGTCAGTTTTCAGAAGAAATCAAAGCTACCAATAGTTATGAAAAATGCTCCAAATCACTATTGATTAGAGAAATGCAAATTAAAACAATTCTGAGATAGCACCTCACACCTATAAGATTAGATAATATGACAGAAAAGGAAAATAATAAATATTGGAGAGGATGTGGGAAAATTGGGACACTAATGTACTGTTGGAGCTGTGAACTGGTCCAGCTGTTCTGGAGAACAGTTTGGAACTATGCCCAAAGGACATGCAAACTGCATACCTTTTGACTCGCAATACGCTTGCTAGATCTGTTTCCCAAAGAGACCAGTGAAAAAGGAAAAGGACCTTATGTACAAAAAATTATAAAATTGGTACCTCCTTGCTCTTTTGAATTGACCTGAAACACAACAAGCCATTCTTTTCTCTAAGGACTCTTCCTTCCTTTCTCTCTCCCTCCTTCTCTCCCTTAACTTCCTCCCCCATCTCTCTCTTTTGCCTCTTGGATTTCTTTCAAGCAGCTAGGCATTTTTTATTTAGTCTCAATTTCTAGACTGGGACTTTGTGCTTGGCTTAGATTCTGTTCTTCACTGTCCTCTTGGCTGCTGTCAGCAGACCCTACTTATTCCCAAAGATAGTAGCAAAGACCAAGCCCTACCATCTACAGGAAATGCTGGATTTTGGTTTAGGCCCTTGGTGGCCCAGTGTTGAGTTTTAGTTTGGGTTTTTTGGTTTTCTCCCATCTCCTTTGCTTGGTGTAGCACCAGACCTAGCATTGGTTTTATCCTTTCCTCTGACCCTACTAACAGGCCTAAATCTAATGTTGTTGACTATGATAGTAGAAAGTATCCTGCAAAACTGTCACATGCTGCCTTAGATTATGATGTGACACCAGCAAGGGTTGAGCAGACATTGGTCTAGTCTTTGGGTGCCTTCTACCTGAGCATTGGATTACCTGAGTGCCAGTCTGGCCATGTGTTCTGCTGTGGTTTGAACAAAGGCCTCCTGGTCACTGGATTGGGCATGGGTTTCCTGGGCACTAGTGTGGCTCTTGCCCTATCTCCTATTTTGGCTTTGGCAAGACTTCCCGGGTGCTGATATGGATCTGTTTCCTGTTATGGCCAGGGGTGGTTGCCTGAGTGCCCCGCTACCTACACATAAATAATCAGAGAAATGCAAATTGAAACAATTACAAGGTATCACCTCATACCCCAAACAGCCAATGTAATATTTCTGGTGCATCTGGCAAAAGATGGAAAAATTTAGTCCTAGAGAGTCTACAAGAAACCAGGCATGCTAATTTCTTGTTTGTGGAGCTGTTAAATGACCAGATGCTTGTCTGGCCCTGTCTATGCTGTGGCTTCTGCTTGGGCTTTCTGCCTCTGCTGGCTTGTCTCTCCTCATAGCCTTTGCAAATTTCTGGCAGTCTTCTGGAGTCCTGAACTGGTTGGAGGTGCTTAAAGCAGTTTTTTTTTCCATGATTCTTCCTTCTAGTTCAATTTTGGAACTTTAGTGTGTGGGGCATTTGTAGAGGATCCAGGCTCCCCTAGATTTTCTCCATTCACATTGCCACCACCCAGGGTAAACCCTCATCATCTCAGCACTGGACTGTTTCAGTAGCCCTATGGCTGCCTCCATTCTTTCCCCTGTCTCTAGGTCACCCTCCACTCAGCTGCTAAAGTAATTTCCCTAAAGTAAAGACTGACCCTAACACCTCCCTGCTGAACCAGTGGCTCCATATAATCTCCAGGATCAATTATAAAATCTTCTATTTGGCATTTAAGGACCTTCACACCCTATCTACAATCCACCAGTTCAGTGTTTGCTTTACTCCCCTCCTGCTATGATTTAGCTATACTGGCCTCCTTACTGTTCCATACAACATTCCATCTCCCAACTCAAGGAGATGATTTCCATTGAACTCAGTTTTTTCAGCAAAGTAATGAAAGCACTACCCTGCTACAGTGAAGGCTTTGAGTTTGCATAACATGAAATTATAATGTACCTCATCAGCATATTTTTGAGACTTCTTCCAGCTACATTAAACAGTTGAGATTAAGAGTGGAGGAGGCTAATGGTGGGAGTACAGAGCTGAGGTCTGGCAAGAGAGAAGCAGCAATAGGACAAGGGGCAAGGAAGGGGTTTGAGAACAGGACAGGGTGGAGTTGAAATGGGTAGTTATTGAATTGGAAAGGAAGGAAAGTGAAATCAGCAGGGTTAATGGCCTGAGAAAATATGGGGGTAGAGGGATTGGGGGTCATGATTGGGCTGAAGAATAGTGTGGCCTTTAAAAAAGGTTGGAGAGAGATAATTTCTAATCATTTTATAAATAATGTCAGCATGCTTGTTAATAAAAGGATGGTCATTTGGCCATCTTAGATCAAAGACAATTATGGTGGGGGCAGGTCAGGGCTTATTTGTCTGTTGGAAGAGGTGTGTTTCTGAGGGTGGTAATCACTCTGATTGGTTAACAATGAGAGAATGAATATTACAATGAGGGGTTGGACCTGAACTTTAAGTCTTTTACTTCTTTAGGTACCCCAAGCCTTAGAAATCTATTCAAAGAATTTAGCTCCACCCACAAATGCCAGTAGAGCACAATGCCTTTCCTGCTTGGGTGGAGTCTGGATAAAAATGGTTAGTTCAGCCTTCTGAGACTGAGGTCTTAAAATGAGGATAAAAGAAGGGGGAAATCTAAATCTCCCCAAATCATTGATAAATTAAATATTAATATTAATAATATATAATTAATATTATATATAATATATACTATAATAATTAATATTAATAATAAATATTAATAGTTGTTTCTCTTAATAGGTTTAGGATGGGTAAGGCACAGGGAGAAAAATATGAGATTGTGGTCAGATGGGGGAATGCCTGAGTTTCTAATTAGGGATATGTAACACTTAGAGGTAATGGTGAAATCTAGTGTGACCATCCCTATGTGTGGCTGATGTAAGGAGGAGTAGGTTATGAGGGTTAAGGAGACTGAGAAATTGGAAAGTTAGAGAGTTGGAGGAAACATTTATTTGAATGCTACTCTATAAAAGCAGGCATTGAGGACCGTGCTAAACTTCCTAAGAGAGGA
The DNA here is from genome assembly GCA_011680675.1 of Gymnobelideus leadbeateri. Lineage (NCBI taxonomy): Eukaryota > Metazoa > Chordata > Mammalia > Diprotodontia > Petauridae > Gymnobelideus > Gymnobelideus leadbeateri. The sequence goes on from WOXC01005480.1 coordinate 355,225, forward strand.
GAGAGAATGAATGACGTGGGGTCAGTATATTGCAGCCACCCCAATTTGGACTGGGCAAAGACTTTTGATTGAGTGGATTTCAAATGGGAAAAATAATCTGAGTGCTAGAAGTAAAGATAATCTGGAAACAAAGTACATGCCCAACATTGGGGAACAACTTGATGAACTGAAGTGTGAACATAATATAGTGTCTGTAAGGAATGATGACTATGAAGAACTTAGAGACACAGGAAGACTCGGGTGAACCAGCCACAGAATGAAGAAAACCAAGCCCAAAGAATACAGAGTGACTACAGTGAGGTGACCAAAGAGAAATTAAATGGGGAGTGGCTAGGTGGCACAGTGAATAGAGCAAAGGCCCTGGAGTCAAGAGGACCTGAGTTCAAATTCAGCCTCAGACACTTAACACAAAACTAGCTGTATGACCTTGGGCAAATCACTTAACCCCAATTACCCTGCCTTCCCCCCTCCAAAAAGCAAAAAAAGAAATTAAATATCAGAATCAAGTCCATTCCACTGGTGAGTGATGATACCATACTACTACAAATGTCACAGAACACACCCTTCCTTACACATATGGGAAGCTTACACATATGACCACTTACAACTACACCTGTAGGTGGTTTTGCATAACTGTCTTCATAGGGTCATAGATCACAGATTTAAAGCTAAAAAGAACCATAGGATTTATGTTGTCTATACCCTTCATTTTATAGGTGAGGAGACTTGAGGACCAGGGAAATTGTTAAGCTTAGTATAACACAGAGAGTAGGTGGGGCTTGGGGGATTGAGATAATATATATGGAGCTCATAAACCCTAAAACACAAGGTAGGGTGAGCCATTATTTCTTTGTTGGGAGCTCCAGGAGCTCCTTGTTATATCTCACAGGATCAAATATAAACTCCCCTGTTTGACTTTAAAAACCCTTCACCTTTCCAGGCTTCTTCCAGGCTTCTCACATGTTACAGTCCTCCACACTCTTTATGATGTGGCCATGCTGGCCTATTTGGTATTCTTCCTGTGATGTTCCATATTCCATCTTCTATCTCCAGGCCTTTGCATTGGCTGTGCCCTATACCTGGATTGCCAGGTCCCTCCCAACTTTTTTTTTTATAAAGCAATTGGGGTTAAGTAACTTGGCTCAAGGTTACACGGCCAGTCTATTATGTGTGGGTGCTCATTTTCTGAGGCTGGGACCGATCCCGGGTCATCCCAACACCGGGCCGGCGCTCTTACTCACTGTACCACCTAAATGCCCCTCCCTCCCAACTTCTGACTCTCAGAATTTCAAATTTCCTTTTAAGATGCTTGAGTGCTCAAGGTCTACCTCCTCCAGGGGGCCTTTTCTGGTCCCCATTCTTCCCTCCCTTCCAACTACCTTGCTACCAGCCCCTTTCCTTCTAAGACCCCCCTCTTTCTACTCTAAATTCATTGTACTCAGGCTGACATATATAATGCTTTCTTCGTTAGAATGTAAGTTTCTTTAGGGCAAGGACTCTTTTTGCTTTTTCTTTGTTAGGAAATTTGTGAGAATGTACCAATAAAAAAGAAAATTAAATGAACACTAAGGAGGCCACAATGATGGCACTATGGGTAGTCAGGGAGGGCTTCACAGAGGAAGCAAGCCTTGAAAGATGGCTAGAACTGGGACGTTTCAGGAAGAGGGCTGCAGTGAGCAAAGACACTTGGGCATTCCCTGTGTCCCTTCAGTGCCTACCAGCTTTATGAGACTATTCTGAGACAGGCAGGGACACAGTCTATTAAGAGAGATGCATCATATCCACATGGACAATAGAAGCAATGCCAGACTCCAGGAAAAGGCAGATGAAGGCAGTGAGAGGGGAAGGGCTTCCCAGCCATGGCAGCTCTGGGCCTCAGGATTCCTCCATTCCCTGGCCCATGGACCTTCCCTTGGCCTTTTGCTGTCATGTTTCTAAACTAGTTAGAAGATAGAATCAGGAGTGGAAAAGATAGGATCCCAGAACCACAGAAAACAGAAAAGGCCTTAGGGATCAAATAGTCCAACTGCCCCATTTTATGGAGGAGGAAACTGAGGTCTCACCCAAGGTCACACAGCTAGCTTATAACAGAGCCAGACTTTGAACCTAAATCTTATGGCTCCAGCCAGTCTTCTTTCTACCCCTAGACTCAGAAAAACCAGGAGACAGGATAAAAAAAATAAAAAGTCTTTTATGTTTACAATTTTTGTTTGTTTTAAATTTTAAAAAATTTTCTAAAAATTTTTTTTATTGATGATAGCTTTGTTTTTCCCTGCCCCCTTCCAGAGAACCCTCTTTTAAAACAAAGATTTAAGAAAAAAATCAACAAAACATTTAACAAGGAAAAAAATAATATACATATGCAATGTTCCACACCTGTGCACCCTGTTCCCCACCTTGAGAAGGAATGGGGGGGAAGGGTCTTGTCCTGTCTCTTCTTTGGGGCCATTCTTGTTCTGGGTAATTTTGAAACATTTGCTTTGTTGATTTTGTGGGTTGTGGTTCTTTCTATTTAAACTGTTGTGGTCACTGGGTCAGTTGTTTTCTTGGTGATGCTTACTTCCCTCTGCATCAGTTCCAGTAGGTCCTTTCCATGCTTCTCTGTGTTCATCATGGAAACTCTGACTCTAATGTGAGCTCTGCCAGTAATTAACTTTATGACCATGGGCAAATACCATCCATTTCCTGAGTTTCAGTTTTGTTTTATGTAAAACGAAACATAAAATTTCATGTCTAGCTGGTCTCAGATACTCAGCAGCTGTGTGACCCTGGGGAAGTCACTTAACCTCTGCCTGCCTCAGTTTCCTCAACTGTAAAATGGGGGTCATAATGGCACTTACCTCCCAGAGTTGTAAGGATCAAATAAGAGCATTTGTAAAATGCTTTGCTAATCTTAAGCCATATATTTAAATTGTAGCTATGATTATTTTTATTAATGTCCCTCAATAAAATAATAATCATACCTCACATGTACATAGCACTTTAAGGGATTTTTTGTGTATGTGTGTCTTTTTTGAGGGGGGAAGGCAGGGAAATTGGGGTTAAGTGACTTGCCCAAGGCCACACAGCTAGTAAGTGTTAAGTGTCTGAGGCCAGATTTGAACTCAGATCCTCCTGACACCAGGGCCAGTGCTCTATTCATTGTACCACCTAGCTGCCTTGAACTGTAAGGTTTCTCAAAATACTAAACAATATTATCTCATTTAATAGATCTAGAATTCTGTTCCTGACCAAAAATAAGTTTTGCCATCATATACTAAAGTCCCTGGGGTTGTGGCATTTATGATAATGGATTAAGAAATGGAAGAGGCCTTAGAAGTTCTTATTTTACAGATGAGGAAACTAAGACCCAGACGTGGTAGTGGTGTTGAGCCTGCATTCAAAAACAAATGCTTTGACTCCAACTCCAGTGCTCTTGCCACCACACCAGACATGAGTTTCTGATGACCTTGAGGTGCCCAGTCAGGAGAGCTTGTGTTTCCCATCACATGTCTACTAAAGGTTGTGGATTTGCACTGGCTTTGCCATGCTCTTTTATCTGACATCTTATGGGATCAAGGGCCTTCATTTAGAAGACAACTGGCTGACCTTAGGGGTTCAGTTGGTGACTCATTGGAACATTTATTAGCCTTTCTGGGAATTAAACTCATGACTTCAGCCCCAGTAGAAGAAATCAAAATAACTCAGCCAACCTGCCACAGATGGGTTGTGTGGGCCATCAAGTCTCCAGCATAGCACTGACTACTAGCAGATGCTAGGGATGGGCAGGGCCTAGTGGATAACCCCAGGGGGAAGATCCCTAGAAAAGCATTGCAGGTTTCAGCCCTTCTTCCCATCCTGTTACACCAGCCAGCCATTGCTAGACTCATCTCTTACCTACCTTGCATTTCATACCTCCCCAGTTGATCCCCCTAACACAGGGATGGCATCAGTACCCGTTCAATACTTTGCCTCCCTGTCTGTGGTCCACCTCCTCTTGTCATTCCCTGCTTCTCTGAAAACCCCTATCCTATAAAGGCATATTTTCCTATACCTGAATGTTGATATTGATCAAATCTTTGCAAGACAGTGCTATTAACTTGGAAGATTTGGGAACTAGTCTTTGATGAAGAGTAAATTCCTCTTCTTCTTTTTCCTCAGTTTCCCCCACTATAAATTAGAGATGGCATACCTCGGATTATTAAGTCTTTTGGTCTAATGACCATTGCTGTGTTTCTAGAGTAGTAACTTTCTCTTTAAAAAGTCCTTTTTTACATGGAGGTGGCTAGTTGAATAAACATTTGTTTTTGTCATCTAACTCTGAGAAATTTTTGTTGGACCCATGAGGGTAGGTAATACCATGTCCATTCCCTGTTCTGTATACAGGCATGTCACTGGGATCAGGGTTAGTCCTGGGGAATCTGGCGTCTGATGAAACCAAGGCTAGGCTTCCTGCTTTCACATTCTTGTCTTGTTTAGCTCACGCTCCATTGTCATGTGACAGTTTTAATTATAGCTTAGGTTATGCTCCGTGCCTAGGGGATTTTCCCAAAGAAGAGAGTTAAAATTGGTAATCCATGTGCAATATGAATCAGATCAGGGATAGGTCACTTATTCTTACACACAAAAGAAATGCTTAACATAGAAGGCGGAGTGAATTAGCACAATTTAAAACAGGATTCAGTAATTTCTGATTACTGTTATAGTCTTCTGAGAGGTGATACTTAAACCCCATTAAAATATAAAACAATTTCTAAGGTACAGAGAGAACTGAGTCAAATTTATAAGAATATAAATCATTCCCCAACTGATAAATGGTCAAAGGATGTCAACAGTTTTCAGATGAAGAAATTAAAGCTATCTATAATCATATAAAAATGCTCTAAATCACTATTGATTAGAGAAATGCAAATCAAAACAGTTCTGAGGTACTTCATCACACCTATCAGATTGGTTAGCATAACAATACAGGAAAATGGTAAATGCTGGAGAAGATGTGGGGAAATTGAAACACTAATGCATTGTTGGTGGAGTTGTGAGCTTCTCCAACCATGCTGGAGTGAAATTTGGAACTATGACCTGTGAAACTGTGCATACCTTTTGACCCAGCAATATCACTACTAGGGCTGTATTCCAAAGAGATCATGAAAATGGGAAAAGGACCCACATGTACAAACATATTTATAGAAGCTGTTGTGGTGGTCAAGAATTGGAAATTAAGGGGATACATATTAATTGGGAAATGACTGAACAAGTTGTGGTATATGAATGTAATGGGATAGTATCGTTTTATAAGAAATGATGAGCAGGTGGATTTCAGAAAAACCTGGAAAGACTTGTATGAACTGATGTTGAGTGAAGTGAGCAGAACCAGAAGAACATTGTACATAGTAACAATAACACTGGGTGATGACTAACTTTGATAGACTTAGCTCTTCTTGGAACTATGACAACTCCAAAAGACTTATGATGGAAAATGCTATTCACATCCAGAGAAAGAACTATGGAGTCTGAATGCAGATGGGAGCATAATACTTTTTCTCTCTCTTTTTTTTGTTTCTTCTTTCTTGCGGTTTTTCCCTTTGCTTCTAATTCTTCTTTACAACATGATTAATATGGAAATGGGGATGGGATCTGAACCCCGCAAAGGAAAAGCCCCTAGACTTTCCCACGTGGCCCGGGTACCTGGTGTTCAACCCTTCCCAGTTAATTAACTACCCTTTCATGGTCTGTATCTGGCCCCACCCTAGACATCCACTCCCTTAATTCCATCCAGACCCCTTCTCTGTTTCAACAGTCTTCTGTATAAAAGATCCATCTTGCCTCTATAAAAGTGCTCAGATTCCTTAAGAATTTGGCCAATGTTCAGATTTTTTGAGTCTGGCCTATGATGGATTTTTAATCACACCCACCTGGGGCAGCTAGGTGGCACAATGAATAGAGCACCCAGCCCTGGAGTCAGGAGGACCTGAGTTCAAATCCAGCACTTAATACAAAAAGCTAGCTATGTGCCCTTCGGCAAATTACTTAATCTCTATAGCCTTCCAAAAAAGCAAAAAAAAAAAAAAATCACACCTACCCTTTATCAGTGTTCTAATAAACCTTGTCTTTGCTGAAAGAAGGCTTGGGTCAAATTCATTTGAGGCAGGACCCATATGTCACTCACTATTTCAAGGTCCCAGCATCCCTAAACCTCAACAGAGATATGTTTTGTTTTGTTTTGTTTTTTAAAAGAACATAAAGTAAGCCCTGGGGCTGTTTAACAAGACATTTTACATGCCACCAGAGCTCTGTACTGTCTAAACAATTCCCCATGTGTCTACTCAAAAAATAACCAATTCCTCTTGTTGGTGGCTATCCTATCTAAGAGCCCTGGGGTAAATGCCAGGAATTCTTCCCCTTCACCCCAACCCAATGGGACCCAGGACAGCTAGACCTCTCAGACTCACAAAGTCACCTCTAAGCCCGGGAATATCCATCTCAGGATAGATACTCATTTACCTAAGATCATGAAAAAACAAACCTAAAAATCAAAAAAGGCAGCCAGGGGCCCAGGAGCCCACTTGCCTAGTTAAGTCCCCCTGCCTTAGCTACCATGTGGGCACAGTCACCATGTTGCTGAGTGGAGATAGGCCAACTCTTTGCCATGGTTCATGGAAGTTTTGGACCTACCTGAAGTTATCTGGAAGGTCAAAGGAAAGAGATACTGAGACAAAAGCTGCCTCTTCTTTTAACTGATGCAGCTCCCTGCCCTTCCAGCCTGTTTTGGAGCAAAGGAGTACCAAGGGACTATTCAAAGTTGGCCATGTTGTATCAAAATTCCAAGCCCCTGCAGCATTAGATCCCTGGATGGCCAGAAGCCAAGTTCCCACATGGCCAACTGGAACCAGGTAGAGCAACTCTGAGCCTTCTCCTTTGGGTGACCCCTTGAGGTCAATTCAATGTTTGGCCAAACTCTTTGTTGGTATGCTTGTGTTAAGACACAAGCTTAAGGGCAGAGATCCTGAACGTGTCACTTAATTTGTGTAGTTTTCTAGACAGTGCTGGTTCCCTATTAAACATTTTTTATGATGATAACTGAGAACAAAGCGATTTTTGTCCAACTCTCAAATATTTCCCCCATACATTGAAAATACACAGTTAGAGAATCCTTCCTTTGGAAATCCTTCACTTTGCTTTGTGAAAATAGAAAAATCTCTTGAAAGGGACTGCATATCAGCTCTTTTCTTCATGTGAAGAAACTTCTTAGATCTTTTCCTGACACTTGTTTCAATAGGGAGAGAGATTACCATGCACCCAAAAGAAAGAACCATTGATGATATCACACACAGCCATAAAAAACATAGAAAGGGGAAACCAGGGGCAGGGAAGAGAAATGACCTGTTTCTCAATTTTGCTGAAATTCAGCCCTGCTGCCTGTGCTAGGATATATCTCTCCTCTGTGGGCTTAAAGTCAGCCCTATTTGTATGCCAAATGTATGCTTCCAGGGTGGTATCTACTCATCACCATCTGACAGATTCCTACCATTTGTGTCCCTCCTTTGGTTTCTAAAGTCAAGGAAGGGTCTGCATCATGGGGTGCTGCACTGATGGGCCTTAGCACCCAAGACCATCTAGACAGCACAACCAGAATTCAAACACAAATCGGCTGCCTTCAGACCCAGAGCCCCTTTCTACCAAATCTCTTCCTTACTTTCTAAGGTCCAATAGCTACCATGTCCTAAGTTTCCAGAGTGAGCACAGGTGTTCACACTCAGTCTGTGAACAGGACCTGTATACCAGCAGAGAAAGGAAAGATGCAGAGCCCCACAGGCTGGCTACTGAAGGCTCTGGGATTGGGCTGGTGCCAGGTGCTTTCCACAGCTGTTTCTCACAGTCCCTGTGACATTCCCACATGCCCCCGCCCCCACCCCAGCTATCCTGGCTCTTCCTTTGTCCCACATTTGGGATTTGCTCTTGTTTCTTGCCCAAATGCATTAGGGTGATTCATTATAAAGACTTGGCTACCTATAATTTGATTTGGGGTTTCTGTTTCCTTGTAGGTACAAACCTCTGGCCCCAGCTTTTGTAATCCCTAGGATGAGACCTGGGACTTCTTTTTTTCAGTCTTTGTACCCTCAGTGACCTGCATGGAATAAGTGATTAATAAAGATTTATTGAATTGAATTGATTGAGACCAGGGCCTTTCTTCATTAAGGAGGCAGGGCAGGAGGAAATTATACTTTCAGTTTCTTCTGTCCAGAGAAAATTCACTTGTCATCTCTGAGTCTTAAGTATTTTCTGTTGTGGAGGAAGTAAATAGATGTCCTATGCCTAACATTCTTATTAAATTTTTTTAGTAGGGCCCCTATTACCTATATTTTGAAATGACCCTAGACTCTTACCTTCTCTAAGCTTTGAAAGAGATTTCCCAAGAGTTTTACCCTGGGATGGGAGTAACAAGAAAGAGGGAGTAAAGCTGACCTCCCCTCTTTAGGGTCAGGTTCACCTCTAGAATGAACCTGTGTTCTGTCAAAATCCTTTGTTGGAGGGGTTCCCTAAGCCTAGACAAACACCTGAAATATATTCCTTCCTCACCTTCACCCCATAGATTCTCCAGTTTCCTTCAAGATTCATTCAAGCATCACATGAAACAATTCCCTTAGAGCCTTCAGACATTTATCTAGTTGGTATACCTTCTGCATATATTTTTATGGCATACCCTTTGTGCTAATTCTCCTAATTTGTAGCTGACCAGCATGTCAGAGCAACAACTACTTCTACCCTTCAGATTCTAGGGAGTAAAACTAAGTGTTGTGTTTTTTTCTATTATAACTTTTCATAAGCCTCCATCTGCTGGGTTCTTATTGATTATTAGGCAGACTTAATTAGCTTTTGGTTAGAGGTGTTTCCTGAGCTAGTGTAGTATGAACAGTTGGTACAAATACATCCCCACTAAAGTCTGGGATGTATGCCCTCCAAGAACAGAGTTCAGTGGAGGAGGGCTCAAGCTTTGGGAGCACATGTGCTAAAAGGTAATTCACAGTTCTTGGTTGAAAGAGAATCTCCTCCCTTCCCCAGCCCCTTCCTAGATTTCTCATGAAACTCCCCTGAGGTGTGGGTAGGTAACTGACCGATGGACCCTAGTGTTGAGGCTCAACTTTTCTCTGCCCTTAGAGATCAGGTTCTCTGAAGCTGCCTTTCCTCATTGTGTCTAATTTGTCTTCTCTCAGCTCCCAAATGGATGCTGTCAATGGCTTGTTAATGGTACTGTCATTCCAAGGACATGGTCAGTAGGTAGGGCTATGGGTGGCCCAGTGGATAGAGCACTGGACCTCAGTTGAAATCACTTACTAGCCCTGTGACCCTGGGCAAGTCACTTCATCTTGTTTGCCTTAGCTTCCTCATGTGGAAAACAAGCTGGAGAAGGAAATGGCAAGCCACTCCAGTATCTTTTCCAAGAAAACCCCAAAGGGGTCATGCCCAAGGAATTGGGCATGACTAAAAATGACTATCTGACAATCCTTCTGGGGTCACTAGCCACCTCCCTTCCACCCCCTTCTTCTCCAGTCCCTTTGTTTACAGGTGACAAGCAGACCCCACACTTAGTTCTCTAAAATTGCTGGAATCCTCTCTAACATACATAGGCCCACAGCTGATCGTTCAACCAATCATAGTATCAAAGATATAAATTACTTCACCTTTTGGTAATACCTTAGACATGAGTCCAAACTGAAGTTATAAATAAATCATCTCTAGGATGCTGGGTTGGGGGTTGGGGCTGAAGAGTATGAGAAAAGGTAGCATAACCCCTTCTTATTAGAGATCAGGCTTCATCAGCACCAAAACATATCATATTCATACTGATTCCCAGGTCTCTGTTATAAGGGACGCTGAGGGAGACAGAGTGAATGCAGAGTCCCCAGTCACTTGAGTACATTAGCAGTTTCTTCTAATGAAACTAACACAAATATCTTAAATGCTTGTTTACTGATTGAGCTTCAGTTTAACCCTTGTGTTGTCCGGCTGTGTATCTTTCCAATGAAAGAGCATGATATAGTAAAAATGACCCCAGAGCTAGGAAGATCTGAGTTCAAATCTTGCCACTGACACAATGCTTTGTGATTTTAAGCAAGTCATTTAAACTCTTAGGGCTCTAGACAACTCTCTGAGACTACAAAGTTGCAGAGATTGTGCCAACCTGCATTGATAGATTCCCAGATTCTTCATTAGGGAGTTCCTTATCATAATTTGTCTTTTTTTATACTGTATCCTTCATAGTCTAGCCTAGAAGATAGTTAAGCACCACATGGTTGTTGTTTAATTTAGAAATTAATTTTTAATAAGTACAAGTCATATTTACTTATCAATCTCCCTCCCTAATAAAATATAAACTCCCTGGGGACAGAGAGTGTTTTGTTTTTGTTTTTGTATTGCTAGCATGTACTCATGGGTGTAACCAGCCATTGTGGCATCTAGGGCAAACTTCACAAAACAGGACATTGGCCTTTATGGATAGCTACTTCTGGGAAGCCTGATGGGGGTAGGGAGGGGAGAAGGAAGAAGGCTGAGGCCAGGCTGGGGAGGATCTCACCTCAGCTGTGTCCAGGAGTGGACTGAGGAGGAGGAGAAAAAAAGTCACCTGATTGCTTCCTATTTTAACAGATTATTTCTTTCAATTTTCAATTGTTTCTACTTGTTGAAGGAATATAAATATTAGAGCCCTTTGAATTTTAGTGCTCTGGTACAGAGTTCTAATTGCCCTGACCTAGTTCTACCTCTACAACTACCTTGTGTATAGTAGGTGCTTGATAAATGTTTGTTCAGTTAGATTTAATTGATCAATGAGAAGTTGTAGGTGGCTATTTATGGGCTGCTTAAATGAGTAAATTCTGAAGGTGGCCAATCAGAGGCAACCCAGTTGAACTCTTCCAACATTCCCCTCTAAACAAATTTAAAATAATGCCTTAAGTCAAATTTTGAAATGGTAGAGCAACAAAAGCTCAAGGTAAGGTATTTTTCCAGCCTAAGAAAACTTAAGAGGTTGGCAAGAAAAGTTTGTGACATCTGAGTGGAAGCCTGTCTGGAGCCCATATTCCCTGTGGCAGCAATAGTGGTTGTAGAAGCAGCAGCAGTAACTTCAGGAGCTCTCAGCCCTAAGATAGTAAGGGGGTGTAGACAGCTGGTCAGAAAGAGGTTTCAGGGAATCCTTCACTATTACTGGGTACAGCTGGCACTGATTGGCAATTCTATTGCTCATATGTGGTTCTGTGTTGTAGTTCCAGGGCAGAGAGGAAGACTGAGAGTTAGTCACAAGGAAGCCTGGACCCTGGTTGCAAGTTCTAAGACAAAGAGTGCCAATGCAATATTTACAGCACCCACAATCACAATAAAGACCACGACTATAAACATCACATGATGTTTCATCGCAAAATATAGATTCTCCAGGGGAAGGACAGAACTGAAGCATTTATTTAGACACCAGAAAAACAAATCCCAAAACCAGTAAGCCGAGTCCATCATAGTAACAAAAATATTCAGAAGCCATAATAACACTGAGAGCCACAGCATCCTTCAGCCTTCCCACAAACGAATGCAAGATCAATATCTACTCATGAGCCTGACACCTTTCCTGAGTGTCCTCTCTCCCCCACTATCTCGCTAGCCCTGACCACCAGCTTTCTGTGGGCTTTGCTTCCCTTCAGCAAATTCTTCCTGCCACAGGCTCCATGTGACTATATTTAGTCTATTAGGGGATAGAGTTTATCTTCACAGCAGGTAAACTTCCTGTGGACTCTGCTGCACCCTTTAGCAAATTCCCTCTATCACAGGCTCCATGTGATTAAATTCAGGTAGTAAAATTTACTTTCAAAGCAGGGGAGGTCTTCAAACTCCCCCCAGGTCTATTAAGGGGCAGGGAAGATCTTCAAATTCCCATTCTCATTACAGGGACTAGGTCCTTTCTGAGGAAAGACCTGAGTGCAGACCAAGAAAACAGTGACCATACTTCTCCCGGGATAATAGCACCTTAGAAGCATCCAAAACTTGCAGAACCCCAGAATTATCTTTGAAAACAGTATCATGAAAAAGCCTGAAGCTTGAGATAGTGCCTCCCCACCCTCAGGTGAGCAGAACCCAACTTTAAGATAAGATTCAAAGTCAAGTTGGAAAAATAAGCAAACAACAACAATAAAAGTTTGACCATAAAAAGCTACTACCATGGCAAGGAAGACCAAGACATAAACTCAGAAGACAACAATGTGAAAACAGCTAAAAACAAAGCCTTAAAAAATAAATGCTAATTGGACCAAACCCAACAAGAATTCCTGGAAGAATTACAAAAAGAGATGAGGGTAGTAGTGGAAAAAGTGGGGAAAGAAATGAGAACGATGCAAGAAAATCATGAAAAGAGAATTAACAACTTAGTAAAACAGACACAAGAATTCACTGAAGAAAACAATGCCTGAAAAAACAGAATTGGCCTAATGGAAAAAGAGATACAAAAGTCTCACTAAAAAATGTCTTAAAAATTAGAATTGGCAACTGGAAGCTCATGATTCCATGAGATATCAGAAAACAGTAAAACAAAGTCAAAAGGATGGAAAAAAACAGAAGAAAGCATGAAATATCTCATTCAAAAACAACTGGTCTGGAAAAGAGGTCAAGAAGAGATAATTTAGGAATTATTGGACTACCTGAAGCCATGATAAAAAGAGCCTAAACATCATATTTCAAGAAATTATCAAGGAAAACTGCCTAATATCTTAGATCCAGAGTGTAAAATAGAAATTGAAAAAATTCACCAATCACCCCTTAAAGAGGTCCCAAAATGAAAACTCCCAGCAGTTTTATAGTCAAATTCCAGAGCTTTCTAGGTCAAGCAGCCAAAAAGAAACAATTCAAATATTGTGGAGCCACAGTCAGGATCACACAAGATATAGTAGTTTCCACATTAAAGGAGTTGAAGGCTTGTAATATGACATTCTGCAATGGAAAGGGACTCATTTGAATAACCAAGAATCACCTATACAGCAAAACTGAGTATAATCCTTCAACGGAAAATGGATATTTAATAAAATAGAGGACTTTCAAGCATTCCTGATAAAAAGACCAGAGATGAATAAACTTGAATGATCATAAACTACTCAATAAATCATAAATTAGCTCAATCATAAATTAACTCACACTTTATACTCCTATATGAAAAGAAGAAGAAGGAGGAGGAGGAGGAGGAGGAGGAGGAGGAGGAGGAGGAGGAGGAGGAGAGGGAGGGGGAGGAGGAGGAGGAGGAGGAGGAAGAGGCGGAGGAGGAGGAACGAAAAAGAGGGGGAAGGGAGATGTAGAATGGGGAACATTTTCTCACATAAAAGAAGTGCACAAGGAAGAGCTTTAACAGTAGAGAGGAAAATGGGGGCATGGTGAGAAATGTTTGAATCTCACCCTCATCAGAATTGGTTCAAAGAGGAAAGAATGTATATGTGTATGTGTATGTGTATGTATATGTGTGTATATGTGTGTATGTGTATATGTATGTGTGTATGCGTACACGTGTATGTGTATGTGTATATGTATGTGTATGTGTATATGCATGTGTGTGTATGTATGTGTATGTGTGTATGTGTATATGTATGTGTATGTGTGTGCATGTGCATGTGTGTGTATGTGTGTGTGTGTGTGTGTGTGTATTTAAATACTCAGTTGTGTATGGAAATGTAACTTTCCCAAGAGGGAAATGGAAGGAAAAGGTGATAAGAGAAAAGGCAGGGAATGGTAAAAGGGGACGAGTGAACAAGGGAAGCAGTGGTTAGAGGCCAAACAGGATTCTGACGAGGTGCAGGATAGAAGAGAGAGAAGAGAAGAAATACATATAAGAACAGGACGGAGGGAGATACACAGGTACTGATCACCACTGTGGGCAGTTAAATGGTGTAGTGGGTAGAGCTCTGGGCCTGGACTCAGGAAGACCTGAATTCCAATGTGGCCTCAGATACTTACTGTGTGACCCTGGGCAAGTCACTTTAGCCTGTTTGCCTCCGTTTCCTCATCTTTAAAATGAGCTGGAAAAGGAAATGGCAAACCCCTCCAGTGTCTTTGTCCAGAAAACCCCAAATGGGATCAAAGACAAATTATGGTATATGATTGTGATAGAATACTGTTGTGCTATAAAATAATAAAGGGGGTAGTTTCAGAAACACAACAATAACAATCACAACCATGAATGTGAATGAGATGACCTCAACCGTAAAACAGAAGCAGATAGCAGAATGGATTAGAAACCAGAATAGACCAATGTGTTGTTTACAAGAGACACACTTGAAACCTTGATTTTAACAAAGGGCTGGAGCAGAATCTAATGTACTTCAACTGAACTTAAAAAGGGTGGGATAGCAATCATGATTTCAGACAAAGCAAAAGCAAAAATAAACCTAATTGAAAGGCATCATCAGGGAAAGTACATTTTACTAAGAGTTACCATAGACAATGATGTCATTTAAAAACATTGTACAGCAAGTTTCTCTGATAAAGGTCCCATTTCCCAAATGTAGACTGAGTATAGAACTGAGTCAAATTTATAAAAATAGGCACCATTCCCCAATTGATAAGTGGTCAAAGGATATACATGGGCAGTTTTCAGAAGAAGAAATCAAAGTTCTCTATAGTCATATGAAAAAATGCTCTAAATCAACATTTATTAGGAAAAGACAAAATTAAAACAACTCTAAGGTACTAGCTCACACCTATCAGGAATGACAAATGCTAGAGGGCATCAGGGAAAATAGACACACTAATGAATTGTTGGCAGAGTAACAGCCATTCCGGAGAACGATTTGGAACTAGGCTCAAAGGGCTATAAAACTGTGCCTCTCCTTCAACCCAGAAATATCACTACTAGGTCCATTTCTCAAAGAGATCAATGAAAAAGGAAAAGGACCTAAATATACAAGAAAATTTATAACAGCTCTTTTTGTGCTGTCAAAGAACTGGAAATTGAAGGGATGCTCATCAATTGGGGAATGGCTGAACAAGTTATGGTACATGATTGTGATGGAATACTGCTGTGCTACAAAATGATAAAGGGAGTGTTTTCAGAAAAATATGGCAAGATTTATGTGAACCGATACAAAATGAAGAACCAGGAGATCATTGTACAAAGTAACAGCAATGTTGTAATGATGATTAACTGTGAAAGACTTGGCTACTCTGATTAATATGACCCAAAACAATGCCAACGACTCATGGTGAAAAAATGTTCTCTAACTCCACAGAGAGAACTGATGAACTCTGACTGCAAGTTGAAGTATAATTTTCTTACTTTATTTTCCTTGCTTGTTTTGGAAATGTGGCTAATACAGAAATATGTTTTGCATCATTTCACATGTATGGTTGATATTATATTGCTTTCACATGTATGATTAATATTTACTTTTACATGTATGATTCATATTAAGTTGCCTTCACAGTGGGTGGGTGAGGAATGAGAGGGAGGGAGAGAATTTGGAACTCAAAATTTAAAAAGAAAAGAATGCCAATAAAATAAAAAATTTTTAAAGTGAGCAAAGCAATCTCATGTGAGGTACAGCATCCTGCTCTTTTCCTTTTCCCTTCATTGAGAGTCCAGTCGAGATCCCTTTCCTTTTCACTGATAGCCAGCTCTTGGTGGGAAGGAATTCCAGAATAGGGCCACTGTTGGGAAAATAGGTGGGCAAGTACCTAGGGGTGGCTGATTCCCTTCCAATGGCCATTCCCTATGGTGCATGAGAAGTTTTCTCAGATGGAAGGGTAGGGCCAGAGCCTTGGCCAGAAGGAGGCTCAAGATGGTGAAGCATCCAGGTTTAGCTGGACAAGGGCAAGAAGGGAATTGAGGGAGACGAGAGAATAAGTGGTGGCTGGCTTTTACCAGAGCTGGAGGAAGCAGTAGGAGGGAATCCCATCTCACTCTCTAGGGAGATGAAGTAACTGAAATGCCACTATTTGGCATTAAGGCATGTGGTTTCTAAGTTACCAAGTTTGATGAAAAGGAGGAGAAGCAACCAGATCTGAGGACAGAAGGATAGTCATGGAACTACTGGGGGAAGGAGAGAGAGAGAGAGAGAGAGAGAGAGAGAGAGAGAGAGAGAGAGAGAGAGAGAGAGAGAGAGAGAGAGAGAAGAGAGAGAGAGAGATTGATAGATGATAGATAGGTGAGTAGATGAATAAATAAAATGGTAGATAAATGAATAAATAGGTGAGTGGGAAGATAGATGAATAGACACATAAATAAATAGGTGGCTGGTGAGATAGGTAGACAGACAGAGGTAGCTAGGTGACATAGGAGATAGAGTACTGGGCTTAGCATCAGGAAGACCTAAATTAAAATGTGCCTCAGGTGTTTACTGACTGTATGACCCTGGGAAAATCACTTAATATCTGTCTACCTCAGTTTCCTTCTCTATAAAATGGGGATAATAAGAGCACTTGTCTCCTAGGATTGATGGGGGGATAAAATCAGATAACATACGCAAAGTGCTTTGCAAATCTTAAAGTATGCTATGCAGACTTTAGTACTAGGTCATTCACTACCAAGAACACTCTCTTATCCTCTCTTCCTCCTCTCATCTCACTCAGCCATCTTCCTCCACTGTCTCCTCTCTCACCTCTGTCTCATATGATGGAGTGGCCCAGCCCTCCCTGCTATGTGCACAAGTGGCCCCATTTGTAATGGCAAGCACAGAAGTAGTTCACACATTGTTTCAGCTATTGGATTAGCACCTTGTTTCAGTTCAAGTTTCTTTTGAGCCTTGTATCAAGTCTGTTAAGAAACAGAATATGTGAACCCCACAACTTGTGAACCCTAGAATTTGTGAACACTTGCAGGGGAGCTAATGACCACATATAAGGAGAGGCCGAGGCTGGAGACAGCAGAACTGAGGAGAGGACTCTTGTGGTGGCAGTTGAGAAGGAAAAACTTGTGGTATGCTGGCACTCTGTCTGCTCTGTGTTGATGTTTGTTTGTGACACTTTGTACAGAAGCCCTGAGACCTTACTGGAAGCCCTGGAAGAGGATTTTCTGGTTGTCTGTTTATAGAAGTCCTGGAGGAGGGTTTTGGAGGTCCTGGGACTTTACTGATGATTTGCATTGACCTCTTGGACCTTGTTGGTGGGTCTGAGTTGATTTCACGGGCAGAGAGTGAATTGATGATGGTACCAGCAATGTGTATGAATATTATTGTGCTCTGTCAAGCTTTGTCTTCCCAGAAGCAGGAACTGTGAAGGACTTGAGGTGGACTGGACACTATGAACTTCAAAATGGAATGGGAACTGGACAAAGAACTGGACAAGGAGCTGAACAAGGAACTGGGAGCTGCCTGCCTTTGAACCCAGGTGACAGTAGGATCTGGGACCATGGAAGAGGAACCATGGAAGCTGAGAGCCAGCCTCGAGTCAAGCAGAAAGAAGACTTTACTTGGATACTGTGTACTGACTGAGAAGATTGTGATTTACTGTGACCTAGGGGTGGAGAACTTTGACTTTTGTACTTTGTGACTGAATTAAGGATTTTGTGATTGACTAAATGAAGGTACTTTGTTCAAAACTATGTGGCCATTTTAGTGATAAGTTGTTGAGTTATAACGTTGTGAATTCTGTACCTTGATTTTCTGTGAATGTTTTGCTCTGGTTTGTTAGTGAATAAATAGAGAGTTCATTATACTATGTAATCCAAACCTTGAAAGCTGTTCATAGCAGCAGTCCTCTAGAAAGCTGCTCATGTGTGGCTTTACACCATCCCCTCCTGTCTTCTCCAGCAGATCGCCCCCTTTATCATCCCCACTCTCTCACTAATCTTCAATCTCTCCCTGTCTGCTGGTTGTTTCCCTTCTGTCTACAAACATACTCACATCTCCCTATCCTCAAAAAACTCTCACTCGATCCATCCATCTGCAGTAACTATTGTCTGTATCTCTTCTGCCCTTTGGGACTAAATTCCTTGAGAAGACTGTCTATGACAGGTGCCTCCACTTTCTTTCCCCTCTCTCTCTTTTTGATTCTCTATTTTCTGGCTTCCAACCTCAGCATCCAACAGACACTTCTCTCTCCAATACTACTAGTAACCTCTTCATCGACCAAATTCAATGACCTTTCCTCAATCCTCATCCTTCTTGACCT
Organism: Gymnobelideus leadbeateri; assembly: GCA_011680675.1. Taxonomy (NCBI): domain Eukaryota; kingdom Metazoa; phylum Chordata; class Mammalia; order Diprotodontia; family Petauridae; genus Gymnobelideus; species Gymnobelideus leadbeateri. The sequence goes on from WOXC01005480.1 coordinate 373,327, forward strand.
TTCCAAAGTCTTTGAAATCTGCAGTCATCCTCTTCTAGGCTTTTGTAACCTTGCCCTCTCCTGGTTCTCCTCCTCCTTCTCCTTTGCTAAATTTTCATCAAGTTCACACCCAGGCCCTTGGATGTCCCACAATGCTCCATCCTAGACTTTCCTCTTTTCTCCTTCTCTTTTCCTATACCATCTCCAACTGCCTATTAGACATCTCAAATGGATATTCCATAGACATCTTGAAGTTGACACATCCAAATTGACTATTATCTTTTCCCCTAAACCAGGGATGGGGAACAGGGGATGGGCAACCTGTGACCTTTAAGGCCACATGTGACCTTCTAAACCCTTAAGTGTGGCCTTTTGACTGAATCCAAATTTTACAGAACAATTAAAACTAAAATTTGGATTCAGTCAAAAGGCCACACTTAAGGGTTTAGAAGGTCACATGCAGCCTTAAGGTCATAGGTTTCCCACCCCTGCCCTATAAACCCTCTCCTCTTCCTAATTTCTTATTCCTGTGGAGAGCACCTCTCTCCTCCCAGTTACCTGGGCTCAAAAGCTAGGTGTCCTCCTTGATTCCAATATGTTTGCCATCGCCTATAAATTCTACCTTCTCAACATCTCCTTCCCTCTCTGATACTGCTGCCACCCACTGCTGTCCTCCATTATCTCACACCTGAATTACTGCAATAGCCAGCTGCTGGGTCTCCCTACCTCAAGCCTCTCCCCAGTATAGTCATATATCACTTAGTTATCAAATTAATATTTCTAAAGCACAAATCTGACTCTCTCTTTTTCTCTCCCTCCCTCTTCTCTCTCTCTCTCTCTCTCTCTCTCTCTCTCTCTCTCTCTCTCTCTCTCTCCCCTCTCTTTCTGTCTATTTCTGTCTCTGTTTCTCTCTCTCTCTCTCTCTCTCTCTCTCCACACACACACACACACACACACACACACACACACACACACACACACACACACTCATACACATTCCCATTTAATATACTCCATTAATTCTCTATCACCCCCAGGACTGAATAGAAAATCCTCTTGTCTTTTAAAGCCCTTCATAAGCTGGTACCCTTTTCAGGCCGTAGCGCGCTGGGCCTGGAATGAGGAAGTCCTTAGTTCAGATCTCATTTCAGACACTTAGGTAGTCCTTGGGTAAGGCAGTCAATACTCTATTTGCCTGTTTCCTCAGCTATAAAATGGGGACCATAATAGCAGCCACTTCCCAAGGTGGTTGTGAGGATTAGAGGTATTTATAAAGTGTTCAGCACAGTGACTAAAATACAGGAGACACTATGTAAATGCTCACTGCCATAGCTACAACAACAGAAATCGTTAGTATTAAACTTTTTACTCATCCACCCTTCAGTGACTCTGGGCTCCTTGCTGTTGCTTCCACGAGATGCTCCATTTTCCAGCTTTGCACGTTCTCTCTGACTGTCCCCCACGCTTGGAATGCTCCCCCTCCTCATTCTCCACCTCCTGGCTCCCCTGGCTTCTTTTAGGTCCCAGCCAAACTCCCATCTTCTACAGGAAATCTTTCTGATTCTATCTCTTAATTCTAGTCTGTTCCTTCTCTTAATCATTTCCTATTTATCCTGTTTGCATCTTGTTTGGGTGTATGTCATCTCTCCCATTACTTTTTTTTTGCCTTTTTTTTGTTGATCTATTATAAAGCATATATTAGGCACTTACTAGGTACCAGGCACTATGCTAAAGTCTGAGGATATAACCCAAGCAAGTCCCTGCCCTCAAGGAACTTACAACTTAATGGGGGAATTACACATGTAAAGGAGAGAGATGGGAAACCACTGGACAACCCTACCTTCAACCTCTAGGAGGGTAGAAAATAGAGGTATAGGGCACCAAGAAAATACTTAGGACCAGAGTTGGAAAGGATCTCAGAAATGACTTAGTCCAAACCCCTCATTTTATAGATGAGGAAACTGAGGCCCATGGAGATGGAGTGACTTAGCCAAGGTCACACAAGCAGCAAAGGAAAGAGGCAGGATTGAACCCCCATCTGCTGACTCCCAAACTGTGTGCTTTCAACTCTACCAAGATTTAGTTCAGAGATCATCATTTTACAGAGAAGGGAAAGGGAAGCAGGAACATTGAAGGACTTGACTCAAGTTGTATATACAATATTCAAACCCCAGGTCCTGGTACTCAAAAATCTCCAGCCTTGGTCACATGCTGCCTGTATGTTGAAGCCTCTGGGTATTGGAGCCATGCTGGATCAAAAGCTCTGCAGGGAAGAGAATCACTCTGAGCCTCCAGAGGCCTACTTATTTATCCTGGCCACTTTTTCTGGCTCCAGCATGTCCTTTCTGTTTATTGCTCAATTCTGGGCTTTGGCAGAATGTGGGGGTGGAATCTTAGCTGGGGTGGGGGTGGGGTGGGCTGGAGGTGGAATCTTAGCTCCCAACTGATGCAATAACGGCATCATCCAGCAACTAGGGTGAATGGGACAGAAAGTGAAGGCATAGGGTGTCGTTACTCTCAGGGAATTTAGAATAGAGTGGAGGGGAAAAGATAAGTGCACAAATAGTCAGGAAGGAGAATGGCAGTGCCAGAAGGGGGGTAGAGAGTTCAGAGGATGGAGGATCCCTTAGGGGTGAAGGAGGAGAAAGAGGAATAGGGGTAAAAATCAGGGAAGTCTTCCTGAAAGAGGTGGCCAGGTGGTAAGGTGGTTGCAGAGTTGGGCCTAGAATTAGGGGGACCTGAGTGCAAATCCTTCCTCAGAAGCTTACAAGGTGTGTTGCCCTGGGAAAGTCACTCATTAAGCCTCAAATTCCTCATTTGAAAAATGAGGATAACACTAGCCTCTTAAGACTGTTATGAAGATCAAACAAGATAGCATATGTAATTTTCAAACCTTAAAGTGTTTTTGTAAATGTTAGTTATTAGTTATTGGGCCTGGAAGGATGGGTAAGAATTTCGGAAGGTGGAGATTTGAGGAGAATGTTTTCTATCTGGAACAGGGGATGTTAACCTGGGATTCATGAACGTGTGTATGTGGGTGTTTTAATATTTGCATAACTGTATTTCAATACTAATAAAACCCAGCAAGAAGAGCTAGAAAAAGAAATTCCATTTAAAATAACTGGGGGCAGTATAAATACCTGGGAGTCTACTTGCCAAGACATACACAGTAACTATATGAGCACAATTACAAAACCCTCTTCACACAAATAAAGATAGATCTAAACAACTGAAGAAATACTAATTGTTCATGGGTAGGCAGAGCCAATATAAGAAAAATGACAATGATCAAGTATTATATTAATTATAAGTTAATATAATAGAATTATATTATATTATAACATAATAATATATTACAGTAATTTAACAAGATATTTTGTAAAATAATTAATATTCTAATATTAATTATATATGTTAAATATAATTATGTCTAAATTTATAGTTCATAACAATTAATATAACATAATGATATGACAAAACTAATATTATAATATTAATCAGAATATAATATTTAAATAGAACATTTTGTCATGTGTAAATATATTGTACTTTATATTTTACAAAAATAAATATATTTGTTTATTTATTATAAAATATATCTTATTTAAATGTAATTATGTCAAAATTATTCAGTGCCATACTAAACTACCAAAAATTATGTTATAAAATTAGGAAAATAATAATAAAATTCATCTGGAATGTCAAGAATATCAAAGGAATCAATGGGGAAAAAGTGAAAGAAGGTATTCTAGCAGTACCAAATCTTAAAGTACACTTCAAAGCAGTAATCATCAAAACAATCTGGTACTGAATAAAAAACATAGATTAGGTATACAATTTACCAAAGCAAATGAGCACAGTAAGTTGGTGTTTGATAAACCAAAGATCTCAGATAGTGGGGCAAGAACTCACTATATGACAAGAACTGCTAGGAAAATTGAAAACAATCTGGCTAAAACTAGGCGTAGACAGATATTTCACACTGTAAAAAAAATAAGCTCAAAATGGGTATGTGATTTCAAGATAAGCTAATTAGGAGAGCATGGGAAAAAAATTACCTATAAGACCTATGGATAAGGAAAAGGTTCAAGACCAAACAAGAAGTAGAGATCACAAGAAATGAAATGGATAATCATGATTACATTCAATTAAAATCATTTTGTACAAACAAAACCAAATGCAGCCAAAATTAGAAGGAGAGCAGGAAACTGGGAGGGGGGATTTGTAGCAAATGTCTCTGTAGCAAAAGGTCTCATTTTTCAAATATCTAGGGAAATAAGCCAAATTTATAAAAATACGAGTCATTTCCCAATTGATAAATGGTCAAAAGATGTGAACAGGCAGTTTTCAGAAAATGAAATCAAAGCTATCAATAGTTATGTGAAAAAGATGCTCTGTAAACTATATTCTAATATAATTGGTTTCTTTTGCAATCCTAGGTATTTTATTTTATATATTTAAAGGTTTTATCCTAAGAAGGGATCCATAGTCCCCATAGTGTCATCCAAAGGGTCTATAATACATAAATGATTAAGGACCCCTGGTCTAGAAGAAAGTGGGGCATCATATCAAGATTTATAGCCAGAAGGCCTGAGTTTGTGTCTTTGCTCTTCTTGCTGTTTACATGATCTTGGGCATGTTACTTAACTACTGTGAACCCCAGTTGTTGTTTTTATTTTAATTTTTTTTTTTTTTTTTTGCTTTTTGGAAGGGGGAAGGCAGGGCAATTGGGATTAAGTGACTTGCCCAAGGTCACACGGCTAGTAAGTGTTAAGTGTCTGAGGCTGGATTTGAACTCAGGTCCTCCTGATTCCAGGGCCGGTGCTCCTAGCCACCCCTGAATCCCAGTTTTTTATCTGTAAAATGAGAGATTGGGATTATATGACCTCTAATCTGTTAGACCTTTAGTTCTGATCCTGGAGTGTAGGCAGGAAAGTACTGGGTGTCTGCTGAGTAAGGGCAGGGAATAGCCTGATGTCCTGTTTGGCTGGTGTGGAAGGCCAAGCAAGTTGTGAAGGACAAGACCAAAATAGGAGACTCCTGGCAGATTGTGGAGGGGAGGGCTTATTACGCTGGGTTCAGGAATTTGGGATTTATTCAGCAGGTATTAGGGAACCATTGAACAGTTTTGAAGCCGGTGATGTGATCAGGGTGTTTTAGGAGGGTTAGTACGATAGTCTGCATAGGGTGGACGGGATGGAAAAGCAGGAGACTGATGGGTCAGGAGGCAAGGCCAGGGGTGAGATCATAAGGATGAGGGGGCCCATAGGCTGAGCCTGCAGGACCTGGTATGTGGGGGTGGGGAAAGGGTCTCCTGGAGTTTCAAACCTGGGTGACTGGGAGGGACAAGGGATGGCTGTGCCTGGTGAGAGGAGGGCTGTTTGGACTGATGAAGCAGGGGATAAGGCTCCCTAATAAGCCACCCCTTGCATTCTGGCTTCCTGCTGAGGAGATGGCTATTAGCCAGCTGGGCCAGGTCTAGCTCAAGGGATAGCTCTCGTTGCTATGGGAACCAGCTCCAGTAGGAGCAGTTCTGGGGACAAGCCCCCACCCACTGTAGTCATCTCAGAACTTCTCAGATCACTAGAAGCCTTAACCTCCCTCCCAGGGGTTTCACTTTCTCATTCTCAGGGCATGAGTAATTAATAATAATCATAATAGCTGACCTTACAAAGGGCTTTACCTATATTACCTCATTTTTACAGCTGAGGAAACTAAGGCAGACAGAGGTTAGAAATGACTTGGCCAGCTCACACAGAGTGTCTGAGGAAGGATTTAAATCTAGGTTTTCTGGGCTACCATTCCAGCCCTATACCCATTGTACCGTAGGTGAGTAGATGGGGCAAAAAGAGAGAGAGTGTAAGTGTATGTGTGTGTGTGTGTGTGTGTGTGTGTGCACTTGTGTATGGCTGGCTGGCTTTAAAATTCACAGTCCTTTCCTATGCCTCCACTCCAGCAATTACTTTCTATTTATGTTTCATAGAAATCTGCATGTTTATATAAAAGGACACACATTTTTTCTAATATTAAATTTTTGTTTATATATACAAAAATATTTCATTGGGAATAGGTAGGTCACATAGATTTGTACATTTCTGTAATTTGATTATGGACAACACGAAAATGAGACATGAAACGTAAGAGGGATTTTGTAAAGTGGAAAAAAATCCTTGGCTTTAGAGCAACTAACTTGACCTTGGACAAAGATAATATCAATGGACACACACGTATATGAATATGTGTATGTGTGTACGTGTATGTATACGCATATAAAAACAGAAATGGCTTATATAATATATTTTAACAGAAGTAGCTGGCGTTTTGATAGCACTTAAAGGTTTAAGAAAAACTTTTCTAAGCACTGTACATACATTATCTTGTTTGGTTGTGAGTGCCTGACCTAGATAGAGTCAGAAGAGATGAGCTCGGGGCAGCTAGGTGGTGCAGTGAGTAGAGCGTCGGCCCTGGAGTCAGAAGGACATGTGTTCGGTTCCAGCCTCCGACACTTAACACACACAAACAAAAACCTAGCCGTGTGACCTTGGGCAGGTCACTTGACCTCACTTTGCCTCGGCTTTCTCATCTGTGATAGCACCTATCTCACAGAGTTGTGAGGCTGAGATGAGGTAATATCTTTTAAACTCTCTCTAAACCTTAAAGTACTATGTAAGTTAACACTGAAGTTTTTACAAAGAATATTTCCTTCCAAAAGGTATAATCACAAATATACAAACTTACTCCCACAGCACAGAAGAGGCATAATCCCCGTCCCCTCCTTGGACCACCTCAGTCTCTTGGAAGGGGATGGGGAGTCATATTCATAACCTAGCTCAGTCCCTATAGAACAGAGCTGAAACCTGCCCTAGGCTCACTTCCAAGGTCCCCTGGCTTCTTTGGGCTCCCGCAGGCTAATTGGCTGCCCATCCCTCCTCTAATCTTGACTCCAAGGTTGTCATGGCTTGAACTCCCAGGCCCATGGAGATCACCTGTGGCACCTGGAACTAAGGAGGCCAAGAAGCAGAGAACAGAAACAAACACCTCCAGACCTAATTCTTGGAGCTGGGGGTGGAGACAGGGATGAGGGCAGGGAAGTCCTTCTGCTCTCAGTGGTTGGGCTCATGGCATTCACAGGGACGAAGAAGATATGAGTTCAGCCAAAAGATGGTGGAAAAAAACCACACAAGTGATCCGGTTTCACGACTTTTAAAGACACAGGCACACAATGAGACTCCCTCCATCCACGTGAAAGGGGACACAGCAGGCTCCACGTGAAGCAAAGTGGCCACGCTCAAGGACCCCTTGGGGCCAGTGTCATGTTAGAACTGGGAATGTTCAGAGGAGCCCAGCCTATGCCAGCAAGTAATTCGCTACTTGTCAAAGTTGGACCTCTGAAGCATAAAACACCATCTCCTCCTCTGGGGTGCAGTATGTTTAGACTGCCTTGGTTTGGGGTCAATGACAGAGCAGGACCCCCTGTTAATAATTAATCAACTTCTCTCAATCTCCCATTTCCTCATCTGTGAAATGGGGTAATAATAGCACCTGTCTCCAGGGTTGTTGGGAGGATAGAATGAGTTGATATTTGGAAAGCACTTTGCAGAACTTAAAGTGCCATATAAATCCTGGCTATTACTGTTTGTTATTGTTAGTTATTATCATCTTTCTGCAAGGTCAAGACCATGCTTCATTGTACTAGTGCTAAGCACTGTTCTACTCTATACATGCCAGAGGATGCTATAGGCTACAGCCACAAGGACATCCTCCCCAGAGGCAGCTCTCTTTCTCTTCCTTTCTTTTTCTTTCTCCCTCTCTCTTTTTCTTTCTTTTTTCTCTCTCTTTCTTTTTTCTTTCTTTCTCTCTTTTTCTTTCTTTTTTCTTTCTTTCTTTCTTTTTCTTTCTTCCTTCCTTCCTTCCTTCCTTCCTTTCTTTCTTCTTTCTTTCTTTCTTTCTTTCTTCTTTCTTCCTCCTTCTTTCTTTCCTTCCTTCCTTCCTTCCTTTCTTTCTTTCTTTCTTTCTTTCTTTCTTTCTTTCTTTCTTTCTTTCTTTCTTTCTTTCTTTCTTTCTTTCTTTCTTTCTTCTTCCTTCCTTCCTTCCTTCCTTCCTTCCTTCCTTCTTCCTTCCTTCTTTCTTTTTTTGGTAAGTAGTATTTTTTTCCAATTACATGTAAAGATAGTTTTTAACACTCATTTTTTATAAGATTTTGAGTTTCAAGTTTTTTCTCTCTCCCTCCTTCCCATCCCCCTTTCCCAAGATAGCAAGTGATATGATATTGGTAATTCATGTGCACTCATGTAAACATATTTCCACATTAGTCACGTTGTGAAAGAAGAAACAGAACAATGGGAAAAAGCCACAAAAAAAATGGAAATAGCATACTTCAATGTGTATTCAGACTCCATAATTCTTTCAGAGGCAGGTTTCAAGGACAGTGGTAGAGAAATAAGTCAAAGGAATCCTTTCTGAACCAGCATCAGCATCCCTCCCTCCACTTCCCTAGATAATTCAGGAGGAAGCTCTAAGACCCCTTCTCTTCCAACTCAATGGGATACTGCCAGTTCCAGACTCGCTGAAGAGAGTTCTGTGTCTGTTCTTCAGAACTGTTATGACTCTCTGACACTAAGTCTTTGGGTAGAGACATGGCAGTCCCTCCAGTTTGAAATCTATTGATCTGTACAATCAATGGAAAATGGAAGGTCAAGAATGGGTCCTCCTGTCCCCCAGGACAAAAGAAACAAAATTCTACAGAGAGAGGAGTCTGGATGCTCACATGACCCTTAAATGGAGACCATCTTTCAAGGTCTAGATGAGAAATGCTAACTAGCTCCATGAAAGACTGATCAATGGATTTGAAGATGAAAGTGGGTAGGGAGAAAAATCCAGGAGAAAAAAGGGGAAAGTTAAGTGTAAGAGAACTCTCCTAGGCTTGACTGCCTGAATCAAAGGCAACCTCATTAAAGATGTCCTCTGACCCACGTCCCAGGATGAAGCTGATCCCTAGTCTTTCAGAGAAACATTTGAAACAGAGCGGGGGAAAAGGATCAGAAGATACAATAGCTAAAGGATAGTCAGGGAGTCAACAAACATTTATTAAACACTTATTATTTGTGAGGTACTGTGCTAAGCTCTGAGGAGCAAAAGGAAGAAAAAGCAAACTGAAACCTAGTCTTGATAAGAATGGTTTTTGTCAATAATCATAAAAATAACAACTGGTGTCTGAGAATTTGGTCCTCACAACAACCCTGGAGGGTAGGTGCTATTATTATTGTTGTTGTTGTTGTTATTATTATTTTTGCTTTTTGGAGGTGGAAGGTAGGGCAATTGGAGTTAAGTGACTTGCCCAAGGTCACCTGGCTAATTTATGTGTTAAGTGTCTGAGGCAGAATTTGAACTCAGATACCCCTGACTCCAGGGCCGGTGCTCTATTCACTGTGCCACCTAGCTGCCCCCCCCCCCATTATTTTTTAAAATTTATTTATTTATTTTTAGTTTTCAAAATTTGTTTCTACAAGATTTTGAGTTATAATTTTTTCTCCCCGTCTTTCCCCTAAATAGCAATCCTACTGAATCTCCCTTCCCCCAATCTGTTCTCTCTTATATTCTCCCCTATCACCACCCCCCAGCTTTCTAGTAGGGCAAGATGGATTTCTAGTGCCTGTATATCTTATTTCCCAGTTTCATGTAAAAGACAATTTTTTTAAACATTTGTTTTTAAAACTTTGAGTTCCAGATTTTTTCCCTTTTTCCCTCCTCACCTGCCCCCACTGGGAAGATAAGCAATTCAGTATAGGTTGTACATGTGTAGTTACCCAAATCATTTCCATAGTAGTTATATTGTGAAAGACTAACTATATTTCCCTCCATCCTATCCTGCCCCCCACTTATCCTATTTTCTCATTTGACCCTATCCCTTTTCAAAAATGTTTGCTTCTAACTACCCTCTCCCCCAATCTGCCCTCCCTTCTGTCATCCCCTTCTTATCCCCTTCCCCCCTACTTTCCTGTAGGGTAAGATATCCAAATGAGTGTGTATATTATTCCCTCCTTAAGCCAAATTCAATGAGAATCAGGTTGTCCCATTCCCTGTGCCTTCCTGCTCTTCCCCTCCGTTGTAACAGTTTTTCTCTTGCCTCTTTTAGATGAGATAATTTACCCTAACCTATCTCTCCTTTTTTCCTTTTCCCAATAAATCCCTCTCCCACCTCTTAATTTTATTTTTTAGATATCATCCTTTCATATTCAACTCATCCTGTGCCCGCTATGTATACACGAACATATATATGCCCACACTCACATATATATTTATATACACATACACCTTCCTATACATATACATTCCCTTCAACTTTCCTCATCCTGAGAAAAGTCTTATAAGTTACAATTATCATTTTTTCCATGTAGGAAATAGTTCAACTTTAATAAGTTCCTTATGATTTCCTTTTTCCTATTTACCTTCTCTTGCTTCTTGTATTTGAAAGTCAAACTTTCTGTTCAGCTCCAGCCTTTTCATCAAGAATGCTTGAAAATCCTCTATTTCATTGAATGACCATATTTTCCCCTGTAGCATTATACTCAGTTTTGCTGGGTAAGTGATTCTTGGTTTTAGTCTTAGCTCCTTTGACCTCCAGAATATCATATTCCAAGCCCTTCAATACCTCAATGTAGACGCTGCTAGGTCTTGTGTTATCCTAATTGTGTTTCCACAAGACTCAAATTATTTCTTCCTGACTGCTTGCAGTATTTTCTCCTTGACCTGAGAACTCTGGAATTTGGCTATAATATTCCTAGGAGTTTTCTTTTGGGGATCTTTTCCAAAAGGCAATTGGTGAATTCTTTCCATTTCTATTTTGCCCTCTGGTTCTAGAATATCAGGGCAATTTTGCTTAATAATTTCTTGAAAAATGGTGTCTAGGCTCTTTTTTTTTTTTTTTTTTTTGATCATGGCTTTCAGGTAGTCCAATAATTTTTAAATTATCTCTCCTGGATCTATTTTCCAGGTCAGTGGTTTTTCCAATTAGATATTTCACATTGCCTTCTATTTTTTCATTTGTTTGGATCTGTTTTATAGTACCTTTATTTCTCATAAACTCATTAGCTTCCAGTTGCTCCAATCTAATTTTGAAGGAATTATTCTCTTCAGTGAGTTTTTGAAATTCCTTTTTTGAAATTCCTTTTCCATCTGGCAAATTCAGCTTTTTAAAGCATTCTTCTCCTCATTGCCTTTTTGGACCTCTTTTTCCATTTGAGTTAGTCTATTTTTTAAGGTGTTATTTTCTTCAGTGTATTTTTGGGTCTCCTTTAGCAGGCTGTTGACTCTCTTTTCATGATTTTCTTGCATCACTCTCATTTCTCTTCCCAATTTTTCCTCTACTTCTCGTACTTGATTTTCAAAATCCTCCTTGAGCTCCTCCATGGCTTGTAACCAATTCTTATTTTTCTTGGAGGCTTTTGATGCAGGAGTTCTGATTTCACTGTCTTCATCCCATTCCATGCCCTGATCCTTTTTGTCCCCCCAAAAGGATTCAATGGTCTGTTTGTGCTTCCTCTGTTTGCTCATATTGCTAGCCAATTCCTGGACTTTTGAGCTCTTTGCCATGGTGGAACTCTGCTTCCAGAATGGAGAGAACTTTGTCCCAGATAGCTGGGGTTTCATAGCTGCCTGAGCTATTAGGAGGGCTCTCTCTCTACAGCTGGCCACACCCCCCAGGATCACCACCCAAGACTGCTATTCAGATCCAAGCAGGTTAAATCAAGCGTGATTACCCTCTGAATGGTCACTTGGCCCCCCCCTACAGTCCACAGGCCAGGAACTCCTCAGGCAGCCAAGCAGGGCAGCCTCCGGGCCACTTCTAGCCCCAGGGGCAGGGGCTGGACCTTGCTCTTTTGTTCCACCCTGTTCCAACAGATTTCCACATTGATCTTTTTTTTTTTTGCTTTTTGGAGGGCAATTGGGGTTAAGTAACTTGCCCAAGGTCACACGGCTAGGTTTTTGTTTGTGTGGGTTAAGTGTCTGAGGCCGGATCCGAACTCAGGTCCTTCTGACTCCAGGGCCGGCACTCTACTCACTGCTCCACCTAGCCGCCCCACCATATTGATCTTTTACTTTGTCTTTGGCATTTATGGGTTGAGAAGTCTGGAAACCACCACAGCTGCTGTTGATTCCCTCTCCTAAAGTCTGCTCCAGCCATTGGTGGTTGGGGCTGCCTGGCCAGGGACTGCACTTAGCTCATTGGCTCACAGCACACTGTGATGGACCCTTCCTGTTGACCTGCCAGGCTGCCTTCAGCAGGAGATTTGTTTCTCTCTGTCACTTTGTGGGTTCTGTAGTTCTAAAGTCTGTTTAGAGTCATTTTTTTACATGTATTGGAGGAGATAGAAGCAGGAGCCCACACCAAGTTTGTGCTTCTACTCTGCCATCTTGGCTCCACCCCTTGTATGTGCTATTATTATTCCTATTATCCTATTATGATATTGTCCCTATGTCCTATTATTATATTATTTTACAGTTGAGGAAACTGAGGCAAACAGAGGTTAAGTGACTTGCCCAAAGTTTCCCAACTAGCAAGTGTCTGTTTCCCAACTAGCAAGTGGCCAAATTTGAACTCAGGTCTTTCTGACTCTAATATTACACCATCTAGCTGCCTCTAAATACAGACATGATAATTACTTTGCACTGTTTCTATGTGCTATTGGAAAAAATAAAAAAAGAAAATACTGACAAGTATTTTATTTCTTTTACTGGGGAAAGGGAGATTAGCATGCACACACATGGACCCATGGGGCCTAGGTGGGTGCTTCCCACAGTGGCACTAGGCAGGAGGCAGACCACATCTTTACTGTCTTGGCTCTCCTCAGTCTTCCCCTCTCCTTTCCTATGGCTACAAATCTCGACTAGGCCCTTATGGCCTCTTACCTGGCCTATTGTGTTAACCTCCTAACTGGCCTTCCAGCTTCTAATTTCTTCCCCTCTCCAGTCTGTTCTCCACACAGCTGCCAAAAAAGTCTTCCTAAAGCAGAACCTTGACTGTATTACTCTCCTGCTTAAGAAACCACAAGGGCCTCCTATTTCCTCTGGGTTAGAGGTACACAATCTGGTATTTGTAGACTCTTTCACAGTCTGGTTTTGACCTACCTTTACAGACAGGGCTTCAGGGTAAAGTAAGGACCAAGGGTTACTTTCCTAAGAGAGAACCGCTGGGATTCACTTTGGCAGGTGCCCCATTTTAGAGATGAGGAAAACTGAGGCCTGGTGGTGTTCAGAACCAGCTGATCAAAAGGTGGTAAGTCCAGAGCCTGGATCTGAACTGAGCTCAGACCTCACAAAGCACTTTGTTTTACAATCATCTAAAGCACTTGAATTGTAATGTATCTTGTAATTACCTGTATTTATATCTTAACCTCAAAAAAGCTGCATGAAGGTACAGAGCATACCTCATGTGAACTCTATATATCAAATGAAATCATGTTTACCATGATGTCCGTCACAGAGTGGGTCCCTAATAAACGCTTATTCCCTCCAAACCTCTATAGCTCAGTGCCCTGCAAACAGTAAGCACTTAATAGATGTTTGTTGTATTTTTACCCTGTTAGTCACTGCGTGGTTTCTTGCATGAGTCACCTGGTTTCACTCTCTGTTGGGGCAGCCCCTCCTCCCCCTTTCTTTCCTTGTTCTTCAGAAAGGGATAGACCTACTCAGGACAAATGCCAGTCCCAATACCAGTTGTGAGACACATCTCTCCATTGTCTTGACTGGTCAATGGACCATTGCCAGGAAAGTTCTATGGTTTAAATGACTGAGAAGATGTCTGTTGCAAAGCAGGAATAGATAGAGAGTAAAATTCTCAGGTAGACAGAGATTACATAAGCCTGAAGTCAGGAAAGGAAGGAAAGACCCAGTGAAAGGCCTATATAAAGCCTTATTATATTCCAGTCTCCACCTCCATCCTCTGGTGGGACATTATTGTGACTGAGAGGTCACCCAGGGTTCTCGAAGGCAATGCCAGGTTAGCAAGTTCTGGCAGGGCCTGCCGGGCTAGAAATACCTCAGGTGCAGGCTTGGGGGTGGTCATGCATGTCTGAAGAATAGTCTGCTTCGGTTCAGAGAGATTGTCTTACAGGTTGGCCATATAGGAAAGATTTTTCGGTTGCTAGCAGTTCATAAAGCCAGCACACTAAAGGTACAGGAGTAATCATCTCTGTGGCAGAAGAACCCAAACAGGTACTCGGATAGAACAGTGTGGGTGTGACTTGTCATTAATTAATAATAAATCCTTACTTTTATTTTTTTTGGCAACTTTATTTTTTAAACTCTGAACTTAAACAAGGAAGAAAATGAAAATATCCATATAATTGGAGAACAGAAGGACATTGTACAAGAAACTGCAAATCTCTCCTTTGTAGAGCTTGCTTTTCTTTTTAAGTATGTAATCCATTTCTCATATAACTTTCAAAACAATCCTGCTTCTCTGTTATTCCTTCTTACCTTCCTTCTATCTTTTTTCATTTTTGGGAACCCTATCTTAGTCTTTCTCTGCCACCTCCTCCTCCCAATTGAAAAGAAAAGCAAAATATATGTATTTGTGCCTACATATCAGCAAAACAAAATCCCACATCCACCATTCCTAAAAATAAATTCTTTCTGCATCTTGAATTTATCATTGTTCTGTCAGGACATGAAAAACATTCTTCCTCATCTGTTTTCTGGAACTGTGTACGTTCATTATGTTGATGAGATATATTGTCTTGCAAAGTTATTTTTCTTTATGTTGTTGCAAATTAATAATATTAATAAATAATAATATAAATAGTATAAATCCTGGTTCTGCTCACTTCACTCTGTATCAGTTTATAAAAGTCTCCTCAGGTTTCTCTGAAACCATCCCCTTTATCATTTCTTTTTTTTTCCCTTTTTGGAGGGTAACTGGGATTAAGTGACTTGCCCAAGGTCACACAGATAGTTTTTGTGTTAAGTGTCTTAAGATCAGATTTGAATTCAGATGCTCCTGACTCCAGGGCTGGTGCTCTATTCACTGAGCCACTTAGCTTCCCCCTTCATCATTTCTTACAGCACAATAGAATTCCACTAAATTCATATTCCATAATTTGTCCAGCCATTACCCAGTGGATGGGCATCCCCTTAGTTTCCAGTTTGTCGCTACTCTGAAAGAAATTGCTACAAACATTTTTGTACATATGGATCCTTTTTAAAAAAATCTCTTTGGAGTATAGACCTCGTAGTGGTATTGGTGGGTCAAGCACAGTTCAGTAGCCTTGTGGGCACAGTTGCAAATTGCTTCCCAGAATGGCTGACCCGGGTGACAACTTCACTAATAGTACATGAACATGTCTGTTTTCCCACAGCCCAGCCAATGTTTTCATTTTCTATCATCTTTGCCAATCTGATGGGTATGAGGTAAAACTTCAGACTTACTTTAATTAGTATTTTTCTGTTAGTACCTTGGAGCATTTTATTTTTCACATGACTATTGATAGTGTAACAAGTGAAGATGAAATGACTTCAGAAACAAAGGTTCAATATTCCCAGCATACTGATTTATAAAGCAATGTGCCAATTGTCCAACAAACCAAGACCAGATCTCCTCAGCTTAGGCCTGGACCTCAAATACAGGGGGAGACATATTTTTATACATTAAAAACAATTAATCAAATGAGATCAATTAATGAAAAGGAACCAACATTTAGGCAATCTGATTTCTAATTGGAGGAAAGATTAGGGACTTTCCAAATTGGGAGGGGGAGATCAAACAGGTGTGATTTCCTGAATTGATAAAAAGAGGTATTCTACTTCCCAAAAGTGTCTGTGAACAATCAAAGGATCATGGAAACAATAATGACTGACCAGTACGGGGCCAGTTTTCAGATAAGACATATGTGTTGCTTTGAGCTGTGTAACGGTAAGCAAGCTCCTTGCATCAGTCTTAAGATCGACCAGGTTTCTGATCAGCATAATCGAGGTCCTTAGTTAGGGGTCTCCAAACAGCAGATAGAGGTGGTCCAAGCTTCCCAGCCACAAATGGCTAGGTTCAAACAATGCAATAAGGTTTTCTCCCAATTCCCACAATTGAATAGTTTTTTCACAAGACTTTCACAAGAAATTGGACTAGACCCATAATTGAATAGAAAGGGAACTGTGTTAGATCCAGAACTGAGTCACAAGATGGAGTCAGTGTGGTTCATTCAATTCCTACTACCACTTTCTGCTCCAATCCCTTCAGTTCCCTCAATAGCTTGAGTTTCTTCCCATGTACTGTTTTCTAAGGTTACTCTGGAGTTCACATATTCTATCACAAGAGAACCATTGATTGCCTGTCAGGACCAACAGGCCAGCAAACACTCCTAACTTTGGATACTGAAGCAAAGCATTTAATGATCACTGGAACTCATAAAATCTCAAATGTATTGATTACACTTGTTTTAAAATCAGATGCTCTTTATGAAACTGAAAACACTGCTAAATTAGCACAATTGCTTAGGAACTTGTGGTATAGTTATTTATTGATGGTATAGTGGGTTGATTGATTGATTAAATATAGTCAGATGACCTAGGTTTCAATCTCAACTCTGATATTTATTACCTGTGTGACTTTGGGCCAGTCACTTATCCTTACTTTTCTCATCTGTCTAAAATAAAACTTTTTTTTGGAGGGGGGAATTGGGGTCAAGTGACTTGCCCAAGGTCACACGGCTAGTTTTGTGTTAAGTGTCTGAGACTGGATTTGATCTCAGGTCCTCCTGACTCCAGAGCCAGTGCTCTATTCACTGCACCACCTAGCTGCCCCAACAACTTTTTATCTTTCCCCCCAAACATATCCCTCTATCAAATTTGTCTATTTCTGTTTTGGGTACCAATATTTTCCCAACCTCAACTTAATAATCTTCATGTTAACCTAAATGCTTTGTCTTTCCACACTCCACATAGCCAAGCAGTTGTAAACCTGGCCATTATTAACATCACAATATCCCTTACATCCAATCCCTGTTGACACCAGTATCCATCATTTCTCTTCTGGACTATTGCAATAGCCTTCTAATTGATCCCAAGTCTCTCTCTCCACTCCAATTTAGCCTTCACCCAGTTACTAAAGTGATTTTCCTTAAACACAGATCTGACTTTGTTGCTCTCCTTCTCAACACATTCCAATGGTCCTTCTGTCCTTGAGGATAAGATATACAATCCTCTGAGTTTTAAAACTTAATAAACTGGCTCCAAAGCATCTTTCTAGCCTCATTCTGCGTTACTCCCTTTTCTGAACTCTGAAGTCCAGTAAACTGGACAGACCTTATGTCCCATGGAAAGATGTACAGCTCCATGGAATGTGCCCCAGCCTAGTAAATCAGAGGGTTCTCCTCATCACCCCTAAATACTGGCAAAAAGAACATGGGAACTTTGAATCAGGAAACTTGGACTTCATTCTATGCTCAGACATTTACTTCCTGTGTCATCCTGAGCATTCTCTGAAGAAGTGTTTAAAGACTGGAAAGAATCAGTATTCACAAGGTGACTCCAAAGAAGTGAGAGAAGTTTTTTTTAAGAAATAGAAGGCAACATTGGGTAATGGAATGAATGCTGCATTTGGAGTCAGAAGAAGACCTGGGAGGGAAGGAGAAAAGAAGGAAGGGAGGAAGGGAAGAAGGAAACTAAAAGGAAAGGAGAAAGGGATAGAAGGAAAGAAGGAAGGGAGGGAGGAAAGAAACAAGAAAAGAAAGGAGAGAAAGAGGATGGAAGGAGGGAAGGAAGAAAAGAAGAATGGCTGGAAGGAAGAGAGAAGGAGAGTAGGGAGGAAGAAAGGAAATTAGCATTTATTAATTACCTACTATATGCCAGGGACTGCGCTAAATACTTTACAAATATCTCTTTTGACCATTAAAAAATTAATTTATTTGTTTACTTTTAGTTTACAAAATTCAGTTCCACAATCCCTTGAGTTTCAAATTTTCTCCCCCTCCCTCTCCTCTCCACCCCGCAATGGCAGCATGCATTCAAATATAGGATCTGCAAATACTTTCACGTTAAACATTAGTCAGGTTGTAAAGAAGGATTATAACCTATGGAATGAACAATGGGAAAGAGGAAACAAAACAAAACAAGAAAAAGAAAGAGCAGGTAGTTTGCTTCAATGTGCATTCAAACTCTGTAGTTCTTTCTCTGGATGTGGATATCCCTTTCCATCATGAGTCTATCAAGAAGAGCCCAGTCTATCAAAGCTGGTCATCACAAATACGTTGTGTCTGTAATTGTGTACAAATTTCTCCTGGTTATGCTCTTCTCACTCACCATAAGTTTGTATAAGTCTCTCCAGGTAAATATGAAATCCGCCTGCTCCTCATTTCTTATACCAAAATAGTATTCCATTACATTCATATACCACAACTTGTTTACCCATTCCCCAGTTGATGGGCATCCCTTTAATTTCCAATTATTTGCTGCCACAAAAAGAGCTTTTATAAGTATTTTTGTACATACAGGGCATCTTCCTAGTTCTATGATCTCTTTGGGATACAACCCTAGAGGAGGTATTGCTGGGTCAAAGGGTATGCACTTATTTATAGCCCTTTGGGAATAGTTCCAGGTTGTTCTCTAGAATGGTTGAATCAGTTCACAACTCCACCAACAATGCATTGGTGTTCCAATTTTTCCACATCCTCTCCAGCATTTATCACTTTCCTGTTTTGTCATCTTAGCCAATCTGACTGGTGATATGTGGTACCTCACAGTTGTTTTGATTTGCATTTCTCTAATCAATAGTGATTTATAGCATTTTTCATAGGCTCATAGATATCTTTAATTTCTTCCTCTGAAAACTTCCTGTTCATATCCTTTGACCATTTATCAATTGGGGAATGACTCATATACTTATAGATTTGACTCAATTCTCTGTATATTTTAGAAACAAGACCTTTATCAGAGACACTGGTTGTAAAATTCTTTCCCAATTTCCATTTCTTAGTCTTGGTTACATTGGCTTTGTTTGGCCAGAAACTTTTCAATTTAATATAATCAAAATTATCCATTTTGCATTTTATAATGCTCTCTAACTCTTGTTTGGTCATAAAATCTTTCCTTCTACATAAATCTGACAGGTAAACTATTCCTTACTTTCCCAGATTGCTTACAATATACTTTATACTTAGATTTTATACTTAGATTTTGGTATATGGTGTTAGAGATTGGTCCATGCCCAGTTTCTACAATACTATATTCCAGTTTTCCCAGCAGTTTTTGTCAAATAGTGAGTTCTCATCCCCAAAACTGGGGTCCTTATATTTATCAAACAGTAGATTACTATAGTCATTGACTGCTGAGTCTTGTGTACCCAATCTATTTCATTGATCCAATACTCTGTTCCTCAGCCAGTACCAAGTAGTTTTGATAACTGCTGCTTTATAATGCAGATTCAAATCTGGTATGGCTAGGCCACCTTCCCTAGCATTTCTTTTCATTAATTCTCTTGATATTCTGGACCTTTTGTTTTTCCAAATGACTTTTGTTACTATTTTTCCTAGCTCTATAAAGTAATTTTTTGGTAGATTGATTGGTATGGCACTAAATATGTAATTTAATTTAGGTAAAATTGTCATTTTTATTACATTAGCTCAACCCAGCCATGAGCAACTGATGTTTTTCTAATTAGTTATATCTGACTTCATTTGTGGTGAAAAGTATTTTGTAGTTGTGTTCATATAGGTCCTGGGTTTGTTTTGGCAGGTAGATTCCCAAGCATTTTATAATGTCTACATTAACTTTAAATGGGTCTTTTGACCATTGTTGAGAGCTGCTCCTTCAAAGCAGTACCATTGGGACTTATGCTGATGATGTTCCAAATACATCCCAACTCTAATTCAAGAATTGCTTCCAGAACCAATTTGCAAGCTACACAAGAAAACTTGTGTGGTTATCTTACATTAACATCCATTTAGATCTTATATAATCAGGGAAAACATGGAAACCTAAGCTCTGGAACAGGGATTCTTAATTTTTTTTATGACATGGATGCCCTGGGCAATCTGGGGAAGCCTGTGGAGCCATCTCATAATTATGTTTTTAAATGCAAAAAATAAAACAGAGGAATTCAAAGGAAACCAAGTATGCTAAAATACAGTTATCAATTTTTTTTTGAAAAAACATGTTCATAGACTCCAGGTTAAGAACCCCTACCCTATGGGTAGTTGACCTCTTTACTGCTTATCCCATCTCTTCCCATCCCCATCCCCACCTCTACATTTTTTCCCCCACTCTCTCCATTAGACTCTTAGAATTGTCTACTAGGCCTCAGTTTCCTTATATATCAAAGGTATATGAAACTGAAGACTTGGAGGTCAAAGAAAAATAGATTTTCCAAACAATATCTGAAATACCTTTGTTTCCTCCCTTATATAGATATTTCTTAGTTCATTACATTTCAAAAATAACTCATAAACTTTGAAAAACTCAAAAAGTTGCCTGTTGAGATTTTTTTTCAGACTGGAGATGGGATTCTGTCAGGGTGGGGAGCTTTCTCTACCAACACAGGTCAACAGCACCTTTTCAGAAACTTCCAGGCAGCTATGTTGTGCTATGGATAGACCTCTAGACTGGGAATTAGAAAGACGTTAGCTGAGCTCAAATCCAGCCTCTGACGATCACCAGTTGGGTGACCCTGGGCAAGTCACTTAACCTCTGTCTATTTCAATTTCTTCAACCCTAAGGTAGGGGTAAGTAATACTCACCTCACAGGGCTGTGAAAACCAAATGAGATAGTATTTGTAAAGCACTTATCATAGTCCCTGGTGCATGGTAGGCACTATATAAATGCTAGCTATTATTACATCTTAGCTTCCTGGGCACTGGGAGATTTGTCCTGGGTCACATAACCAGAATGTGTCAGAGAGAGGATTGGACCCCAGGGGTTCCTGGCTTGAACTCTGTCTCTGTATTAACTAAATATGCTGCCTGTTAAAAAATAGCTGTATATTTCTTCAAAGGAAGAAATCCAAGCTATCAATAGTTATATAAATTGTTCTAAATCACTAGTAATTAGCAAAATATGAATTAAAAACGAGTCTTCGCCTCATGCTCTTCATATTAGAAGACTGGGCCTGGAGTCAGGAAAACCTGAAGTTCAAATCTGGCCTCAGACACTTACTAGCTGTGTGATCCTGGGCAGATTTCTTCGCCACTGTTTGCCTCAGTTCCCCCATCTGTAATAATGGCACCTACTTTGCAGGGTTGTTATATCACAGTAAATAAGGTAATTATGAAGTGCCGGGCACAGAGTAAATACTATATAAATATTAGCTATTATTATTAGTTAGATTGGCAAATTGACAAAAAGGAAAATGACAAATACTGGTGGGACCGAGGTAACAAAACGCTTTGGATCTGTGAACAGGTCTAGTCATTCTAAAAACGCAGCTTGAACCTATGGCCACAAAACTACTAAAAACTGTTCATCTCCTTTGACCCATCAATATCAATCACTACTAGTCTGTAGATGAGAGATCAAAGACAGAGGAAAAGGACCTGTATGTACAAAAAAGTTTATAGCAGCTCTGTTTATGATAGTAAAGAATTGGAAACTGAGGGAGTGTCCATCAATTAGAGAATGACCAGAGAGATTACTGCATAGGAATTTGATGGAATTTATATATGTATGAAATTAGAAATTATAATAATATATCTATAATTATATAATATTTATACAATAAGTTTATATATTTATACATAAACAAATTAATGTATAAATTAATTATATATAAGAAATTATAAAAGAGATGGTTTTAGAGAAATCTGAGAAAACTTATAGGAACTGATGCACAGTGAAGTGAGCAGAACTAGGCAAACAGTTTAAACAATAACAACATTGTTGCAAAGACAAACAACTTTGAAAGATGTAGGAACTCTGATCATTCTGATAGTCAGTGATGATTCTATGAAACAGAATAGGATGCTAGATAGCTGATAAGATTCAAGAATAGAGATGGAGATAAAATATTTTTGGGCTTGTCCAAGACAGGAATTTATTTTGCTTGATTATACATGTTTGTAACAGGGGGGTTGTTTCTCTTGTTTTCTCAATTCAAAAAGGGAGGAGGTGAGAGGGAGAAAAGGTGAACCTTCCTTTGGAAGAAAATCATAAAAAAAATAGCTCACAGAAATGTAGGACATGCATATATAATAACTTTTGACCCATTTCCCGATAGTCTAGCAACAGACTGTAGCATTTAAAAACTTTTTTTCTCATGGCTATTACAAGAATCTAGTGAGATAATATATTTAGATCTAAAGATTTCTGAGCTGCCACCGATATTGCATTACTAATCTCAACCCAATTATTGCAAATTTAAAGTGAAAGCATTTAATAAAATCGACTAACAGGTGATATTTGGGAATGAAATCTGGTGTCAGACTTTCCTGGCCCCTATTCCCTGTGACTATCATGTGGCCTCCTGCCTTTTGGTCTTTGGAGGAGCACTAGGCTCACTCCCAACTATCCCCTTGTTCTCCCCAACCCAGTGAAAGGGGGGGTGGGTCACACCAGCTCCTCATTCTGCTTACTCAATTGTTTGCTTCTCAGCTTGGGGCCTGACCTTTTTTGCTCACTCAGCCCCCAGACATTGGCTGCTTCTTACCCAGTCTCTCTATTGGCTTCTTTCCTTTGTCTCTCTCCCTCCTCTCCCCTTCCCACCCCTCATCCACCAGTGAGAATTCAATTGTCCTTTTCAAACTAGGATCAGTGAAAGATACTGACATGTGTAACTGCTTCTGGGAGATGTAGTTCCCCCACCTTCCAGTAGGAAGGCCATCAGCTAGGCCTGACTATTGATACCTAAATATATCATTATTTTCTAGCTGTACCTGGTACACACAATTCTTGATTTATGTAAGCAGACCATTCAGCAGACTTCTGCATAAAGCAATTTTTACCTAATGAGAATTTGCAAAGGACTTGGGGAAAGGAGGGAGGGAGGGAGAGAAGGCAAGAAGGAGGAAGGGATTCACACACAGCTCAAGGGCACATGGGGACCCCTGACAAAGAAGCCAGACCAGGAAGGGCCAGCCATGTGGGGGCCTGGCCAAATAGAAAGGAAGGGAGTAGGGTAGACACATGGGGGGGGCCTGATGAAGATGCTGACAGGAGAGGGCAGGGGCTGGGGACAGACACCATACCAAGTGTATACTGGGCTCAGACACAAGGGTAGATGGGTGGAATGAGCAAAGGTCTTGGGCAAAGGTCTACTCTCTCTGAATAGGATGTCCCAAGCCAACTCTTTCTGCCATCTGTACCAACTTTCTCTATGCACATCCAACTCTCCTACTTTTAGTAGGAGGACTTTTTCTAAGGTTTTTTTTTTTTTGGAGATGGTGGGGGCGGAGGCCATGTTGCCCCTAGCTGAAGGCAAGTAGCAGGGGGAGAGAGAGAGAGCAAGATACTATAAAATAAAGTGAATATAGGTATTCTTTTGGAATGTACATTTCTTTCTCTTTACTATAAAGTCAAATTTTCATAATGTGAATTTATGTAAAACAAGAATTGTCTGAGAAATACTAGAAGAAAAGGAAGAAGGGGAGCAATTTGTGGATATTTGACCTGGCAACTTTATTAACAGATGCTAGATCTCCTACATCCTCAATAGCTACAGCTACTGGAGACCCAATAAAGAGAGTTGGGGGAGGTGATGGACTGGTATGACAGAGTGATGTTTCAAGGTTGGTCACACTGAGTCATGGTGGCAAAATCCAGAGAGAATGAGAATTGTAGCCAGGAGGGTAATGAATCATAGCTGGCTTGGGGCTATCCCCAAAATAGAGGTCCCAAAAGGAACTCACCAATGAGAAGGAGCCAACATGACAGACAGATGTTTCTAGGGTGAGAAGGCAGGTGAATCATGGTCTAGAGAAAGTCAGAAGCAAAGCCAAGAGAAGAAGGATCCAGAGTTTCGTTGTCCATTTGTGACAGAGATGATGTTCTTGGTCCCCTCCATGAAGTTGATCCCCTTCACAATGGGTGCAAGTTCCTTGAATCTTTTCATTTCAGTTTTTGGGGAGGTAGTAGTAGAAGTGCTTAAGTTATTCTCTCTTGCTGCTTTAATTAAGCAAGCCAGTTTACTTTCCTTGAAAATAATTTGAGGGGGGCGGCTAGGTGGCGAAGTGAGTAAGAGTTCTGGCCTCGGAGTTGGAATGACCTGAGATCAAATTCAGCCTCAGAAAATGAGCACCCACACATAAATAATGACTAGCCGTGTAACCTTGAGCAAGTTACTTAACCCCAATTGCTTAAAAAAAAAAAAAAAGAAAATAACTTGAGGGATAATGGATGCCAATCCACCTGGCTCCATAAAAACCAGAAGAGTAACATCATCTCACACTTATGAAGTGATTCAGTGTTTTCAAATACTTTGCTCCCAACTCAGTAAAGTAGGTAATAAACTATTGCACCTAAAACCCTACCTTTTCTATTTTCTGTCTTTGCTAATTCACCTTAATGCTAGTACATTCTTTCTATAGAATATCTCTAGTTTATTCTGTCTATAGCTCATTTGTACAGAGTTGTTAGCATATTGTCTCCCCCAACTAAGTTGTAAGGTCCTTGAGGCCAGGAACCTTCTTTTGCCTTTCTTTTTATCCCTAGAGCCTAGCACAATGCCTGGCAAATAGTTGGTACTTAATAAATGATTGCCTATTGACCGGCTGACTTATCTTTAATAATCAAATATAATTTCTCTGGATCATAGAGCCATAGCTGGAAGGGACAATAGAAATCACTTAATTCACCCCTTTGATTTTCAGAGAAGGAAATGGAGGCCCAGAGAGTTAAGTGAACTTTTTCAAAGTTCCACAAAACTAGATTTGGAAGCCAGATCTCATTCCAGATCCAATGGTGAGCCTGTCAGTATCTACCATTAAACTTTTCTTGTGTGACACAAAGAGCAGTAACATGGGAAAATGTGCCTCTTAAGCCTCATGATTAAGAAGGGGGATGACTGGCAGACCAGATCCAGAATGAACATCAATGGAACTCTGTCAAAAGCAGAGACAAAGCAAAGGTTTTTCTGCAGAGGCTGGGCCTGCTCAGTGTTCTTTACCATTTTCATTAGATATAGAAGAAAGACCTCTGAAGAAAGGGGAAAGACACTGGGAGGGTTTGGCCTGGAGAGAAGGCTGAGGGACAATTTAGTAATTCCCTTTGAGTCAATTAAGAGCTCGTATGCAGAGAGCAGAAATCATTCTTTTCCAAGAAGAAAGTAAAAAGGTGCATATAGCGCATGGGACTGAGGTTAGATATAAGAAAAACTCTCCTGCGTATTAGACCAATGGAGTATAGGAAGCTCTTGGAATCTCTTTCTCTGGGAGTCTTTAAAAATAAGACAAAGATTCCTCTATCTGGGAAATATTAATTCTAGACTTTTCTAAAGGGAAGGGTGTGATATGATGGCTTTTATTTAAATTTCTTTCCTAGGGGGGCAGAACCAAGATGGCAGTATAGAAACAGGAAAACTCCCTGCTCTTCCCTCCCAACCACCTCAAATACCTATAAAATTGACTCTAAACAGACTTTAGAGCTACAGAACCCATAAAGTGACAGAGAGAAAAAAACCTTCCATTGAAGGCAGCTCGGCAGGTGGACAGAAAGGGTTCATCACAGCGGGCTGGGAGCAGAGTCCAGTCCTGTGTGAGACTATGGTTTTAGCTTCAGGGCAGCCCCGATCCTGGAGCCAACTTCTGGGAGAGTGGATCACCAGAAGCTGTAGAGGTTTACAGATTTATTAACCCATAAATGCCAAAGATAAAGTGAGAGGTCAGTGGACTTTGGGAACAGGGGGTCCAGGAGTGAGGTCTGACCTCTGCCCCTAGAGGGAGAAGTGGCTGAAGCATGGCTGTTTCAGAGCTCCTGGCCTGCAGATTATAGGGGGACCAAGTGACCGTTCTGAGGGGTAATCACTTGCTTTAACCTGCTTGGATTTGGATTGCTATCTAGGGTGGAAGTCCTGGGGTACGTGACCAGGTGTCAGAGCTGATGGAGGCTTCAGAGAGGGCACCCAACTAATACCTCCAGCAGCTGAGAAAACCACAGCAATTTGGGACAAAGCTCTCTCCATTCTGGAAGCAGAGTTCCACCATAGCACAGAGCTCAAAAGTCAAGTAATTGACTGGCAATATGAGCGAGCAAAGGAAGCAAAGCAAGCACAGCAGTCAAACCTTAGATTCCTTCTTTTGAGGACAAAAAGGATCAAAGCATGGAACAGGAGGAAGACAATGAAGTTAGAATTCATGCACCAAAAGCTTCCAAGAAAAATGTGAGCTGGTTACAGGCCATAGAGGAGCTTAAGAAGGATTTTGAAAACCAAATAAGAAAAATGGAGGAAAAATTGGGAAGAGAAATGAGAATGATGCAAGAAAATCATGAAAAGAGAGTCAACAACCTGACTGAAGAAAATAACACCTTAAAAATAGACAAACTCAAATGGCAAAAGAGACTCAAAAAGGCAATGAGGAGAAGAATGCCTTAAAAAGTCAAATTTGCCAGATGGAAAAAGAATTTCAAAAGCTCACTGAAGAGAATCATTCCTTCAGAATTAGATTAGAGCAAATGAAAGCTAGTGACTTTATGAGAAATCAAGATACTATTAAACAGATCTAAACAAACGAAAAAATAGAAGGCAATGTGAAACATCTCATTGGAAAAACCACTGACCTGGAAAATAGATCCAGGAGAGATCATTTAAAAATTATTGGACTACCTGAAAGCCATGATTGAAAAAAAGAACCTAAAAATTATCCTTCAAGAAATTCTCAAGGAAAATTTCCCTGATGTTTTAGAACCAGAGGGCAAAATAGAATCCACCGATCACCTCTTGGAAAAGATCCCAAAAAGAAAACTCCTAGGAATATTATAGCCAGGTTCCAGAGTTCCCAGTTCAAGGAGAAAATATTACAAGCAGCCAGGAAGAAACAATTTGAATATTGTGGAAACACAATTAGAATAGCACAGGATCTGCCAGCTTCTACACTGAGGGATCAAAGGGCTTGGAATATGATATTCTGGAGGACAAAGGACAAGAATCACCTACCCAGCAAAACTGAGTATTATGTTTCAGGGGAAAATATGGTCATTCAATGAAATAGAGAACTTTAAAGCATTCTTGATGAAAAAACCAGTGTTGAATAGAAAATTTGACTTTCAGATCCAAGAAGCAAGAGAGGCATGAGAAGGTAAACAGGGAAAAGAAATCATAAGGAACTTATCAAAGTTGAACTATTTACATTCCTACATGGAAAAACAATAACTGTGACTGATGAAACTTTTCTCAGTATGAGAAGAGTTGAAGGGAATAGAAATGTGTGTGTGTGTATATATATATATATATATGTGTGTGTGTGTGTGTGTGTGTGTATGTATGTATGTATACATACATATATATGTCTATATAGGAGGGTATATGGGTGCATAAATACATATGTACATATGTGAGTGTGTGCATGTATGTGTATAGGTATACATAGAGGGCACAGGACCAATTGAATAGGAAGGGATGATTCTTTTTTTTTTTTTTTTGCTTTTTTTTTTTTTGGAGGGCAATTGGGGTTAAGTAACTTGCCCAAGGTCACACGGCTAGGTTTTTTTTTGTTTGTGTGTGTTAAGTGTCTGAGGCCAGATCCGAACTCAGGTTCTTCTGGCTCCAGGGCCGATGCTCTACTCACTGCGCCACCTAGCCGCCCCTGGGATGATTCTTGAAAGGTGAAATTAAGAAGTGAGAGAGGAATATAATGAGAAGAGATGGGGAGAGACAGAATGGAGACAGAATGGAGGGGAAGAATAGGAAGGCAAAAGGGAATGGGTCAACCTTACTCTCATTGAATTTGGCTTAGGGAGGAAATGACACACACTAAATAGGGTATCTCCCCCTACAGGAGAGTAGGGGGGGAAGGGAATGAAAGGGTGGATGATGGAAGGGAAGGGCAGGTTGCGGGGGAGGGAAGTTAGAAGCACACACTTTTGAAAAGGGACAGGGTCAAAGTAGAGAATAGAACAAGTGGGGCAGGGCAGAATAGGATGGAGGGAAATATAGCCAGTCTTTCACAATATATCCACTACAGAAATGTTTTGCATAGCTACACACATACAACCTATATTGAGTTGCTTATCTTCCCAGTAAGGGTGGGTGATGAGGAAGGAAGGGAAAGAATCTGGAATTCAAAATTTTAAAATCAAATGTTTAAAAAATATATTATTATTACTTCTTTTTACATGCAACTGAGAAATAAGATATACAGGCACTGGGGTATAGAGATCCATCTTGCCCTACTGGAAAGTCAGAGAGGGGATGGGGAGGATATAGGAGAGAGCAGATTGGGGGAGAGGGTATACAGTGGGATTGCTATTTAGGGGTTTTGGGTAGGGGAAAGACAAGGAGAAAATTTGTAACTCAAAATCTTGTGGAAATGAATGATGTAAACTAAAAATAAGCATAAAATTTAATTAAAAAAAGAAAAAAAATTCCTTCCTAGACTATGATTCACTCCAGAATGTTCTCAAATAAGATTGTGTCACCAATTTAACACCACTCCTTAAGAGTCCACAATTTGCAAGAATCTGCTTGGCAATGGAGGGGAGGGAGAGGGGAGTGGTACAAAGATAAAGAATGACACAGTCCTTACCCTTATGCTCTTCTAGGAGGATAAGGCAGATCTTGGGGCCAAAATAACGCCAAATTGCAATGTTGCAAATGCACAGGAGGGTTTCAACAGGTAGGTGTAAAAAATTGAGAAGGGAGAGATCACTTCTGGCTTTGGGCGTAGGCGGTGTTCTAGGAAAACAGCATGTACAAAGCAGATTCTGAGCTGCTCCTTGAAAGCAGAGAAGGGTTTTAGCATATGGAGATGAGAAGAATGATGCCTCTGGTCAGTGGTGAAATCCTAAATTGGTACCAAAGCTGAGAAGGGCTCCGTTAGCTTTGAAGGCACCCAGTCTATGCTTCAGGTTTTGGAACTGACCTAGATAAGTCATCAAACCATCTTGTATTGTGGACAGCCATTCTCCTGCCTTTCAAGGCATTCTGGCTGAGCCCATCTGAAATATTCCCTTCCATTCCTACTGACAGAGAAGAGTTATTTCCTTTAGTGGACTCCCTTACAATGGGGGAAGGGGCTGCTTGGGTGGTATTTGTGCATTATGCACATCCCAGCTTTATTCAAAACCAGATGTGGTTTGAAGGATGCTGACCCAGGCTACAACCCTTTGAATAAAGGGAAAAAAATAAAGAAAAGAAGTATAAGGCCAAAAACAATTTCAAAGTAATAACAGGAGAACAAGACCTCTTGCTCCCAAAGCCTCTTTGTAACAGATAGCCTTACAGACGCTATCTGCTCCATGTCCCAGGAGGTCTAATGTTCTGAAGCTTCTCAGTTTCTCGGGTAGGGAAACTGAGGCTCCATGAGGAAAGCCTTTCCTGCTCCCCCTTAATGCTGGTGACTTCTCTCTGAAATTATTTCCTTTATTTAGCTTATTTGGACATAATTGCATGTTGTCTTCTCTCCTTACATTACCAGTTCCTTGAAGACAGGGACTATTTTTGCCTTCCCTTCTATCTCTAGTACTTAACATAATGCCTGGCACACAGTAGGTGTTTCATAATGCTTGTTGACTTACCCTGGGTCACATAGCAAGTCGGTGGGGGAGCTGAAAATTGAACTTGGGTTTCCTGGCTTCCTGAATACGTCCATTGGACCCCACAGCCTAGCTTGCTGATGCCAAAACCTTTCAAACAAAGCTTCTCTGTTCACCAAGAATTCAGCCTTTCCTTTTGTCCTCAACTTGGGACATTCCTGAATCAGTCAGGGAAAAAAAATGTTTTCAGTCCCCAAATCCCAGATAACTATCACAAAGTATTCAGCTAATCATTTCTATTACCTGACTACAGAGCTGTAATTAGGGTTGGGCAACTGGAATTTCCCCCCAAGGCACTGACGGGAGTACGCCCTTCTTCTCTCACCTCTTCTCCAGTTACCAGCCTCAGGGTCTAATGTGGTGTACCCTACTCCTGGGGACTGCCTGGTGCTGTGGAAAGAGCACTGGCTCCGGAGTGAGAGTATCTGGGTTCAGATTCTGCCTCTGATACTTAATACCTTTGTGTGCTGGAGGAAATCCTTAAAACTCCCTAGAACTCAGTGTCTTCACCTGGAAAATGAGGGGGGCTTGGACTAGATCATCTCTGGGGCCCCTTCCAGCTCTGGATCCATGATCCTAAGAACACCTTACCTCTTACCAGGGCTGATTCCATATTGTGTTTCTAGACCAACAAATGCACGACTCATCTTCACTCTGTATGGAATGTATGGAATCTGTCAGTATTGGGATTCTTCAACTGAAGTAGGATCCCAAATCCAAGGTAAGCTTTCCCTAGCCAGGTTCCATCCTTTCTTCTCCTCATGTGGCTAACCTAGCAATGGTTTCCCAAACATCTTTCTCCTCATGTAGCTTCACGTCCCAAGGTTTGGATAGAAATATCTCTCTCCAGGTCTGCCCTCTCGACAACCAAATTTACCCACCCCATGTACCAGAATTCCTAGTTCTAGCTCTGCCTGGCTGGATTGGAATCATATCTATCCCTGAAATTTTGTAAGAGAAGAAATGGTGATGTAGGGAGGGGGAAAAAAGATTGGAATTGAGAAGCAAAATTGCCCTATGGAGGAGGTAATTGTGCAGAAGAAAAGAAAATACAATTACCTCCTGTACATCCTGGGGGTTAGGAGCGCCCCTGTGGTCTGAAGAGTCCATGTAAAATGCTTTGACTCTCCATTCATACCAGAGAAGAAGTCTGAATTATTATGATATTAAAAGAGAAAATATGTTAATATTATACAATACTATACATGTATTTTATGCATTTCTGAATTTCTAAACTTT
Organism: Gymnobelideus leadbeateri; assembly: GCA_011680675.1. Taxonomy (NCBI): domain Eukaryota; kingdom Metazoa; phylum Chordata; class Mammalia; order Diprotodontia; family Petauridae; genus Gymnobelideus; species Gymnobelideus leadbeateri. Next base: position 404,207 of record WOXC01005480.1, read on the forward strand.
TTCTGTGTTATCTGCTGACCTTCATGTGCTGCCTGCAGCTTCCAAAAAACTCCCCCCCAAATTCCCATTTAATTTCTTATGCCTACCTGCCATATATCGAAACCACGATGGGGGAAAGTCTCAGTGTGGAAGGGATAACTCTATTGAGGACTGGAATCAGAGGATCTGGGCTCAAATCTCAGCTCTCCCAGTCATTCTGTTTGGCCATGAGCTGAACCAGGAGCATAAAGAATCGAAATTTAAAATAGGCTGATATGGGCTGGGTATCGGGGAAACACTTCCTAAGAATTGGAGCTATCCAAAAGTAGAGTGGTTGCCTTGAGGAGCTCTGGGTCCCTGGGCGGGGGGGGGGGGGTCTTCCAGCAGAGACTAGATGACCATTTGTTGGTTATGTTATAGGAGGGGATTCATTTCATGGATGGGTTGGACTGGAGGCTGCTGAGGGCCATTCTACTTCTCCAGTTTTGTAATTTTGTGATATCTTGGGATGTCACTGAAACACCGAGTTGACACTGGTCTAATCATTGTCACTCTTCTGTACAAAAGTCTTTATTGGCTCTTGTTTCCTCTAAGGCACAATACAAATTCCTCAACCTGGTGTTTAAAGGTCTTTTTGGTCTGGCTTCCACTTGCGTTATTTCACACCATTCCCATTCGTGCATTTTATATTCTAGTCAAAATGGAACTCAACAAACCATCACCTGTCTCTTTCTCTTTGCACAGGCTGCCATACCTATCTGGAATGTGTTCCTCACCTCCCTTTCTCAGATTCCTAAGCTTTCTTCCATGGCTCAGCCCAAGGGTCACCTATATTCTGATCCACTGTAATGTTCTCTCCTCAATTTTCCTTGAACCATAATTATCTGCATAGTTCGGGGAGGTCCACTCCTCTCTCCTGTCCCATTTCCCTAGAAAGTAAGGTCTTTGAAATTAGGGAACTTTCCTCTTTGTCTATGTATTCCCAGCAAGGAGCACAATGCCTTGTATATAGTAGGTGCTTAATAAATCTTGGTTTAATTTGAACTTGCTTTTTCCTCTATAAAATAAGAGGGTTGGGGTAGGTGATTGCTAAGGCTTAATTTAGCCTTTTTAGGACCTGACTTAAAATTCTATTTCTGACAGTATGGCATTGAGGAAATCATTTCCTACCTCCCTGGGCCTCAGTTTCCTCAAATGTGTGTAAAGGAATTGATTTTTCACTGACCTAATCACAGAAAAGGGACCATTTAATCAGATGTCAAAGGAATTGTAAAATTCAACCACTCAAGGTGATCTCAGAGATTCGAATGGTTTTTCAAGTGACTCAGAAAAGGAATAACTAGGTAATGCCTCAGGGTGACTTTAAAAGTCAGTTCCCTGAGTCTAGGGAACAGATTCCAAGGGGAAACCTGCCCAGAGGAGCAGAAGCCAGAGAAAGGAAAACTAGGAGAAAAAAGAGGCTCAAGAAAAGTTGCAGAAGGACAGGACTCTGTAGTAGAGGTTACTTGGGCCTGACAGGAGGGATGTGGAGGACAGAAACTATAGAGGTGAACTCCCTCCCTGCCCCCTCAAATCTAAAATCTAAAAATCTAAAACTCCTTAGTGGGGACCTGGAACCTTTTCTTTTGGGTTTGGGAAGGGGAAAGAAATTTTATTTACCTTTCCTTTAAATGTTTAGTTTGTCTTTATAAACAGTGGTGACCAGTAGCAATTGCTTACTGAGGTTGTACTCACTGGGGAAAACTGGGGGAAAGTGAATGAGGTAGGGCAAGGACAGAATGTTTTCAGAGAAGAGACAGATCTAATGCTGAGGTGTTTTGCCAAAAGAGCAGCCTGTGACTGGAGGCTCAAACAAACCGAAAGATGAAGGGAATTACATATCCTTTAAGGCTACTTTCAACCTGAGGAAAACTCATTTAGGCAGTTAAGTAATAGAATAAGGGACGATGAGAAGTTGTTTAATAGTTCCAGACACTTCACTATCTATCTCCTTTAACCCTTCATTGCTACAAGATACATAATAATGATGGAAAAAATCCTTCCTTTATTGAAGTGCAAAGAAAGCAGGTGGAAACCAAATGATCTGAACCCGGACTTGAGGGCTTCCTCCTGCCTCGGAGAACTGACCAGGGGTGATTTGTTGTTGGTCCTCTGCCAAGGAGGTGTGCTTCTAGCCAGCCTATTCAGGAGGTGCACACCAAGGGGAATGAGGTGCCCGTTTGGGCACCACCTTCTGCCACTCTGGTACCACCCTCTGTTATCACTATGCCAAGAAGACATTCAGGAGGAGGAAGCCTGCCAGACAGGTGGGAATCGCTGTTTGTGCCTCCTTGACAGGGGAGCCCTAACAGGGTTGGACCCTGGCTCCGTGTGAAATAGGCTGGACTAGATGGTCACTGAGGTCCTTCTCTACTCTAGACCGATAATCCTCGGGATGGAGCTACAAAGATGGGGAGGGTGCGATTGCCTCTGCCAGCCTGGCCTTGTCTGTCTGGAGCGAGCAGGCTAGCAAACGCTACCCACATATGCAGAAAACAACATTCTGGATGATTCCCGAATAGCTGCTTTCAACCCACATCGCTGGAATCTCCGGGATGGACGGTCCTCCTTTCAAGGGCGTTTTTCTGAGCCCTGGGGAAGAATTCCCCTCCGCTTTCCGGGAATTCTCAGGGTTTCTGGCTCGGACTGATGCTGCCGCTGCCACCACGCACCGTGGCTCTGAGTCATCTGCGTGGCAAGCTAAGCCTGAATGTGCGAGACCCTCGCGGGAGTCAGCGCTAGCGCCGGGCGGGCGAGCTGCAGGAGGGCAGGGAGGCGCGCGCCTGAAGGCGCGTGACCGACAAGGGGGGGGGGGCGGTAGGTGGGTGGGTGGAAGGGTGGGGAAGAGAGACTGCACGAGGAGCCCAGGAGCCCAGGCAGGCGAGCCGCACGGCCCCGACGCGGAGCGGGCACGGGCTCAGAGCTGCCAGTGGGACCTGCTGCGCCCGGCGCAGCCCCAGGTAAGCGGTGCGTGCGGAGATGCGGTGCTGCGCTTAAAGTTTGGGTGTGCGAGCCTGCCCACGAGCGTGTGTGCATGGATGTATGTGTGTGTCCGTAGCCAAGTTGGAGGGACCTCGGGGACTGTTGGAAGAGTTGGCCTTGGGCACCACCGGTGGGGAGCCTCTGAAGTCCCGCTCCCTGCCTCGACCCCTGGGCTGGACTGAGCTGAGCTGGCCAGGGCTGGGTGATCGAGGGGAAACCCACGCCACGCCGCGCCGCTCTGTGAGCGAAGCCAGGGCGAGTTGCCTGCCAGCGGCGGCTCCCGCTCGGGCTGCAAGTAGCCCTGCCCAGTCCGGATCCGCAGCCTGCGGCCACCCTTTGGGGTAGGGGCCCCCGCTAGTCGAGGGGCAGCCGGGCCCCTGACGGCTCCCCCTACTTGGGCATTTAGCAAAGGAAAGAAATCCGTGAGCGAGCGCTGCAGGAGCTGAGAGTGACACCCGTGAAATTTGGGGTCTCGCTGCAGGTTACGTAAGAGCGTAGGGAGTGGGGGCTGGTGACTCCAGGGTCCCCGGACCCGAGATCCAGGCAGGTCCCGTCCTCCCGCTCTGCCTCCTTCCCAGGGCGTCTAGGGGCAGCAGTGAGTTAACGGGGCTGGCCCCTGGCTAGGCCCTGAAGGGGCCAGGGGCGATTGATGAAGGTGGCCGTGTCAGGGTCACTGGGGCGTCTGGACTGCTCCGCTGCCTTATCGGCTGTGGGACGGAGGTGAAGGCGCCTTGGGCGCTGCGCCCCACTAGGGGGCTGTGGGAAGGACTGGGAGCAGGGGCAGCCCACGCGGCCCCGCCCGTCCACGTGCAGACAGGTGTTCGCTGGCTCCGCTCGCCCTCCGCCGGCCGCACCGAGTCGCCCCTGTGACTTCGCGAGTGACAGTGACTGAGCGAGCAGTCCGGAGAGCCCCGCCCGGGGAGGGTGCAGGAAGCTTGTTAGGGGCAGGCCGGGCAGTTGGCTGTCAGCCTGCACCCGGCCTCTGCTTATCGGTGACTGCGGGAGCTTTTGAACCCGTTCTGTGAGTAGAGATAAGCCTCGTGCGCTGGGGGAGGGCAGCGGCTGCCTGGGACGCACCGCCGGGCGGCCGGGGGCTTCAGGTAAGGATGCCTGCACATAACCAAGGGAGGGGAAGCGACTCTTCGGGGGTTTTCATGGCTGGTCTTGGGTGACTGGGAATAATAATAACAGATATTTTTATATGGCTTATTAAAGTTTCTGGGGGGCTTATCACCCCGATCTCATTTCAGCCTCACGCTAGTATTATTAACTCCACTTTGCAGATGAGGAGGAAGCTATCGTGGTGTATAGATAGGGTATTTTTTAGTCTTGCAGTCTTCAAGGCCTGGCTTCATATCCCACCTAAGACACTTGCTAGCCGTATGATCCTGGCCTAGTCACATAGCCCCTCAGCCCCAGCTTCTTCTCCTGGAAAATGGGGATAATCATTGCATGGTGTTTTTGTGAAGATCCAATGAGATGGCCTATGTAGGGTGCTTTGCAAACCCTGAAGAGGTATAGAAATTCATTATTAAAATGAAGGGGTTGAACGCAAGGGCCTTTGAAGTCCTTTCTGAGTCTGAATCGGTGACCCTAAACTCGTGACTTGCTCCCAGTTCGTGTGTGTGTGTGTGTGTGTGTGTGTGCACGCGCGTGCTGCAAAGAAGGGAGAATTTGAATCCAGATCTTCCTGGTGCCACGTTCAGGAGTGAGGCTGTCACACCGTGAGAAGCCGGCTAGCACCATCTTCTGCCGAGGGACTGGGTAGTGGAACCCTGGAGTTTATCCTTTCCTGTAACCTTATTTTGGCAGGCAACCTCTCATTCTGCAAAATGAATACAGTCCTGGGATTCTGCAAGCGGGGGAGAGGATTTCTCCTCCACATTCTTTGAAATTTGCAATTATGGATGTTTCTCTAACCTAAATTTGGGAAGGAGGGGAGACTCCTTGCTTCCTTCCATTCCGTATTATTCTGTAGGGTTTTTTTTAGGGGGGAAGGGGAGAGAAGAGGGACATAAATGTGCACTTAAAAGATCGGTACCACACCCTTGGGACTGGAGTAATGTTTCTAGGTGTGATCAGGAAAGGTTATTTGCAAAGGAGGGGGGAGGAGTTGTGAAAAGACCTCTCAATTCTGAAAAACATCTGACATCCTTGACATTTGTCAAGGAGAGGCAATTTCTCGGCATTGCTGTTCCTGGAGAAAGGAGATTCAGAAACTGAGGCTTTTGGACAATTTCTTTCCCTTCCCCCAAATATTGCCGGTGACTGTTCATTTGCCTCTGGACAGAGTTTACTGGTTGCTGACAGTTTTTTTTTTTTTTATGGGATCTCAGTTTTCCCATCCTCCTCTTTGAGAATGTCTCTAATCCCTAATTAACAAATTCACTTGAAAATGAAAAAAAAATTCTTTTCATCATTATCTTTCCTCATCCACTTTAAAATATTTTGGGGGGCTATTTCCCCTCCAAACAAACCCAATCACAGACAAAATTTATAAAATTATGTGAAAAAGGGATTGGGAACCTTTATGCTTTTTGCTGTCACTTATTGTTAGGAGTGGTGATTGGGTGGAGGTGGGGTGGGGTGAGCCAGGAGGGCCAGGACCCCAGGGTCCTAATAATCTCAATGTTACTCCCACATCCCTACCCTACACTGTAGGGATTATTTCATTTCTTTGTATCCCTAGTGCCCTAGCACAGTGCCCAGTACATAGGAGGCTTCTCTGCACCGGCCACTTTCAAATGGAGTTTACAAAGGTTCCAAAAGTATCTTTGTAAAAGTGGATTGTTTGGAAGGTGAAATCCATGGAAACAGGGTTACAATACTAATGAGGTTCCCAGACATTCCCCAAAAATCCATTTTAACCCATAACATATTGACATTGGGAGCCTGAGTTCTGAATGTGGGGAACGGGAAGTATAAGAATACTTATTCGAACAATAATAATCAATTACTACCATTTATATAGCATTTAAGGTTTGCTAAGTGCTTATAAACATTAACTCATTCCATCCTGGAAAGAACTGTAGGACCATTTTGTTGGTCAGTTGACTTTGCCTATGGGGATTTTGCCATTTCCTTCCCCAGTGTGCCTCCATTTTATAGCTGAGGAAACTGAGGCAAACAGTTAAGTAACTTGCCCAGGGTCACATAGCTAATAAGTATCTGAGGTCAAATTTGAACTCAGGTCTTCCTGACTCCAGGCCCAGCACTCTATCAGCTCTACCACTTAGCTAAGAAGGAGGAGGAGGGCTACATAGGTAGGCTGAACTTACATGTAAGAAAGAAGCAATCTTGCAAAATATATTTCTTTTTTTCTTTTTCCTTCTTTTAATAAAAGGGAGAGAGTGGTGATTGGAGCAGTGTAGGGCAGTGGAGAGCAAGCTGGGTCTGGAGCTTCACACCCTGGGCAAGTCACCTTCCTTTCTCTGTTTCTTATCTGTAGCATGAGATATTGGACAAGATTGAGTTTTCTTAGCTGTCTTCAAGCTCAAAATGTACAGTCTTGTAATTTTTATAGGTCTTCTCCCCCCCCACCCCTTGGTTTTGTTTGATTTGAATTCCTGTATCACTTTCTCAGGGAGCCTAGCACCCTAATCAATGAGGCAGTGAGGTAGGGTGGCCTATGGGTTAGTCTTCTGACACTTACTAGCTGTGGGATCCTGGAACAAATCCCTCTGAGTCTCAGATTTCTCCTTCTGCAATCCTCTCTCCCACCCCTCATGTGTACAGTTTCTTTATAGCATCTGCCACACCTCCTACACACTTTTCACCTTCTCCTACTCACAAAGCCATCACCCTGGTTCAGGCCCATTTCACCTCTTACCTGGACTCTTACAGCAGGTTTCTAACTGGGTACCCTACCTTGTGTCTCGCCTCGTTCAAAAGCATCTTCCACATAGCTGTCAGTGATTTACCTAAAATATAGGCCTCATTGAGGAGAGAGAAGAGGGTGGAACTTGCTATTTCTCACACTCAGGATATGTGAGAAGAGTGGGTATCCTCACTGGATAGTTGGAAGAGCTGGGAGGAGGGGGCACTAGATGAATCTCCTGCTTCTCTGAGATCAACAGAAGAATGGTGAACACACAAAACTGTGAGATAGACTCAATGGAGAAGCAAGTGGAGGAGGGGGCATTAAGGCAAGGATAATACAGGAGGAAACAAGCAAAACAACCTTCCTCCTCCTAAGTGGGGGCGTGAAGATTGGGGTGGGGAAAGAAAAGAACTAACATCTGGGGGAGGGGGTGTTGCCCATCAACCTGGGAATGGCTGAACACAATAGGAATACAGTCAAGTAATATTACATCATAGGAGACCTAGGAGATGATTGCAGAGAATCCTGGGTCTTGGGAACTTAAGAGGAGTGAACAAGGAGACTAGTTTATCCAGGATAGCAGCATTTTAAGGAACAAAAACGTGAAAAGACTCAAGAACTCTGATCAATTCAATGATCAGCCATGTCTTCAGAGGAGCCAGGCTTGGGGCAGAAAGAGGCTTGCCCAATATGGGAATTTTGTTTGCTTGGTTCTGCTTATTTGTTACCAAAGGTTTTCTTTCCTTTTGGAGGGTTGTTGGGAGGGTCTCAGAGGAGGGTTAATAGTAGTAATACCAAACAAAAAAGGCCAATGAAATATTTTTTTTAATGCATGCAAGAAACAGAAGGAAATTGAGACAGAAACAGCCAGGCAGGGTCATTTATTATATGCTTTAAAAAAGTAAGCGGTATGATATAAAGATTTATGGCTTCATATGTAAGCTCTGGGTTCTGCTGTGTACTTGGAAATGCGCCCCCCCTTTTTTTTGGTGTTTAAGTTCAGAATAAAAATGTCAAATAAAAAAAAAGATAATTTAAGGAGGGGGAAAGCCTTTCCCAGTCCCCTGAGCTACTAGGGCCTTTCCTCAAAGGTCTTCCATTAACTCTGTATCTGGTATAGACTGATTTGTATATATGCTGTCTCACCCTTTAGGACTGGGCTTTTTTGCATTTTGTTTCAATTTTCCCAGAGCGTAGGCCCTTGCCTAGCACAGAATAGACACTTTTTAATTGCTTGTTGATTGATTGGTTCTATAAATCATGAATAACCATTCCTACCATATCTCTCTTGGGGCTATTAGAGGGGAGCAAATGAAATAAAGCATGTGAGGCCCTCTGTAGATTTCCAAGCACTTTATAAATATCCACTATCATTGTGATTTATTGCTTCAGACAAGCTGGAAGAGTACCTTGAAAAGAATGAGAGGCGTCAGAGTCATTATTAGAATATTATTAATGATTATTACTGCGACTATTATTACCACCATTAGTGCAGCTTACTACTTTTCGATACTTGTCATACTACCATTACTGCTACTACAATTATTATGACTGTTATCATTGTTGTTTGGTTGGTTGTTGTCCTTTGTTCTCAGAAGAGGACCAAAATGACATCTATATGCTAAAATCAAGTTTCAATGTGTTCCGCTGTGGCTGATCAAACCAATACAAGCTCAGCATGTCCTACTACAGGTTGGGCACTACTACTGTTTAGTATATGCTCCCAAGCTACTGGTACTACTTATTAATGATGCTAGATATACATATAGATAATAGATATACATATAGATAATAGTGAAGTCAATCCTCAAGGGCTTGGACAAATATCAATTAACTTTGACAAGGGTTATAAAATTCCCTATCCATATTAAGTGCTCCCTGAAAAATGAATTATCTACTGACTATGGAGAGTTAGTCTTACTGGATTTAGTTGATTCAGTTCCTTGGCCTATAGCCAGATCTTGGTCCTGGGAGGTAACTTGCTGGAAACCTCAGCCAAGAGCAGGGGTTGGGACAGACTTGCCTGGACAGGACAAATTACCTTTCTTGGCTTCTGGCTTTGTTTATTCCTGCTACCTGGTGGAAAGAAAACAGTTGTTTGTTTGTTGTTTCTTTTTTTTTTTCTAGAGGTCACATGCTCTGGAGGAAAGACAGCTAGGTCCAAATTAGGTGAGTGGTGGATCTCCTGAAATGGTGGCATGTATTTGAATTCACACTATTCCAAAGTTATAATTATATAAAACATGACAGTGGATTCTAGCCCAGTAGAAACATGGTGTGCTCATTTCAAATAATATGAACACTGTAGGGGATTCATTATTTATGTTATTTGGGACTTATATGTAACACTGGACATAAGGGAAGAATTCTTCATTATCAATTTTTAACATTCATTAACATTTTTTTCAATTCCAAATTCTCTTCCTCCTGCCCCTTCTCCACCCATTTAGAAGGCAAACGATATCTCACTTATACATGTGAAATCATGCAAGACATTTCTATTATTTGCTATGTTGCAAAAAAAGAAGCAAACAATAAAAAGCAAGAAACATAAAGAAAGTGAAAAAAATATGCTTCAGTCTTTACTTAGTTGATTGGCTCTCTCTGCAGAGGGGGATGAGCATTTTTCATTATTGGTTTTTAGGAATTTTCCAGGATCACTGTCTTGATTAGAATAGCTAAGCCTTTCACAGTTGATCATCCATCATACAATGTTGCTGTTACTGTGTAATAGCTTTGCTCGAAGTTCATATAAGTTCTTCCAGGTTTTTTCTGAAAGCGTCTTGCTTTTCATTTCTTATAGTATAATAATATTCCATCACAATCATATACCCCATTTGTTCAGTCATTCCCCAATTGATGGGTATGATGGGCATCCCCTCAATTTCTGTTTCTTTCCACCACCAAAAGAGCTGCTAGAAATATTTTTTTTTTGTACTTCTAGATCCCTTTCCTTTTCCTTTGATCTCTTTGGGGTATCTCTTTGGGGTACAGACCTAGTAGTAGTAGTCTTGCTGAGTCAAAGGGTATATACAGTTTTATAGCCCTTTGAGCATACTTCCAAATTTTTTCCTGAATGTTTGGACTAGTTTACAACTCTACTAACAGTGCATTAGTGTCCCTATTTTTCCATATCCAAGGCAGAATTCTTGCAATTAATTGTCCTCTTTGGGGATTAAATCTCTAGGCATCTACTAGGAAACTACTACCTATTGTGACTTAAGGAATTGGGCCAAGGAAATTCCTGTGGGATTGGGCCCAGCATTTCTGGACCAGTGACATGCCACTGATGTTTGGATAATCTAGAGAGAAAATAAGATTTTAAAAAAGTTCCAAACCTCTGAAAAGTGCTCAATGGTACATATTTTATAGGACAATGAGTCACAACTAGTTTTGTTTATAGAATTTCTTGAGAATTTCTTAATGCTCTTTGAGAAAATTTTAAGATACTCTGGAGGGTTGCAAAACCAAGGTTGGGAGTTTTAGGTCAGAATTTTCTCCAGAAGGGGAAAACCAGGACCATTAGGAAAGACCTGATTTTATTGTGGGGTTTGGCATAACTGTGAGCTAAATTTTTTTTAAACTCAGCTACAAAACTTTACGCCCTAAAAAAATAAAATGCCAGCCCATATCTCAAGTGATGAAAATGTCCTTTGACTTAAATATTTCCCTGTAGAACCAGAGTTGGTCTATCATGATGTAAGATAAAGCAACATACTTAAAGGTCTTATGCATTATTTGAATGTTTGTAATCAGTGGTAAGCAAAGGAAAGAATATTCAAATTATTCATGTTTTAAACTATTTTAAAAAGTTATAAACAGAACATTAACAGTAGATACTAATAACCAAAAAACATTGTAATTATCCAACTAAAATTTGAATTATTTACTTCTTAAAAGTTATATTACATTATATCACATAGGAAAATAGTATTATAAAATAAATTAAAAAGAAGAAATCAATCTGCTCAGTCTCTTCTTCCATATATATGTGAGTCTCAGTTTTCTCACCAGTGGAATTAGGATAATAATCCTTTCCCTTCCCCACCAAAGTTGACTCCATTTTTTAGCTTGGCTAGAAGATGACTTTGGATTCTTGGAGGTTAGACCATAGGTTTCAGTGGGCCTTTATTATATTGGAAGAATTTAGTACTTAAGTAAATGCCTGTAGAGTAGATGACTGACCAAGATGGAAAAGCTTCACCCATTTGATGGCAGTCATCTAATGATCTAATTCACTAAGATTGGAGGAACCCATCACCATATTAGCCCCAGGTTGGGTGGTGACAGTGGCTTTGAACACAGCAACCCCTGAAGCCCATCTACTAACCTGGTGAGGGGATGAAATTGTTGGAGGGTATACTAGACCAGTTAGTGAAATCTCTGATCAATGGAGTGCCATACTGAAGGAATTCTTGACTTGCCCACGTCACAGGGTGGTCATGAAGATAAAGGAGACCACATAGGCGAAGCACTTTGTAAACAGTGTAAGTGAAAGGCAGGGATGCTTTCATCTTGATGTTTAATTTGTTATTTGTGTTGGAGAGCATGGAGGGGGTGTTTCTTGCACAGAGTGGGGACAGGTATCCAGCAGGAGAGCCTGAGAGGAGAAAGGGAGAGAACTGGAAGGAGACGGAACAGGGACAGAATTGTTAGTGTGATTGGGTTCAGTCAGTCAATAAGCACTTATTAAACACCTACTACATGCCAACCTCTGTGCTAAGTGAAGGGGATGAAAAGACAGTGTTTGCACTCATGAACTCACAGTATGATGGGGGAGAAAGCATTAAAAAAAACCCCAACTCTATACAAACAAGATCCATATGCAGGAAAAATTGGAATTAATCAAGAGAGGGAAGACACTAGAATCGAGGGGGATTGGGAAAGAAGGTTGGATTTGAGTTGGGATCTGAAGGAAGCCAGGGAAAGTGGGAGGTAGAGATGAGGAGAGAGAGCATTCCAGGCATGGGGAACAGCCACTGAAAATGCCCAGAGATGAGAGTTGGAGGGTCTTATGCCAGGAGCAGCCAATGCCAAGGCATTTTGCCTATGCTGGGGGAGGAGGCTGTTCAAGGTGACTTTAAAAGACAGGGAAGATGTGGAGAGGAGATTGTGAAAGACTTTTGAGTGCCAAACAGAGGATTTTATATCTGATTTCTGGAGGTATAGGGAGCCACTGGGGTTTATTGAGGTGTGCACGTGTGTGTGTGTGTGTGTGTGTGTGTGTGTGTAATTGCATAACTGCTTTAGTATCTGTTATTTGGTGTAGACAGTTCCTTCATCTTTGCAGATTACAACTCATCTACTTTTATCTGACTCCTAATTTATTGACAGAAGTAGGTAAGTGGCACAGTGGATTGAGCATTGAGTTTGGAATCAAGAAGACTCATCTTTGTGAGTTCAAGTCTGGCCTCAGACACTTACTAGCTGTGTGACCTTGGGCAAGCCACTTAACCCTGTTTGCCTTAGTTTCCTCATCTATAAAAAGAGCTAGAGAAGAAATGGTAAACTACTCCAGTATCTCTGCCAAGAAAGCCATGAAGAGTTGGACATGACTGAAAATGACAATTTCTTGTCAAAGTCCCTTGTACAAGGACACCTCCATGATGAGAGTGTAGATTTGAGGTTAGAACTTACCACCCTCAATGGCTCCCATCTTTCCCAGAGTTTCCTTTTCCTAGCCCTGAGGATGGTTCTGTTCTATGTTGCTCCTGTGTGTTTCATTTCCTTCCTTCCTTCCTTCCTTCCTTCCTTCCTTCCTTCCTTCCTTCCTTCCTTCCTTCCTTCCTTCCTTCCTTCATCTTTGCAGATTACTTATGTCCTTATCCCTTCCTTCTTTCCTTCCTTCCTTCCTTCCTTCCTTCCTTCCTTCCTTCCTTCCTTCCTTCCTTCCTTCCTTCCTTTTGAGCTACTACAATTCTGCTTTGGTCATTGAGCACAGCCCCTTCTTTGATGCTGGTATGCCGTGGTCCTGTGCCAGTGTCTCCCATGTCGTGCAATCAGTTCCAAAGTTCTTCAGAGAGACCTTGAGAGTGTCTTTGTATCACTTCCTTTGACCCCTATGTGTGCATCTTCCTCTTGTGAGTTCTCTGTAAAACAATCTTTTAGGCAAATGTACATTTGGCATTTGAATACAGCCCTTTGGAGTTGCGCTCTCTGAAGTAGAGTTTGAATGCTTGATAGTTTAGTTCAAGAAAGGATTTCAGTGTCTGGTATTTTATCCTTCCAGATAATTTTCAGAATCTTCCTAAATCAATTCAAATGGAAACAATTCAGTTTTCTGGCATGGTGCTGGTATATTGTTCAGATTTCACTGGCATACTACAGTGAGGTCAGCACAATGACTCTGTAGACCTTCAGTTTGGTAGTCAGTCTCATATCCTCTCCTGCACTTTTCTTCAGAGCCTCCCAAACATTGAACTAGCTCTGGCAATGTGTACATCAACCTCATATGTGTACACATCGCTGGAAAGTATACTGACAAGATAAGTGAACTTATTCACAACATTCAACATTTCTCCATTTGTTGTAACTGATGGTTCCACGTGTTCCATGGTTCAGTGCTGGCTGATGGGGAACCTCTATTTTCTTGGTGTTGTCAGGTCAAAATTAACTTAAGTGGTAGAGAATTGATTATATAGCCTTTTCAAGTTAAATAATTTACCATCACTGTGGTATCTGACCTTGATGTTGGTTTCATCCTTGTTGAAGGTATCTGATAACATTGAAGAAAATATCATTCTAAAAAGCATGGGAACAGGCATACAGCCTTACTTCATTCCACTGCTGAGTGGGAAAGTGAGAGAGCATTGGCCATTATCCAGAATCTAGTCAAGCATGCTTTTATGAAATTGATGTGCAAAATACTGATGACCTTCTCTGGCCAACCAAATTTTGCTATAATTTTCCACAAACCCTCACGATTGACCATATCAAAGGCCTTGATAAGATCAATGAACTTTGTGTGCTGACCTCTGTGATTGTCAGGCAGCAAACATCATATTGACCATTCCTTGGACCTTTCTGAAGTCACAATAACTCTTGGGTGGATGATCATCTTCCAGGTGCAGATCAGTCTATTAAGGAGCGCTGTGGCAAGAATCTTGCTAGCAATGACTGAGAGAGAGAGACCCACCCTGTGATTGTCACAGGACAATCTATTTCCTTTACCTTTTATAGAGATAGAGGTATCCTTGAACTCCTGTGGAATAACCCTCCTCTTGCTATATGACCCAGAAAATCTCAGTAAGCTTTTGTATGAGCAGAGGGCCCCTTGCCTTCTAAATCTCTACTGGAATAAAATCAGCATCAGGTGCTTTGCCACTGGAGAGGAGCCTAACAGCATTTAAAACCTTGTCTTCAGTTAGAAGTTTGGCTAGAGAGGGATTGACTTCAGCCTTAGGAATATGGTCAGTGGCTTCAGCATTGATTGATGATAGTCTGTTGATAACACTATGGAAGTATTCAGTCCATCTCCTTATCACTAAGCAATGTAGAGCCAACAGCACTGAGGAGTCAAGATTCACTATCAGTCTTTGGCCCATAAATAGCCCTCATGGCATCATAAAAACTCTCTGGATTGTTACTGTCAGCATGAAACTGAATTTCATTTGCCTTCTTACTGAGCCAAGAATCCTGCATCTTTCTAATCTTTACTTGCACTTTACTTTTTAAATACTGTTTTCTTTTTTCCCCAGTTACATGTCGAGACAATTTTTAGCATTCATTTTTACAAGATTTTGAGTTCCAAATTTTTCTCCCTCCTTCCTTCCCTCCCCTCTAGGCGATTTGATATAGGTTATATATGGACTGTCATGTAAAACATTCCCATATTAGTCACAGTTGTAAAAGAAGGAATGGATCAAAAAATATGAAAAAGAATAAATTGAAAAAAAATATACTTCAATCTGTATACAGCATCCATAAGTTCTTTATCAGGATGTGAATAGCATTTTCCTTTGTGAGGCATTTGTACTTTATCATTGTGTTGCTCACAAGGGCTGTGTCATTCATCACACAATGTTGCTGATACTGTATAACATGTTTTTCTGGTTCTGCTCATTTCACTTTGTAACAGTTCATACAAATCTTTCAGGGTTTTTCTGGAATCTGCCTGCTCATCATTTCTCCATTTCATTCATTTACCACAGCTTGTCCAGCCATTTCCCACTTAATGGTCATCCCCTCAATTTCTAGTATTTTGCCACAACAAAAGGGCTACTATGAA
This sequence comes from Gymnobelideus leadbeateri, assembly GCA_011680675.1. Taxonomy (NCBI): domain Eukaryota; kingdom Metazoa; phylum Chordata; class Mammalia; order Diprotodontia; family Petauridae; genus Gymnobelideus; species Gymnobelideus leadbeateri. Next base: position 419,254 of record WOXC01005480.1, read on the forward strand.
TAATTTTGTACTTGTAGGTCCTTTTCCCTTTTTAATGATCTCTTTGGGATACAGACCTAATAGTGGTATTTGCATTTTGCTTTTGGTAGAATTTAATGCTGCCTTCTTGGAGATGGACAAACTATCGTGCTAGTAAACCTTGTTTTTTGTTTATCACTTTCTGAATTTCTCCATCATTTTTGTCAAATGATGCTACATTGTAGTGTTCTGTAACAACTGAATAGATGAGATACTGTACACCAGACCTCTGAAAGCTGTCCACTCCTTTTCTCCTCCTCCTTTGCCCACTATGTTTTGGCTGAGCTTTTCCTCCAAGTTAGCAATGAGCTGTACACACTTAGAGAAACACTCTGTTGACCCTAAGTCTTCTGGTGGTTGTCTCGCTTTGGGGCTGCCACTTTTGTTGAATGCAAATATTTATCTTGGAGAGGACAAGTCTGTGATCAGTTTAGCACACCTTTCTTACTCTCACATCCTGTCTTGTCTTTTCTCCTTACAATGACATAGTCTATTAAATGCCAATGTTTACTGTGTGCATCCATGAAATTTTATTGCATTTAGGTAAACTGAAGACTGTGATGAGAAGGTCAGGAGAAGCATAAGTCTTCAGAGGACTGTTCCTGTTCCCAACTCCATTTCTCCCAGGGACTCCCTGCCAAGTTTGATAGTCTGGGTCTACTCTGGCATTAAAGTCACCAAGAATTATAAGCTTGTCCTCTTTCAACACATTGATGATGAGGGTCTCCAGGTCTTCATAAAATTTAGGTCAGGATATGCCTGTGTAAGAGGGGCTCAGCCTTGAAGGAAGATAGGAATTCTAAGACATGAAGGTGAGGAGAGAATCCATAATACTGCCCTCAAGGTCTGTGACACAAGGTGGTTATTATAGTCATATTAAATATAGTTACATTATAATATGCAAACTTGTCAGCATAATACTATGTCATATATGATAATAGAGTATATATATTATATTATGATGCTATATTATCCTATAATATGATAATAAAAGCCTTTTTAAGCTTGAATAGCTTAGAATCACATTAAGACTTTAAGGACACTTTGTATAATAAATAATAATAATAATTTATTTATATCATATGTCATATAATGATATAATACCACAATAGAGTGTTATTATTATAACATTGCTCCTCTATGTATGTGGGTACCCACATTAATATTTATGGCCATCACTCATAGCTTGTCAGCTTGTTTGAGTGTTGTTTCCACCCCTAAAAGGAAGCTCCTGGGGGCACTGAAAACCAAGCTTTCATTGAAGATGGGGATTGGTTGCATCGAGTACTTGAAGCAGTTCCCAAAGGGCAGTTAGTTGCAGGCTCCATATTTTTTAATCTTTGGAGCTTGGAACTCACAGAGAGAGAGAGAGCAAGTTTGGGCACTGAGTTGGGAGGAGGTACACAGGGTCTTTTCTGATCAACTCCCCTCCCCCCAAGTAATTGAACGCAGTGGGTGGGGGGTGAGGTCAGATCTTGTTTGAGGCATTAGCCAGGTCTTATCTGAATTTGGGATCATCTGGCTCTATGGAAAGTCATAGGATTTAGAGCTGGTACCAACCTTAGAGGTCACCTAATCAACCCCCTGATTTTACAGAGAAGCAGACTGAAGCTCAGAAAAGCATAGTGTAGGTATTTAATAAGTATTTGTTACATTTAATTAAACTGAACCAGCACCCTGAGAAATAACAATGATGCTGGCCCAGATTCCTCCTCCTGTGTAATGTAACAAACATTTGTCCTTTAGTTGTTTTCCAGTCATGTCCAACTCTCTGTGCTCCCATTTGGACTTTTTCTTGGCAAAGACACTGGAGTGGTTTGCCATTTCCTTCTCCAGCTCATTTTATATTATAAACTGAGGCAAACGGTTCAGTGACTTGCCCAGGGTCACACAGCTGGTAAATGTTTGAAGTCAGATTTGAACTCAGGTTTTCCTGACTCCAGGCCCAGCACTATCCACTGAGTCACCACCTAGGCCTTACTCTTTTCTTTTGTACTGTTTGCCATTCATACATAAAAATGATTCAAGGTTCTTTGAAAAGATAGAATAGAGACCGCCCTCTAATTATAAATGTCAAGTTAGGTGTGATACAGGGAGATATATGCTTACCAAAGGCTGATAATAAAGGAACTATAGTGTAGAAACCACACTGGAAAAAGATTTCCTAGAGATGACAAGGTTCTCCAAATCGTCCTGTTTCCAAATGACATCATTAGATTGTAAGCTCCTTGAGGGCAGGGGTTGTCTTTTGTGTCAAACAGTGCCTGGTAGGTAGTAAACACTTCATAAATGTGAATTGATTATATCAAGCTCTGCAACATTGTAGGCTGTCTTGATAGAGATACGTAGTCATTCAAAAGAATTTGACCTAGCCATCAACACAGGAGAAAACCAAGAATATGTGTTATTGAGATTATGACATGCAGTTAAAGGAATAACTTTTAGAGCTAGACTGTGAGAGAGACAGAGGCTTACACACATACAGACAGAGACAAAGGCACATATACATAATGTTTGTGTATCATTTATGCCATTAAATAAATATAAAATAACGTGAATATGGAAATGATATTGGGAGATCAGGGAATGCTTCATGGAGGAGTTGGTATCTTAACAGGGACTTGAAGGAAGATCTAAAGATTCTGAGAGATGGTGTTGAGGAGGGAATGCATTTGGAGGACGGGGAACACCTCATACAAATGTACAAAGGTGGGAGATGGAACATAGGAAGTCTGGAAACAGTTGTTAGACCAGTTTGGATAGAATACATGGTGTGTCTGACATGTAATAGCAACTTAGTGTGACCCTGGGCCACTTACTTAACCCTGTTTGCCTCAGTTTCCTTATATATAAGCCAAGCTGAAGAAGGTAAGCCACTTCAGTATATCTGTCAAGAAGAAAACCCCACTGGATTTTCTGGGGTCGCTGAGAGTCAGATATGACTAAACAACAGAAAGGGTTGGGATCCTTAGCCTGCCAGAATTGCTGATTCATAGAGAACAGGATACTGAGTGTGCATCTTCTCTAGTCAGTCAAGAGTTAAGGACTGATGAAGATAGGTTTTTGAACACCTGTTCTGTGCCAGCTGCTGAAAACAAGAGGCAAAAGGCTCGATTATCTCTCCATAGAGGATGGTGGCTCATGTATCTCTACCTGTGTCCAGAGGTGGTCCAGGATCTTATCTCCCCACCCCCAGCCTGCTGGAATTTAGGTTGGTGTGGGAAAGCCCCAGTGGAATCCTGGGGCAGAATAAACCCCTTCTTGCTTCACTCTTTTGGTGCTGCCTCCAGGGAGTTTGAATTTTGCTTTCAAGTCTTACTAGTTTTAAGAACTTGGCCATGATACCTAATGTCTAGGAGCCTTAGTTTCCTCATCCATAAAATGGAGATAATCCGACCTATAATACCTATCCCAAAGGCTAAGTGAAGCATTTTGTAAGCTTTAAAGAGCTGTGTACATATCTGTTAGTTGATGATTTCCAGGATCTCACATTTGTAAAGCATCTTTTATCTAGACTGCCTTGACTGGTGCTTTTATTTCATGTTTGTTTCTTGTCACATCTCAATAAGGGATAGTGGGGTGGTCACCCAAGGGCGGGTGACTCCATCTTCTCAAAGATGGAACTGAGCAACAGGAGGAGTTAAAAGGAATGTGGCATGATAAGAGCCCCAGATGGGGGAAGGGGAAGCTGAAGCCTTGGGTTCTACTCCTGGCTCTGGCACTGCCTGACCCTTTGAGCTTGGTCTCAGTTTCCTCATCTGTAAAATGATGGTATTGGATTAAAGCATCTCTAAAATCCCTTCCGGCCAAACTAGTTCTGTTCTCCTGAATATGCTATCTGCACCCTGCCTCACAGCCTTTGTTTACTCTCTTGTCTTTGCCTACAAGTACTTCCCTTCTTTCCCCCTGTTGAATTCCTTTGAAACTCAATTCAGACCTTAAATTGGGATTGGATTAGAAGTTCTAGAAGGCCCTTTCCCTGATCTTTCCCAGTTGGTAATGACCTTCATCCTCCAATGTCATAAATATACTTACCATGCAATAATGTTTATTATACTTTTTCTTCATTTTGCAGATGAAAAAAAAACTGAGGCAGAGAGAGGTTAAGTAACTTGTCTAGGGTCATACAGTTAATAAGTGTCAGAGGTGTAGGATTTGAACTTAGATCTTCCTGACTCCTGGTCCAGCACCCTCTCCACTGTGCCACTTGGCTGCCAAATTATGCCGTATGAATGTAATGGAACATCATGCTGAAATGATAGAGGTACTTTCAATGAAATTGAAGAACTTGAAAGAATTGATGCCAGGAGAATTAAGCAGAACCAGGAGGACTATTTATGCAGTAACAATAACGCTGTAAAGACAAACCGCTTGGAAGGATTTAAGAGCTTTGCAATGCGATGCCAAACATACTGGCAGAGGATCCTTTGTGAAACATGCTTCCCACTTCCTGACAGAGAGGTGATAGACTCAGGGCTCAGATTAAGACATATTTGGGGGGAGGGCATGACAAATGGGAATTCAGTCAGCAAAATTGGTTACTGAGCATTTTTCAGACCTAGGCTGTCAAAAGATCGACATTAGATTATTGTAAGTTCTTGGGTTGTTTTTTTTTGTTTTTGTTTTTTGTTTTTGGTCTTTTTGGAGGGGGGAAGGCAAAGCAATTAGGATTAAGTGACTTGGCCAAGGTCATGCAGCTAGTTAAGTGTCAGAGGCCAGATTTGAACTTAGGTCCTCCTGACTCCAGGGCCGGTGCTCTACTCAATGTGCCACCTAGTTTCCCCTGATTATTGTAAGTTCTTGAGGATGGGGACTGGCATTTGCCTCTTTTTGTATCCCCAGATCTTAGCATAATGCCCAGAACATAATAAGCACTTAATAAATGTTTATTGACTGATTGAGACTGCCAGAGCAAATATCCTGGTAGTACAAGGAAGCTTTTCCTTCCAGGCCCAAGAGTAAAAGCTAGGCAGACAAGAAGAAACAGAAGTATCAGTGACAATGATACTTATTCTAGGAGAGGCATAACTCTGGATTTTCCCCTACAGAATCCTTGAAGTAGGTCATGCTCAGACCCAGGGACTTAGGAGACCAGAGAGCAGTTTTGTCAGACTCTTGAACTCCTGCAGGGAATTGGAAAATAGGAGGAAGAAATTGGGAGGGGCGGAGGGAAAAGATTATTGTGAAATCCCTTAGGTACCCAGCATGGTCGTCCTTTAAGCATGATGCTTCCTGGGTCAGCCTTTAAATTTATTCAGGTTGGAATGAGCAAGCAGTAAATACTTTCTAACAGGTCTAGCTGGAATTAACTCCCAGCCCTGGGAAAAGAGATGCTTTGGGTGCTACAAACCCTGCCTCCTGTTGCCTTGATTCCTGGAAATGACTCCATTAGGCCTTGAAGTGTGCCAACTCGTTTGTCTGGTTAAGCATTAGATAGTCTTCTGCAGACTAAACCTTTGCTCTCTCAGGGGAGGAGGCAGGGGCTCAGCTGGAGGGACGCTGGCCTGGAGAACAGTCCCCTTCAGCTGCTCGGAAAGTGCTTAGTTCCCTGATGGGCCTTTGTGGGTCATGTGGTGTGGAAGACATGGCCAGGAGCTGATTGGAATCACCTCTGAGAGCCTGGGCTACCATCAGAAGTGAGCTTTTGTTGTTGTTTTTTTATTTTAATTTTTTGCTGCAGCTGTTACGGGGCACAGCCTGATAAGCCTTCAGCAGCTGGCTGCCCACACTGGACCTTCTGGGACACTCCAATCCCAGCTTTCTCCAGAGGAGAGGAATAGGGATGGGAGCAGGGTGGGGCTGGTTTTGATGGAGTATTCAAGGCTATCTGAAAGGAGTGGTTCCTTGGAACTAGCCGGCTGAATATGTTTGTGAAAATTCAGCATTTCTCAATTGAAAAAGAATTTACCAAGTGCTCCCTATGTGTCAGGCACTGTGCTAATGCTGGGGATGCACATAGAAGGGAAAGGAAAGACAGTCCCTGTCCTCAAGCAACTTCTGTTCTGATGGAATTTTGTTGTTAGAATGTTCTGTCATAAATAGCCATCTGGGAACTGTATGTACCTTGTGGAGGGTGAACGTTCTACCTTCTATGAACTCAATCAACGTATATGTTACCAAAGGATACCCTCCCTGGCTTCCTTTGGTCTATGAACATTCTTGCCTCTCTCTCTCCTTCCTTCATCCTCTCCATTCCATTTCAACAGTAGCTTTAGAGCTGATGGAGGAAGGGGGTGGGAGAAGAATGCTAAAGGCTGGGAGCATTAGGTGCTGCTGTTTCTGATCACAAGCTGTACTCTGCTTTCCTCTGTCTTATCATGACTTACCTTTCCTCCAGTGAACCCTGACCTGGCCACAAAGTCTAAGGCAGATTAGGGAGCTTGGCCCCTGTGTTAGATATTCCATTAAAAAGAAAGAAGGAGAAAAGAAAAAGAAAGGAATAAGCCTTGTTTAGCAATGCTCCATGGCTCCTATCTGCTTGGCTGCCCACCCCCCATCCTCCCTAGACTGTAAATTTATCCGTTGCAGTCTCCTCCTCTAGGGCAGAGATGCTTTTATTTCTTGGTAAATGGTGCCTTGAAGATAGCAGGCATTTAATAAATGCTGGTTGATTGATTGCTCCATGCTTTGCCCACAGAACTCCAAGTCAGTATTAGTAAGGGGTGAGAGTGTTCATCCTAGCTTGGGGTTGCAAGTCCAGTATAATGCCTATATACTCTGTCCAGTTCAGTACAGTTTTAAAAAAAATCAATCAAACAAACAAACCAGAACCCCCTGGTAAAATGTATTCAAGGTGGATGATAGGAAAAATATTCAAGAAAAAACAAGGCAATAAGCAGGAAATGGCCCCCAGATCAAGTGCTAGGGCTTTCCCACCGGGACACAGCAGTGTCAGGATGTACTATGGGCTCAGCATTGGTCACCTTCAAGGGAGATTTAGAGATGAAAGTGCTCTGGGGGAGAAGGGAAGACGGGACGGGGTTTTTGTGTGACCTGGACAAAACAAAGCAGCCTGGTGCCGTTGTATAGGCAATGGGGGAAGGGCAGTGTTGTTTTGTCCCTTCCACAGCTGTTGAATCCCCTTTCAAAGCTCCTCACACAGGGACAGAAGCCAAAGGAGACAATGGAGAAAGAATGTCTGGTGGATTGGCCCTGAAGTGCCAAGTTTGGAGAAGTCAGGGTAGGCTTTGGTATAAATGATTGTTATCATTTGGGTACTTGGTAGTTTTGTGTTGGAATGAATTGTATTGTGTTAAATAGGTTAAAACCCACATACTAATCATGCTTTAGCACTTCTATAGCATTATATGGTTACAAATCATTAAACATTTATCTGTTCCTCACAGGGAACTCAAGAGGTTAAGAGATTTACCCAAGGTCACACAGCACTGGAACTTGGGTCCTGTGACTTTCCTGTTGACTCCAAGGTCTGGTCTGTGCTCCTTCCCATTGCACTGTGGCTTTCACTGATTATTGATAGAATGTACGTAATGAAGTTTGCAAATTTTAAATTGTCCTGTGAACATCAGTGGTTCTTGTCATTGAGAATCACAAGCTGTGGTGGGAGTGAGGAGAGAGAATCAAGGGCCCTGGAAAATTCACAGCCTGGACAACTGGCTCCTGAAGAATCCAGGAAATGCTAAGAAAAAGTAATAATAATAATAATAATAATAATAATAATAATAGGGATAAATGATGGCTAGCATTTATATATTGCTATGTGCCAGGCACTGTGCAATTACTGCCCCACTTGAGCCTCACTACAACTCTGTGAGGGGCATAGGTGCTGTTAATTATCCCATTTTACAGATAAGAAAACTGAGGCAGAGGTCTAGTGACTTGCCCCGAGTGTCTGCGGCTGCATTTCAGATAGCCAGGTCCCTTGGTTCTCAGCCAGTGTCTTTTAAATGATACCATCTAACCTCCCAGAGGTTAGCCACCACTTCTTCCTTCCTAGTGTTTTGCAGTAAATATCATGGATACTTCAGCAACAGCAAATTAGAGGTTGTGTGGAACAGAGGAACAATGGTTGAGCCTGAGGACCTGGGTTCAGATACCACCTTTGATGCTCACTAACCATGGGCAAGTCACTTATTCTCCTTAGACCTGTTTCCTCAACTATAAAATGAAGGGATGGGACTAGATGTTCTCTGAGTGCCAAACCATGAACCTACTTGGCCTGCAGTGGTCATTCCTGCCCATCCTCTACCATGATCACTTCCACAGTGGGTAGTGCTGGGCCTGGAGTCAGGAAAACTCATTTTCTTGAGTTCAAATCCAGCCTCAGATACTTACTAACTGTGTGACCCTGGGCAAGTCACTTAACCCCGTTAGCTTCAATTTCTTAATCTATAGAAGGAGCTGGAGAAAGAAATGGCAAACCGCACCAGTATCTTTGCCAAGGGAAGGCCAAATGGGGTCACAGAGAGTCAGACATGACTAAAGAATGACTGAACAGCAGCCACACCACCAGTGAGTGAAGACAGATGTGGGAGGGACATTGAGCTGAGGGGAGATACTTTTCTTGTATTTCAGCTCCTCTGCTGAGAGATTGGGTTGGGGAGGATGCTGCAGTATTTCTTCTGGCTCATCTTGTGGCTTGCAGTGACCCTGTGCTCTCTTTACCATTGATAATCACAAGCTGGCTGGGTCTAGGAAACAAGACATCCTCACAGTACACCATCCTCCTGGGAAGGATTGTACCAGACACCACAGTTTAGAAGAGTTCTGTGTTTGGAAGGAGATGCCTCTGGCATACTTTATAGATGTAGCCACTGTAACTGCCAATTGGCATGGCTGGAGAATAATGTTCTGGTTAATTGGATTTCTTTGTTTAATCCCCTCTCTTTGATTCTTCCTCCCTATAATCCCATACCCTTTGTCCCAGCCTCCTTTTGCCACATTCTGTCTAGTATTAAAATTATCTATGTACTTGTCCTCCTGGCAAGAGGTAAAAGCTCTGTGAGCAGGGTATTCCTCACACAGTGCCTGGCACAGACATAGACTGTTCCTGAATGGACAGTTTATTCTCTCTCCCAGCTATCACCCTTCCAGCTGCCAAACTGATGATATTCCTAAAACCCATATCTGATCATTTCACAAACATACCCCTCTCCCCAACTAAAAAAAATATTCAATGGCTCCCAATTGCTGCATAGAAACCTTAGCTTCCTTTGAAGCCCAGATGCCACTAGCCCTTTCCTGCCCCCTCTTCCTCACCCTCACTCTTGTTTATGACAACTCTCTCTTTCTTGAAGTTACCTTTGTTTATATTTTGTGTTTGCTCACTTGTGAACATTTTGTTTCTCTTTGGTGGGATATAAGCTCCTTAAGGGTAGGGACTTTTTTGCAGGGATGGGATGGGATGGGTTAAGGGAAGAAAGGCATCCCCAGTGTGTAGCAAAATACTTTGCATGAAGTACAGATTTACATGTTTTATGAGTTGAATTGAATGAAGGTAGTCAGGAGTCTATTAACAAAGCATTGGTATAATGCTTTGGAGAGACAGGGTGAGATTGTAGGAAAGACATTGGAATAGGGACCAAAAGACTTTAGTTCTGGGCCTGGCATGGCTGTGACCTGGGGAAGTTGCTTAGTCTTTCAGCTTGAGTTTTCTTGTCCCTCTGGTAAGGATAATTATACCTGCCTGGTGCAGTTACAGGTGTGTATAGGTGAAATGATGGGTGTGAGAGTTGTGTGAGCTATATCCAACCAGCATGGCAGTGTGGTCTGAACTAGTTATGAATAGAAGGGCAGAACGTGATTTGGAATTCTGCAGAACAGAAGGCCTGTTCCACCCAGGGGTGTGTCTACAATTTGGTCTTTTCCCTTTTCTAAGCTTCTGTTTCCTCAGCCATCAAATGACATTAATAATACTTGTACTATCTGCCTAAGTTGTGAGGAGAGTGCTCTGATCAAAATTGGAGCTTGGTAAGACACAGAAGAAGTGATATCCAGTGAGTCCCTTTTCTCATTCAGCTCTCCTGTCCTTTGAATGAAGTCTTCCATGTGGGAAAAGACAAGGGCAGTGATTTGCCCAGAATTACAGAGTTAGAATTTTCACTCAGAGCCCTCTCTGTCAGTTGAGAGGCCTTGAACTCTTAGGGCTCACTGCTACTATAGCCAGAATAAGATTCTAGGCAGGGTGGGGAACTTGAGGCCTCAAGGCCACGTGTGGCCCTCTAGGTATTCAAGTGCAGCCCTTTGATGGATTCAGTTCAGTCAAAAGGCCACACTTGAGGACCTAGAGGGCTACATGTGACCTCGAGGCCACAGGTTCCCCCCACCCTTGTAGACAGATGGTCCCCAGACACGAAGCTGAGAGCTTCTAGAAACCCATATGGTGCTCCCATAAACCTGTCAGCAATATCCCTGCCACTGTTGGGTATAAAGAAGGTTGTTTTGACTGTTAAGAAATCATAGGCATATATCTTTTTATTTTTAAATTTAATTATCTTATTTTTGTCAATTACATATAAGCAAAAAAATTTAACATTCATTTTTAAAAATGTGTGTTCCATATTCTCTCCCTCCTTCCCTGTTCCCCTCCTTGAGAAGGCAAACAATTTGATATAGATTACACATGTACAGTCATGCAAACATCTCCGTATTAGCCATGTAGCAACATTAACTGCAGACTACAAAAACTAAGAACAATAAAGAAGTTTAAAAAAGTATGTTTCAGTCTTCATTCAGACCCCTTCAGTTCTTTCTCTGGGGGTGGATAACATTTTTTTGTTTTTCTGTATTGTCTTAGATCATTGCATTGCTGAGAATAACTAAATTAGTCACAGTCGATCATTGTACAATGTTGCTGTTACTGTGTACGATGTTCTTTGGTTCTGCTCATTTCACTTTGCATCAGTTCAGGAAAGTCTTCATTTATGCCTTTATTCACATTTTTCTGAGGCACCCTGCTCGTCATTTCTTATAGCACAATAGTATTTCATCACAGTCATATACCACAGCTTGTTCAGCCATTACCTAATTGATGGGCATCCCCTCAATTTCTAATTCTCTGCTACCACAGAAAGAGCTCCTATAAATATTTTTGTTTTTTTCTTTTATCTTTGATCTCTTTGGGGTACAGACCTAGTAGTAGTATTGCTGGGCCAAAGGGTATACCCAGTTTTATAGTCCCTTGGGCATAGTTCCAAATTGTCCTCTAGAATGGTTGAATCAGTTTACAACTCCAACACTGCATTAGTATCCCTATTTTTCCAAATCCCCTCCATCATTGATAATTTTTCTTATCTGTCATATTAGCCAACCTGATGGGTGTGAAGTGGTTCCTCAGAGTTGTTTTAATTTGCATTTCTCTAATTAATAATGATTTAGACAATTTTTTCATATGACTGTAGATAGGTTTGTTTTCTTCTGAAAACTGTTCATATCCTTTGACCATTTATTAATTGGGGAATGACTCATATTCTTATAAATTTGACTTTGTTCTCTATATATTTGAGAAAAGAAACCTTTATCAAAGAAACTTGCCATTAAAATAATTTTCCCCATGTCCTGCTTTCCTTCTAATTTTGTCTGTATTGGTTTTGTTCATACAGAAGCTTTTAATTTGATGTAATCAAAATTATCCATTTTACATCCTGTAATGCTCTCTGTCTCTTGTTTAGACCATGGGCATATTGAAGGTGGGAGCAGCAGATGCATTTTGGTCTATTGCATATTTCCTTCTGGAATCCGGGTCCCTATCCTTGCTCTGTTTCCTGGGAGATAATACTGGGGACAAGCCAAGAAATACAAAAGGCTTCTTGACTGTGCTGTTCGAGTGAACACTGGTGTCCTTTATTGACCCGATTCATTCACATGGTCACTATCCGAGTTCAGGCCCTCACCACCTGGCACTGTGACAGTGGCCTCCTAGTGGGTTTTCCTGCATTTAGCCCTTTTCAGTTCATTCTCTCTTTGTTGTCGTTCAGTCATTTTTAGTTGTTTCTGGCTCTTGGTGACCCCATTGGGGGTTTTCTTGGCAAAGACACTGGAGTGGTTCACCATTTCCTTCTCCAACTCATTCTATAGCTGAAGGGAACTGGGGCAAACAGGGTTGAGTGACCTGCCCAGGGTCACACAGCTAGTGTCTGGGGCCAGATTTGAAATCATGAAGATGAGTCTTCCTGACTCCAGGGCTGGCACTCTATGCACCATGGCACCACCTAGCTGCCCTTTCTCTTTTCTTTATACAACTTTCAGATTGATACAGTAGAGATTGATGAGCACACGTCTGGTGGTGTCTCTTGAAACGTGTTGTCTTGACGTGTTCAGGAATCTTCAGAGGCTTCCCAAGGTTAAATACAAACTCTTTTAGACTGACATTAAAAGCCCTTCATAGTCCAGCTCCAGCCTCTCTTTCTTCAGACTGCTTCCATTAATAGATAATCTACTCTTATCCTCTCTAATTTTAGCCAGAAGGGCCCCTTCCTCACTCTACTGATTGGCCAAACGGGACTACTTGCTCTTCTCCAGCTCCAATGGGTTGTGTCCTCTGAGCCTGGATGGCTCTTCCTCCTCATCTCTGAACTCCTGACTCCATTCAGGGCCCAGTCCTCGGATCATTCTTGCAGGAAGCCTTTTTTGGTTTCCTCAGTTATTCAGAATACTGCCCCCATACCCCCAAATACCCCTCCTCAGCACTTGATGTTTATTTTATATTTATTTATTTCAATATGTATTGTTTCCTCACAGTTGAATCTGAGCTCGCTAAGGTCAGAGATAATTTTTTTTCTGTCTTTGTACCCTCAACATCTTAGTATATGCACTTAGTATATGCTCACTAAACTGCACTGATTGGCTAAAGAGGAGAAAGTAGATTTGGGATAGAACCAAGAAGACCAAAATTAGCTTTACTACCTTTAGTTCAACAAATAATCAGTGACTGTCTGACCTGAACAAAACTTGGTGCTGGGTGTTGTAGTTACAAAGATAGATGAGGACGTAGCCTGTGTCCTCCTGGGATTTATAATCTAGTAGCAGCAGGTGAGTTTAGCCAGATTGGTTTTAGAAACTCATTCACAACCTAAGTATGAACCCCATCAATTTGGGGTTTTATATTTGACCAAGCCCAGCTCAAAGCTTTCCTCTTCCAGGATGTTTTTCATGATTAAGTAAGTGCTCCTTACACAATGGGGTTGTTTTAAAGGTGTTACAGAGCAGTATATAGCCATGTAATTATGAGGGGCCTTCCTGATGCTAAGGATAGTAAATTTAACTTCAGTTACAAGGATAGTAAAGAAACACTGACTTTGAAGTCAAAGACGTGAGCTCCGGTTCCCACTAGCTTTGTGACTTTAGGCAAGCCACTCTTCCCTTGGTTGGTTCCCTGCATCTAGTCCTTTTCAGTCCATTCTCTGTTGGTTTTGTTCAGTTGCTTTGGTCGTGTCTGACTCTGTGACCCCATATGGAGCTTTCTTGGCAGAGATACTGGACTATTTACCATTTCCTTCTCCAGCTCTTTTTACAGATAAGGAAACTGAGGCAAACAGGGTGAAGTGACTTGCCCAGGGTCACACAGCTAGTAAGTGTCTGAGGCTGGGTTTGAGCTCAGGTCTTCCTGTCTCCAGACCCAGTGCTCTATCTATGCCCCCTGTTTTTATCCTTTTTTCATCTTAGATTTAGCCCAGTTCAGTTCTAGACTGTCAAGAACTTTTTGAATCTTTACTCTGAGGTCCTATCACCTTTCTCTCCCACCTTTGTGCCATCCGCCATTTTGACAACCATATCAATTTTTTTGTGTGTGCGGGAATTCTTTTTTTTTTTTAATCAAATGCTTTATTAACTTCTAGTTTACATCATTCATTTCCACAAGATTTTGAGTTACAAAATTTCTCCCCAATTTTCCCTTAACCACCACCCCAAAATAGTGATCCCACTGGATATCCCCTCCTCCAATCTGCTCTCTCCCATATCTTCTCTCATACCCCCTCCAACTTTCCAGTAGGGCATGGTGGATCTCTATGCCCCAGTGCCTGTATATCTTATTTCCCATTTACATCTAAAATAATATTAATAATGGCATATATATGTATATATATGTGTATATATATATTTAAACATTTGATTTTAAAACTTTGAATTCCAGATTCTTTCCCTTCCCACCCTTACTGGGAAGATAAACAATTCAGTATAGGTTGTATATGTGTAGCACTGCAAAACATTTCCATAGTGGATATATTGTAAAAGACTGACTATATTTCCCTCCCTCCTATCCCACCTCCCACTTGTTCTATTCTCTACTTTGATCCTGTCCCTTTTCAAAAGTAGGTGCTTCCAACTTCCCTCCCCCCAGTCTGCCCTCCCTTCCATCATCCTCCCTCTCATCCCCTTCCCCCCTACTCTCCTCTAGGGGGAGATACCCTATTTAGTGTGTATGTCATTCCCTCCCTAAGCCAAATTCAATGAGAATAAGGTTGACCCATTCCCTTTTGCCTTCCTGTTCTTCCCCTCCATTGTGACCATTTTCTCTTGCCTCTTCTATATGAGATAGTTTACCCCATTCTGTCTCTCCGCATCTCCTCTCATTATATTCCTCTCTTGCCTCTTAATTTCACCTTTTAAGTACCATTCCTTCCTATTAAATTGGTCCTGTGCCCTCTATGTATACCTGTACATATATATACACATTCACATATGTATTCATACACTCATATACTCTCCTATATAGACATATATATGTGTGTATATATATGTATATATGCATGTATACACATTTCTATTCCCTTTAACTATTCTCATACTGAGAAAAGTTTCATCAATTACAATTATCGTTTTTCCATATAGGGATGTAAATAGTTCAACTTTGATAAGTTCCTTATAATTTCTTTCCCTGTTTACCTTCTCATACTTCTCTTGCTTCTTGTATCTGAATGTCAGATTTTCTGTTCAACTCTGGTTTTTTCTTCAAGAATGCTTGAAAGTCCTCTGTTCTACTGAATGACCATATTTCCCCCTGAAATGTGATACTCAGTTTTGCTGGGTAGGTGATTCTTGGTTTAAATCCCAGTTCCTTTGACCTCCAGAACATCATATTCTAAGCCCTTCCATCCCTCAGTATAGAAGCTGCCAGATACTGTGTTATCCTGATTGAGTTTCTGCCATATTCAAATTGTTTTTTCCTGGCTGCTTGTAATATTTTCTCCTGATCTGGGAATTCCAGAACCTGGCCATAATATTCTTAGGAGTTTTCTTTTGGGGATCTTTTTAAGGAGGTAACCTGTGGATTCTTTCAACCTCTATTTTGCCCTCTGGTTCTAAAACATCAGGGCATTTTTCCTTGAGAATTTTTTGAAGGATGATTTCTAGGTTCTTTTTTGGATCATGGCTTTCACATAGTCCAATAATTTTTAAATGATCTCTCCTGGATCTATTTCCAGGTCAGTGGTTTTTCCAATGAGATATTTCACATTTCTTTCTATTTTTTCATTTGTTTGGATCTGTTTAATAGTATCTTGATTTCTCATAAAGTCTCAGCTTCCATTTGCTCCAATCTAATTCTGAAGAAATGATTCTCTTCAGTGAGCTTTTGAGATTCTTTTTCCATCTGGCAAATTCAGTTTTTTAAAGGGATTCTTCTCCTCATTGCCTTTTTGAGCCTCTTTTGCCATGTGAGTTAGTCTATTTTTTAAGGTGTTATTTTTTTCAGTCTGGTTGCTGACTCTTTTTTCATAATTTTCTTGCATCATTCTCATTTCTCTTCCCAATTTTTCCTGTACTTCTCTTATTTGGTTTTCAAAATCCTTCATAAGCTCCTCTATGGCCTGTAACCAGCTCGTATTTTTCTTGGAAGCTTTTGGTACATGAGTTGTGACTTCATTGTCTTCCTCTTGTTCCATGCTTTGATCCTTTTTGTCCCCAAAATAGGAGTGTAAAGTTGGGTTGCTCTGTTTGTTTTGCTTCCTTTGCCTGCACATGTTGCCACTCAATTACTTGACTTTTGGGCTTTTTGCCACAGTAGGACTCTGCCACTAGACGGGGAGCTTTATCCCAAATGCTGAGGTTTTCTCAGCTGCCAGAGGTATTAGTTGGGTGCCCTCTCTGAAGCCTCCACACACTCTGGCTCACTGGTCCCACACCCCAGGACCTCTACCCTAGACCACAATCCAGATCCAGGCAGGTTACAGCAAGAGTGATTACCCCTCAGACTGGTTGCTTGGTCCCCTACAGTCTGCAAGCCAGGAGCTGAAGCTGCCATGTGGTTGCAGCTGCATGGCCACCACACCTCAGCCACTTCTCGCCCCGGGGGCAAAGGCTGACCACTCTTCAGAACTACTGGATCCCAAAGTCCACACTGCACTGACCTCTCACTTTGTCCTTAGCATCTATGAGTTGATAATTCTGGAAACCACCACAGCTGCTGGTGATATGAAGTCCCTCCAGCTGGTGGCTGGCTGTGGCAGCCCTGAGGCTAAGACCTCAGGCTCTTGTGGGGTGGGATTGGCTCCCAGAGCGCTGCACTGGCTGCTTGCTGCCAGCCTGCTAGGCTGTCCTCAGTGGGAAGTTAGCTTCTCTGTGTCATTTAGCTCCAGAGTTTGTCCAGAGTCACCTTTTACATGAATTGGAGGAGGTGGAAGCTGGAGCCCTGCCAACAACCGTGTCATTTATACCTTTGGGTGTGATCTCCAGTTGTGCTTCTCTATATCTTGCTACTGGACTTAGATGGCTCTGTAAGAGAAAGTGAGGTTGGTGACTTTACACAGCCCTCCCTCACTTAAATCAAACTCACATGCAAGTCTTGGCATCACCTTCCTGACATCATTGATCCCCTTAAAGAATGAAGGGCAAACAACAACATTTACATCTTTATCGAAGTCACTAATAAACTATTAAATAGCTCAGGGTCAACCACAGATGTTTGGAACATCCCACCAGAGACTGACTTCTTTTTAAGTGTCCTATAACCATTATATACTATTCTTTGGGGTCAATCAATCCAGCAGTTTCCAAATCTTATACCAGTACTATTATCCTGTCCTCATCTATCCATCTTATCCACAAAAATAGCATGAGTGACTTAACCAAATGCTGTGCTGGAATCTGGGTAAACTCTCTCTCCATCATGCCCTGATCTGCCTGTCTAGTCATCATGTCAGAAAAGAAAATGTTAGACTAGAGGGACTCATTTTTGATGAAACCATGCTGGCCCTTCGTGATCACCCATTTTTTCTAGATGTTTGCCAGTTGTCCCTTTAATAATACATTCTAGAAATTTGCCTGGAACCAAAGTCAAATTTACTGGCTTAGTTTGCTGATTCAGTTCTCTTCCCATTCCTTCCCCTCCTCTCTACCTTTTTTTTTAAAAATCATAATGTAAACTCTTCCCTGCTTTTTTGATATCTCTCTGGTTCTCCATGAATTTTCAAAGATCCCTGTTAATGGCTTGGCAGTCATATCTGCCAGTTTTTTTTTCTAGTACCCTTAAAATGTCATTCATTGGTCCCAGACAAGTAAGTGTGGTGGGTTTAGAGCTAAATATGACCTTATAGGTTATCTAGTCCAACCCTTTCATTCTCTAGGAGTTCCAAAGAGGTTAAGTCAGTCAGTTGGCATCTTTAAAGCACCCACTATGTACATACCAGGCACTCTGATAAGCACTGGGGATACACAGAAAAGAAAAAAACCCTAACGCCCCCAAACCATACTGAACCACCAGTCCCTATTTTCTTTTTCTTCCTTTTTTTTTCTTTTTCTTTTTTTTCTTTTTTGGAGGGGGAGGTTGGGGCAATTAGGGTTAAGTGGCTTGCCCAATGTCACATGGCTAGTAAGTGTTAAGTGTCTGAGGCTGGATTTGAACTCAGGTCTTCCTGATTCCAGGGCTGGTGCTTTATTTACTGCGCCACCTAGCCAGTCTCAATTTTCTTTTTTTTTTTTTTAAGCAATTGGGGTTAAGTAACTTGCTCAAGGTTACACGGCTAGTCATTATTTATGTGTGGGTGCTCATTTTCTGAGGCCGGATTTGATCTCGGGTCATCCCAACTCCGAGGCCAGCGCTCTTACTCACTGCGCCACCTAGCCGCCCCCAGTCTCAATTTTCAAGGAGCTTACAGTCTAATGGGGATTTTGCCCAAGGTCATGCAGGTAGTAAGGAGAGCCAGGATTTGAACCTAAGTACTTTGACTCTAATTTAAATCCCCCTTTTACTCTATCATGGTGCTTCTGACCTTGCTCCCTTCTTTTGTACATGCCTTTCAAAAATTGAAGCTGTTTTGTGAATTCCCCTGTATATTTACTTCAATCTCTTTAGACAACTCTCTCTTTCCCTCCTCATCAGAACTTTTTCTCCTAGTATCTTGAGAATTTCATTTTTGAGAATTTTTCATCACTTCTGAGTTGCTTTCCCCTGTAGAATTTTAGGCTATACAATTCTAACCATTCTTTCTCTGAACTCAAATCTGCTTTCCTCAAAGCTAAGCTGCCTGCCTGACTCTTCAGCTGTGTTCTCTTTATCATAAATTTTCAGATTGAGTGGTTACTTCCTCTCAAGTTTCCCATGCTTTTGCTGTGACACTTGTAGAAAACTCTCTCTGGGATATTCAATTTGCATTTCCACTTGTGGTTTGTGATTCCCAGAGGGAAATTGTTACTTATTACAAGGTTTCCAGGGAGTAACCTAGAAGGTCCAGGTTCTAGTAGTGCTACCATACATAAGCCCCCACTGGTGTACTTGTCTTTGATTATCAGCCAGTAGATTTAGTTTTTAGCAAATATATTTATTAAGGTGATATAATAAGATCATTTGATACAAAGCATATGAATATATATGAGGACCCTGGGGAGAATAGGCTCAAACTTAAGAGTACAATGGTAGAGAAGAACATATATAGAATATATATGTGGAAAAGAGTTGAATTGAAACTCCTGCCTCTTTGTGTCCTGGAAATCCTTTCTTGAATACAAAACTGCCATCTTCTCTTGGTGCAACAAGTTTGCTCCTTGAAGCTGCCACCCTATACAAGTGACTGTCTTTTTATATCTATTTGTATTTTGTATGTCCATCTGATTCTGATGGAAGTATTATCACCTGTCTAATGCCTCATACCAGCTGGATGCACTATCTACTACTTCCTTAGTCTTTCTCATGGCATAACCAGTGGGCTACATCAAGGGCAGGTGCGGGAGGAAGACAGACAGAAGGAGAGAGAGAGAGAGAGAGAGAGAGAGAGAGAGAGAGAGAGAGAGAGAGAGAGAAATTGATTTAAATTTCAGAGGCCAGGTTTCCATTCTGGAATCCTCAAATCTTGAACTTTGAGACATATGCAGCTAGATTGGTTTACAACTTAACTGATCGCCATACTCATTCATAGGCCTAGAGGAATAACTGATTCACTCCATCTCAAGATGTTTCTTGTTTGATATTACCTTTTTGTTTGACATTATCTGTTTTCTTGCAAAATCTATAGCCCTATAATATTTAAAAATTAACTTATAGCTTATTCACACATTGTGATAGTTTGTAGGAAAATTTCTTAGTCCCTCTTTTGCTCTGATTCAATTGAGGTATTTGAGTCTTCTATGACTAATTACTTGAGATTGGGATTGGACCCTATATTCAAATTAGGGAAGTAGCATGCTAAAGTGTAAAGAATATTAGCTCCAAAATAGGAGGATCTGAGTTCAAATCCTACCTGTGGTGTTTACTATCTCTGTGACCTTGGGCAAGTTATTAAGACTCCCCAGGCCTCAGTGTCCTCATCTTAAACTTAATGCTTTGGACTAGATGGCCTTGGAGGTCTCTTCTAGTACCATCTCTCTCTCTCTCTCTCTCTATTATACACACACATATATACTATATAATATATATATATATATATACTATATATCTGATACTATGGTAATTTCCACTTCATCAATCAGTTCTTGCTTATTTGTAAGAATTAGATGCAGAACAGAGTTTTCCCTGTTGGTTTCTCCTTCTCTTGAAGGATGAAATTATCATTAAGACAAGTTAAGGA
This sequence comes from Gymnobelideus leadbeateri, assembly GCA_011680675.1. Classification (NCBI taxonomy): domain Eukaryota; kingdom Metazoa; phylum Chordata; class Mammalia; order Diprotodontia; family Petauridae; genus Gymnobelideus; species Gymnobelideus leadbeateri. The sequence goes on from WOXC01005480.1 coordinate 439,230, forward strand.
ACTATTAGGCACCCTAGTTTTGGCAGAGACAGATCTACAGAGGATGTTCAGCTAGTTGGACTTCCCCATTCCTGCTGTTACCATGTGGGTGGCAGGCTTGTGATCTATTTCCCAAACTTATAACTTTTCTTTTTGGAGGGATGGGATGAGAGAGGTCTGTGATGAACTCCTATGACAATGTAATTTGTCTTTCTGCCTCCATTGATCTTCACTCAATTATTGTCCACACCTTGACACTCCTCACCCCCCCTCCTGCCTAGTTCCTTACACAAGTATATTTCCTTAATGTAATGTTCCTTTTATCTACATTTCTTTTGAATAAGATATCATTTCAGTACCATATTCTAGTCAGTCTCATTCCATCAAGTCTCAATAATAACTATGTGTCGCATTGTGTCAAGAGCCTTGGTTTTCCCCCCAAAATCTTTGGACTTGTGTAAAGATATCTGAGGCCTTGGATTTTATTATTGACTCTTTCCCTTGGATTTTGTATTTTGTAAACTTCTGAATGCCTCTCTTGCTATTCTTCTATACTCTATGATAGCTAACTTGGTCAGTCAGTAAGTAAATATGTGTTAAGCACCTACTATGTACCAGGTACTATGCTAAGCTTTGGGGATACAAAAAAAGACAAGGTAATTCCTGTTCTCAGGGAGTTCCCAGTGTAATGGGGAAGGTAACATGTAAGCAACTATGTGTAAACAAGATCTCTACAGGAAAAATGGGAGATAATTGCAGAAAGATGGCATTAATATTAAGTAATGGGAATCAGGAAGAGTTTCTTGTAGAAAGTGGGATTTCAGCTGGGTTTTGAAGGAAACCAGGAAGCAGAAGTGAGGAGGGAAAGAGTCCCATGCATGGGAGATTGATTGCCAGTGGAAAGTCTCAGAATTGGGAGGTGCAATTGGGAACAGCAAGGTCAGTGTGACTAGGGAGGGGGGAAAGCATAAGAAAATTGGAAAGCTGGGTGGGTGGGGGTGAGGAGGAGAAAGTTATGAAGAGTTTAAAAGGCCAATTAAAGGATCTTCTATCCTGAAGGTAATAGGGAGCCATGGGAACTTATTGAACTCTGTGTGTGTGTGTGTGTGTATGTGTGTGTGTGTGTGTGTTACCTGGTCATGTACTTTAGAAGATAATTTTGAGTTTTGAGTGGATGATAGATTGGAGTGGGGACAGACTTGAGGCAAGGATATCAACCAGCAGGCTATTGCAGTAGTCAGAGGCCCTTATCAGGGCCTACACCAGGGTACAATGTCAGAGGAGAAGAGTGAGTGTAAGCAAGTTGTCACTAAGATAATATCAGTGGGCCTTGGCAACAGATTGGATGTTGGTGGGGAAGGGGAGAGTCAAATGTCAAAGACAGATATTGAGCCTGGATGACTGGGAGGATGGTAGTGTCCTTAACAGTAATAAGAAAGTTAGGAAGAAGAGAAAGTTTTGGGGAAAGGGGGTTAAGTTTTGGACATATTCAGTTTAAGATAGTTGGAAGACTTCAAGTTTGAGATGTCCAATAGGCAGTTAGAGATGGAGGGAAGAAGAAGAATTTCTTAGTGAATAGCCTAAATTTTCTTTGTGAAATATTAGACAAGGTTTTTAGCTGAGAGGGCAGGGGGAGGAGCCATGGGAGGTTTGAAGAGGGATGAAAAAGTTTGTGGTGAGATAGTAAGTCATTTGGGGAAGGCTAAATGGATGACCTTGCTTTCATAAGGGCCCAGTTGAGATTACATACCATAAGTTTGTGGTGGATCCAGTCAGCATGGTTTCATTATTTTCTCTAGCTTCTTTTGGTGATGTGTTAGTAGGAGTAGAGGCAGTAGATGGTGGGGATAATCCAGGCTTGAGGTGTGACAGGACAAGATTAGTAATAGGATAAGGGGACAAGGGACTCAAAAGAAGTGGTCTGTGTTGAGTTGGACTCTGAGGGGTCAAGATGAGACGTGAGGACAGTGTAGCCAGTCTAGAGGTGATGACTTGGGAATGAATTAGGAGGTGAAGGGATTGGAGGTTATATTGAGGATGAAGTGAGAGATCTGGGATTGTAGGGTGGAGGGAGATGTAGAGTAACAGCAGAATGACATCAGATAAGGACATTTCAGAGTTCATAAACATGGTGGTGGTGTATTGGTGATGGCAAGGTCGAAGCTATGACCATATCTAAGGCTATGACCATGTGTGTAGCTGAGGTGGAGTGGAAGGGTAGGTCATGGGAAGTGAGTCACTTGAGCAACTGGAAGGTTTGGGTTTTTGAAGGAATATTGAAAGGAGGGCTGAGATCATCTAGTATGAGGGCAGGAGTGGAAGAGGAGAGAAAGACCGTGAGCCAGTTACTGAACTCATGGAGGAAAGAGGGGGAATATCAGGTCTGTGTACAACAGTGACCAGAATTCTGATTGGTTGGTAGACATGGAGTGAGTGAACCTCACAAGAGGAGAGGTGGAGCGTAAGCTTGGAAGTGGGGAGCAAGGAGTAGTCCAACTCCCCCACCTTGACAAGTGAATAGGGGAGTAGCGGTGGGGGACATGAATGAAAGTATAACCAGTGTCATTAGGAGGGAGCCCAATGGAAAGGAAAAGATCAGAGATAAAAGAAAATTTGTTACCCATGGAGCATCATTCTAGAGAGTGTGTGAAAGTAGTAGGGAGCATTGGAGTAGGATATTAGGCTGGGCGAGGGTTGGACTGGAAGCCACAGTGGTGTGCTGGAGTAGGCTTGACCATCTAGAGCTGATTGTTAAATTTTCATCTTGAGCATTTATATTTTGGAAATCAGCAAATGTTACAAATCAGGGCTTGATTTATTGTTTTGCTGATTGTTTTGACTTAAAAAACTGATGAAGAAAATGTTAATAATGCAAATTAAACCTGAAAGTTTGCCTGAGGTATTTCTCCCTCTTGTGAAAATTTCATACATACACCCCTAGTTGAATGGGATGACAATAACGTTATGGTAAATGGAGGATGGAGAATGGGCTTTAAATGTACACAATCAGGCTTTTCCTTCTCTCTTTGCTTTCAGCTTAAAGATTTCTTAAAATTCGTTTTCAGGAAACAAAGCAAGTACATTCTTCAAAAAATCTTAAATAATGTTTATTTTAATATCCCTTCCATTTCTGAATGTATCCCTTCTCTTTCCCCTTCCTCTACTAAGTAAACTATTCCTTATAGCAGAAAAAAAGTCAGAGATGGGGAAGAATTCAGCAAAAGTAACCAGTTCACTGATTGTCTGAAAGTACATGCACAGGATATTTTATATCCATAGTAAAGCCATCTCTGTAATGTAGGGAGTGAGGAGCATTTTCTCGCTTCTTCTTTGGAGACATGCACGGTCATTAGAATTGTGCAATGTCCAGTTTCTAGGGTTTGTTTGGATATTCTTTTCATTTACACTGTTGTCGTCATGGTGAATAGTATTATTTTCCCGACTCTGCTTACTTTATTTTGAACTTATTTATATATGTCTTTCCATGCTTTTATAAAATTTTATGTTCATTTTTTTTTCTTAGAGGATGATAATATTCCACTAGATTCTCATCATTCAATTTGTTTTAGCCATTTGCCAGTTGGTAGGAATCGACTTTGTTCCCTGTTCTTTGTTACCACAAAGATGCTATTGTGAATATTTTGGGGGTATATGAGACTTTTCTTTCTGTCTTTAACCTCTTTGGGGAATATACCTAGCAGTGGGATGGATGTCTGGGCCAAATGCTATGGACCTCGTTGTCACCTTGTTAGCATGATTCCAAATTGTTTTATAGACTGGTCAGATCAATTCACAATTCCACCAAGAGTATATTAGCATGCTTATTTTCATGCAACTCCTCCAACATTAACTATTACCATCTTTTGCCTTTTTTTGGCCAATTTGCTGGGCGTGAGTTTTAACCTCAGAGTTTTTTTTTATTGTTATTGCTTTAATTATTAGCAATTTGGAACAGTCTTTCAAATTGTTAATAGTTTGCAGATCCTCTTTTGAGAGCTGTTTATACCCTTTGGTCTTTGGTTGTTCTCTTTTATATTTGTTAGCTGTTTATGTATTTTGGATAGCTGATCCTTATCAGAGATATTTGCTGAAGAGAGGTTGTTTTTTTTTTTTGTATCTGAATCAGCTCCTTCTTTTCTTAGCCTAGTTGCACTGATTTTGTTAGTGCAAAGGCTTTCATTTTGTTCTTTAATTTATTTAAAAAATATGTTATTTTTTGTTATAACAATTTGTTATTTTTTTAAAACATTTTTTACTTTTAAAATTTTGAGTTCCTAATTCCCTCCCTCCTTCCCACTCCCTCCCCAATGCACTGAGAAGGTAAGCAATATTTAATAATAATAATAAGCCATATTTTTATTTTTAAAAAGCAAGAAAAATAAAGTAAGAAAATTATACATTGATTTGCACTCAGAGTTCATCAGTTCTCTTTCTGGAGGTGAATGGCATTTTTTTCATGATGAGTTCTTTGGAATTGTCTTGGATCATTTATTGATCAGAGTAGTCAAGTTTTTTTTTTACAGTTGTTCATCATTACAACATTGATGGGAGTCTCCTCACTTCACTTTGTATCAGTTTCTATAGGTCTTGCCATATTTTTTTCTGAAAGCACTTACTTTGTCATTTCTTACAGTACAATAGTATTCCATCACAATCATATGTAACAACTTGTTCAGCCATTCCCCAATTAATGAACATTCCCTCAATTTTCAATACTTTGTCACCAGAAAATGAGCTTCTATAACAATTTTTGTACATATAGGTTCTTTTCTTTGTTCTTTGATCTCTTTGGGATATAGACCTATTAATGGTATTACTGGGTCAAAGGATATGCACAGTTATTTATAGCCCTTTGGGCCTAGTTCCAAATTGTTCTCCAGAATGGTTGGCTCAGTTTACCATGCTATCAACAGTTCATTAGTGTACCTATTTTTCCATATCCCCTCTAGCATTTGTCATTTCTTATAGGTGTGAGGTGGTACCTCAGATACCTCAGAGTTGTTTTAATTTGCCTTTCTCTAGTGAATCGTGATTTAGAATATTTTTTTCATATGGCTATAGATAACTTTGATTTCTTCTTCTGAAAATTGCCTGTTTATATTCTTTGAACATTTATCAGTTGGCAAGTGGCAACCTATTTTTATAAATTTGATTCAGTTCTATAATTGGTAGATATTTGAGAAATGAAGACTTTAATAGGAAAACTTGCTATATAGCTTTTGGACTTCATTGTCTATGGTATATTTTTTAGTAAAATGTAGTTTTCCTGATTATGCCTTTTAATTAGATTTACTTTTGCTTTTGCTGTGTCTGAATTCATGATTGCTACCCCTGCCTTTTTTTTTTAGTTCAGCTAAAGCATAATAGATTCTGCATCAGCATTTTTTTAAAAAACTCTGTGTGTCTTCTTAAAAAATTTGAATAAAATGATTATTTTTATTACATTGACTTAGCCTACCCATGAACAACTAATGTTTCTAGAATTGTTTAGATTTATCTTTATTTGTTTGAAAAGTGTTTTGTAATTGTGTTCATATAGTTCTTGGGTGTGTCTTGTTAGGTGGACTCTCCAAAATTCTGTTTTATTTTTTAAATAGTATTTTATTTTTTCCAACTACATGCAAAGATAATTATCAACATTCATTCTTTTATAAGATTTTGAGTTCCAAACTTTTCTCCCTCCTTCCTTTCCCTCCTCCCCTCCAAGACAGCAAGCAAACTGATATAGGCTATACATCTGCAGTCATGCATTTCCACATTAGTTGTTTTGTGAAAGAAGAATCAGAACAAAAGAGAGAAACCACTAGAAAGAAAAAACAAAAAACAAGTGAAAATAGTACGTTTGATCTATATTGAGACTCCATAGTTCTTTCTCAGGGTGTGTATAACATTTTCCATCATGAATCTTTTGGAATTGTCTTGGATCATTGTATTGCTGAGCAGAGGTAAATCTATCATAGTTGATCATCACACACTGTTAGTGTTACTGTGTACAGTGTTCTCCCAGTTTGGGTCACTTCTCTGTGTGTCTTTCTGTTTCAAGTGTGTCCCTTGTAAACAACATATTGTGGGATTCTGGTTTCTAATCTATTCTGCTATCTGTTTCTGTTTTATGGGTGAGCTTATCCCATTTACTTTCACAGTTATGATTACTAACTCTGTATTTTCCTCTGTCCCATTTTTTTCCTTTTTCTCTCTTCCTCCTTCTCTCTCTTTTTATCCTGTCCTGCCTCAAAAGTATTTTGCTTCTAACCACTCCTTAACTTGTCCTTCCTTTTATCATCCTCTCTCCCTTTCTTTTATCCCCTTTAGTCCTTGGGTAATTTACATTTGGGTAAGTTACATTTCTATACACAACTGAGTGTGTATTTTTATTCTTCCCTCTCTGAACCAATTCTGATAAGAGGTTCCTTGAGGTTCAAGCATTGTGCCCCTCCCCCCATTTTCCCCTCCAGTATAAGAGCTCTTTCTTGTACACCTATTATATATGGGAAAATTTTTCCCATTCTACCTTTCCCTTCTTCCAGCACATCCCTCTTTTTAATCCCTTCATTTTTTTGGTTATCATTCCAACATAATTGTCTTGCATCGATGCCCTCTGTCTGTGTAAACTCCTTTTAACTACCCTAATGATAAAGTTCTTAGGAGTTACATCTATCATCTTCCCATATAGGAATGTACATTGATTAATTTTATTGAGACCCTTATGATCAGTCTTTCTTGTTTACCTTTCTATGCTTCTCTTGAGTCTTGTATGTGAATGTCAAATTTTCTAGTCAGCTCTCTCTGGTCTTTTCATTAGAAATGCTTGAAAGTCCTCTATTTCATTGAATAACCATTTTTTTTCCTCTCCTGAAGGATTATACTCAGTTTTGTTTGGTAATTGATTCTTGGTTGTAGTCTTAGCTCCTTTACTTTCTGGAATATCATATTCTGAGCCTTCTACTTCTTTAATGTAGAAGCTCTTAAATCCTGTGTGATACTGACTGGGTTCTATGATATTTGAATTGTTTCTTTCTGGCTGCTTAAAGTATTATTTTCTCTCTGACCTGGGAGACCCAGGGAAAAAATTCATTTTAGAATCTCTTTTAGGAGGTAATTGGTAGATTATTTCAATTCCTATTTTACCCTCTGGGGCAGTTTTCCTTGATAATTTCCTGAAATATGATATCTAGGTTCTTTGATCCTAGCTTTCAAGTAGTCTGTTAATTCTTAAATTATCTCTCCTTGATCTGTTTTCCAGATCAGTTGTTTTTAATGAGATATTTCAAACTTCCATTTGACTTTGTTTTATTGTTTGTTGATGTCTCATGGAGACATGACCAATTCTAATTTTTAAGAAATTTTTTTCAGTGAGATTTTGTATTTCTTTTTCCAGTTGGCCAATTCTGCTTTTTAAGGAGTTATTTTCTTCAGTGAATGTTTGTGCCTCTTTTACCAAGCGGTTAACTCTCTTCATGATTTTCTTGCATTACTCTCATTTCTTTTCCCAATTTTTCCTCTACTACTCTTATTTCTTTTTGTATCTCTTTGAAGAATTCTTGTTGGGCTTGGGTCTAATTAGCATTTTTCTTTGAGGCTTTGTTTGAAGCTGTTTTCCCATTATTGTTTTCTTCAATGTCACATCTTGGTCTTCCCTGCCACATGGTTAAATTATTTTTTTTTAGTTATTTGCTCATTTTTTTCAGTCTATTTCTTGACTTTGAACTCTATGTTAGTTAGAGTTGGACTCTGCACACCTGTTCCAAGCTTTAGACTTTTTTTGTGTTGTTATTTTCAGAGCTAGTCCTGGGGTTCTGCAAGTTTTTGATGTTTCTAAGGTGATGTGATCTGGGGAGAAGTATGGTCACTGCTTTCCTGTAGTTACAAGCTATAGCATTCTCTCTGCTTGAAACTGTGACTAGGCCTTCATTGTGACTGCCTCTTAGTGCTCCCCTTCACCCTGGAACTGGGATTCAGACCTGCATATAGGCAATAGAGTTGCCAATCAGTGCCAGCAAAGGGTTCCCTGTAACCTCTTTCTGACCAGTTTTCCAACCCCCTTACCATCTCTCATCTGAGAGCTCCCAAAGCTTTTGCTGCTGCTTCTAAACCTGTTGCCCCAGTGTGGTGGCTCCAGACAGATGTCACAAATTTCTTCTAAGCTCCTAAATTTTCTTAGTCTGGAAGTATGTCTAACCTTTGGAAAATTTGATTTGAGATGTTATTTTATAGTTGTGTGGAGGAGGCTGTTGAGGGTTAAATATCTTTGATTATGTTAGTATTAAGTACATTTGAACTTATTATGATATATGGTATAAGGTGTTGGTCCAAACCTAATTTCAGGCAAATACATTCTTACTAGCCCTCATTAAGTTCACTCTGTCTGACTTGGGCAGCTAGGTGGTGCCATAGTGGATAGACTATCTAGCTTGGTGTCAGGAAGACGCATCTTCCTGAGCTCAAATCTGACCTCAGACACTTACTAGATGTGTGACCCTGGACAAGTCACTTAACTCTATTTGCCTCAGCTTCCTCATCTGGAAAATGAGCTGGATAAGGAAATAGCAACCCACTCCAGTATCTCTGCCAAGAAAACCCCAAATGGGGTCATAGAGAGCTAGATACAACTGAAAAATGATTTAACAAATAACATCTCTGACTTAGGACTATCCATTTAGAGTGGGAAGGGACCTTTGAGGTCATTGAATTTAATCCCCTTGTTTTCAAGTAAGCTAAATGCAATAGGACACATAGTGCTGGGAGACCTGAGTTCAATTCTTCCCTCATACACTAGCTGTAGGACCCTGGATAAATCACTTCAAGTTCTTACCCTCAATTCCATCTATAAAATTGGGGACAATAATAGCCCCTACCTCACAGGGTTGTTGGGAGGATCCAGTGAGATCACATTTGTTAAAATAATCCGTATAATAAGGTCTAATCAGTGCTAGCTATTATTATTATATATTATAGGAAGCTGAGATTGAAAAAAATTAAGTCCCTTGCTCAGGGTCACACAGCCAACAAGAGGCAGAGGCAGAGGTGGGGACCCTGTGGCCTCAAGGCCACGTGTGGCCCTCTAGGTCCTCAAGTGTGGCCCTTTGACTGAATCCAAACTTCACAGAACAAATCCCAAACAAATCTCACGTTGGTTTCTTCTCTCCTTGCCTCTTTCCCAAGAGGGAGCCGATGGGATACTACATAGGCTGTGGAGCCTGGAACAGGAAGACCCAAGTTCAAATTAGGCCTCAGATACTTATCTGCTCTGTGACCCTGGTCAAGTCACTTAACTCCATTTTCCTCAGTTCCCTAAAATGTAAATTGGAGATAATAATAGCATCTGCCCTTGCAGGATTGGTGTAAGGGTTAAATGAGATATTTATAAGGCATCTAGCCTGGTGCTTGGTACACAGTAGGAGCTCTATAAATGCTCCTTCCCTTTCTTGTCACTGTCCTAGAGCTCTCAGCAGTGTGCTGAGGTGCTCAATGGATATAGTGGTCCTATAGGCCAGTAACTCTTATGTAATATGTTCCTTTTCTCCTTTCTCTTCCCCAGAGCAGACTTAACACCGAGCAGCTGTAAAAGGAGGAACTTGAAACCACCAGCAGATTTTGATTGGACTCGGGGAGGCTGGAGGGATCCTGTCTTCGCTCCTGGACCAAACACCAGTTTGCCTGGCTGGGGCCAGCCTTCCTGCTGAGGAAGGCCGAGGGCTAGGATGTGCAGCTGGGGCCAAGGGCAGCCCACGCAGAGGAGGAGATCAGGGTAGAAGCAGTTCACAGCAGGCCCCTTGCCATCCCCCCTGACCCCCCGTGTTCCTGCCCCCTGACTTTGGCCGGGCCGTTATCTGGATTTTGCCCCACTCTCGGCAGAGGCTTTGTGCCTGCCCATGAGGAGACTGTAGCCATGTAAGCTAAACTCTTTCCTTCTTGGCATTCTGGCCAGTGGGGGGAGAGGCTGCCTTCGCTCACCGCCTGGACCCAGCTGAGCAACATGCCCCGTGGTGGATACCTAAGTCTTTGTGAGTAGGATGGCCTGAGCCCAGAGCCAGCCAAAATTCTGGTTAAGCCAGGGGCCAGTGGTAACCACGGTAACCGTGGCACTCTGGGGTTGTTGTTGTTGGGGTTTTTTTCTTAAACATATGTGAAGTTGAGATACTTAACCCTTAGCTCCGCCCTGGACAGCCTGTGCATTTTCTGCCTGAGAACCGTCCTTGGCAGGAGCCTGGTGTTTGTTGGTGGGGGGTGGGGAAAGGGTAGCAGTGAGGGCCCAAAGTCTGGGGGTGGGGCAATTCCTGGGATGATGCTTGGGGATGGTTGGAAAGGATTCAGTGAGATCAGGAAGCAGCATCTGTCTTCTATTTGTAGCAGTGGAGAAAAAAAAGAAGTGAGTGAGGTAGGCAGAGAGGGGATTTCTAGTCTCCTTGACTGGTTGAGGGTGTCTCTTTGGAAAATGATTATCTTAAAAAAAATGATTATCTGGCATTGCCCCACCTCTTGCCCTTCCCAAATGCACATTTTTTCAAAGTATTCCAATGTTTCATGAAGTCTTTGGGGAAGGCACAGCCTGTCCTGAAGACAATCTGTCATATTTAGGACATGGCTCATTCTTCCTTTTCCTCCATGAAGGAGAACAGAAATAGGACATAGAAATCACACCTGTATATATTGTTCGGTGTGAGGGTCATTTTTAGCTTTGGTAATACTAAGTAGAATCAAAATGACAAGGATTAATTAAGAAGACTAACAAGGGGCAGCTAGGTGATTCAGTGAATAGAGCACCGGTCCTGGTGTCAGGAGGACCTGAGTTCAAATTTGACCTCAGACACTTAACACTTAACACTTATTAGCCATGTGACCTTTGGCAAGTCACTTTACCTCAATTGCCTTAACTTTCCCCTCCCTTTTCTTCTTCTTTTTTTTAAGTCCAACCTCTTCATTTTATTTTTTTTAATTCAACATTTAAAAAATTTAGTTTTAGTTTTTAACATTCAGTTCCACAAACTTTTGAGTTTTATATTTTCTTCCCCTTCTCCTCCCCCCCTCCCCAAGACAGCATGCAAACATCAGATTTTACATATACATTCCCATTAAACATATTTTCACATTAGTCATGTAGTAAAGAAGAGTTATAACCCATGGAATGAACCATGAGAAAGAGGAAACAAAACAAGAGAGAGAGCAAGTAGTCTGCTTCCATCTGCATTCAGACTCCGTAATTCTTTCTGTGGACATGGATGGCATTTTCAATTATGGGCCTTTTGGAGTTGTCTTAGAACCTTGCATTGCTGAGAAGAGCTAAGTCTAACAAAGTCAGTCATCACTCAGTGTGACTGTTACTGTGTACAGTGTTCTCCTGGTTCTGCTCCCCTCACTCAGCATCAGTTCATATAAGTCTTTCCAGGTTTTTCTGAAGTCCACCTGCTCATTAATTCTTAAATAGTATTCTATTACATTCATATAGCATCCCCTCAATGTCTAGCTCTTGGCCACCACAATAAGAGCTACTATAAATATTTTTGTACATGTGGGTCCTTTTCCTGATTTGATGATCTCTTTGGGATACAGCCCTGGAAGTGGTATTGCTGGGTCAAAGGGTATATACATTTTTATAGCCCTGTGAAGCCGACATTCAAATAGCTCCTGAACATTTGCACAGAGTCTCTGAATGTCTGTCCAGTGACACGTCAGGCTAAAAGTGATTGGGCATCCCATTTTGGTGAGAATCTCTTTATCTTGATGGCAGTATTGGGGTAGTGGATATAGCAGCAGGCTTGGAGTCAGGAATGCTTGGGGTCCAGTGCAACCCCTGGTGTATATTAGCATGTATGACCAGGAATACGGCACTCAACCCCAAAAAAAAACAGTTCTCAGACTATAGGTTACATATCAGTTACCACTCTACCTAAGGGGAGGGGCTTTCTAGAACAGGAATTTGCCTCATTGATGAGATTTTGGGTCTAGAATCCTTCCCCCTCCAAAAAAAAATCTTTTGCCTCCTACCTAGAATAGCAATACTGAATGCCAGCTCCCTTTCCATTCTGTTAATCGGGATGCCTTCAGCCTGGGCAAAGGGGTGGATTCCTGTGGTTTGACTTCTCTTAAATTGGGGGTTGGCTATGGAGGAGGAGGGTCCCCTCCCCGGCCCCCCTCCCCAACCAGGGTGGGGAAGCTGAGAGGTCAGGATTGTAGAGAGCTAGTGTGGGGGAGGGGCCAGTCAGTGCCTTACATATTAGCTCTGGTTTCCTAGCTTCCTAAGGGTTGAGGGCTAATGAGTTCAGGGGCCAGAACAGCAGCCATCCTACCCATGATTCATTATTTCCCTTTTCATTTCTTAAGGCAGTGATCATATAGGAGGAGACCTCTAATTAGCAATTATGTTTTCTGTACCTGCCCAATAGATCTGGCATTTCAGTGTCCTTGAGGCAGCATTACATATCCAAAGGCCTGAGAGTGATGGGCTATCTGCCCTAGTTTCTGGGAAATGTTCATATGTAGGTCATGAATCAATTAGTCAAAAAGTTTATTGAGCCTAGTGCCAGCTGGTGACTGGAACCCCGCAGGGTGCTGGGGTGAGGGAGGGTGGGGACATTCACAAGCGTGGCTGCTGCTCTTCTGGCCCCATATTTTTGGGAGAAAGGGGTCATTTGCTGAAATATTTCAGACTGACAGACATGCCTTTCCCCAAAAGTTCTCAAAATAACTTTAAGAGGCAGAATGATGAATTCAAAAGATCAATGTTTGACAAACTTTTAGAAAATAAAAATAGGGGAAAGAATTAATCATTTAACAAATAAACTTGAGAAAATTGAGAGTTTGATAGGAAAAGGATTTGATCCCACATCATACATTCCACTGAATTCCAGCTAAATGAGAGACTTAAACATAAAAAAAAAGAAACTCTGGAAAAAATAGAATGGATTAATGTATCCCAGTTATGAGAGGAGTTGATATTTTTCTGTTCTTGATTACATCAAATTAGACTTTTTTGGATAATAAACTTTTTTGGAAAATAAACAAAGTAGTGGATTGGAAAAATGTGAGAGATTGAAAACTTCACATCTTAAATGAGGACCATTAGATGATCTGGGCCTCAAGGGCTAGGGAGCATATGAATAAAAGGAAAGGCAGAAAGGGTACTGAAGCATGACGGAAGGTGCCGATGAAGAAATCGGAGGAAATCTGCCTGCCTGGGACTTGTGATATGGAGAAACAAATCATGTCCCAGATTCTTATCAGTGAATCATCAATCAGGCCCTATATTCCAAGTTCTGAACTGTGTGATATGGATGAATAAAGCATTTGTTAAGTGCTTTTTCTGGCACTGGAGATACAGATAGAAAAGCAAGACAGATAATCTCTGGGGAAGACAACACAGGGAAAGCTTCAGCTGCAAGTCAGATGGAAAGGTCCCATGATGTAGACACAGGAGCTCAGAGAAGGGGCCAGCCTGTGGGGGCTGGAGTAGAATCACAAGACCATTAGAAGTAGGAGAGACCTTAGAGGTCAATTCCTCTTTTTGGACCTTCTTCAATTAGATTAGGTAGCAGTGCATGGTAGATAGTGCTCTGGCGTTGGAGGCACAGAGATATGGGTTTGAATCTTGTCTAACACTTAACTAACTGTGTGATGTACGCATGTCTTTTAACTTCTCTCACTTGCAAAATGGAGATTACAGTAATATTCAATATACAGGGTAATTGTGAAAAGACCATGGGACTAGACCCCTGGGTCTCCCTGGGTACCAATCGTACCCATTCTCCAAGGCCCCATTCAAGTAGAGTCTTCTCCCAGAAGCCTCCTCTGATGACTCTGGGACCCACTGACATCATCATGAGTCCTTTTGTCTTCTGGCCCCTTCCTACCTTTCCATTCTTCCTTTCACTCACCTGTAGTCCAAAGACATTAGCTCTTTGCTCTTCCTCAAACCTGACACTCCATCTCCCCACTCAAAGTATTTTTAATGGCTGTCCCCTTCTGTATCTGGATCACTCTCCCTCCTCATCTCCATTTCTCGGCTTCCCTGGTTTTCTTCAAGTCCCAGCTAAAATCCCACCTTCTATAATTTATGAAACCTTTCCCTGGTTCTCCCTAATCTTAGTGCCTTCCTTCTATGGATTATTAACAAGTTATCCTGTGTGTAGCTTGTTTGCACATTGTCTCCCCATTAGACTGTGAGCTCCTTGAGGGCAGGTACTTTGTTTTTCCTTTTTTATGTGCCTGGCACATAGTAGGTGCTTATTGACTGACCATCAGGGAAAATGAATGGGGAAAAGCAGATCATATTCATCTCTTAACAGTGGGTGTTGGGCTGAGGGAGCCACCCAGTTGCTGAAAAGGGTTTTTCCCCTGGCTTCAGAAAAGCTTGGTAAATCACATCCCTCTCACTTAGTGCAGGAAGCCTTTCTTGGACTCATAATGACCCCCAGTGGTAAAGCTTGAGAAGTTGTCAGGGTTTGGCAGATTACACTTTGGAGACAAAAACCAAAACCTCCAAAAAACCCAACCAGAGCCATTGGCCATGGTTCCTTAAAAGCCCCTATGTGGTGTGGTGGATTTGAAGTCAGGAAAACTTGAGTTCAAATCTTCCTTTAGATGTTAGCTAGCAGCATGACTCTGGGCAAGTTACCATTTAACATGTCAGCCTCACTTTCCTCATCTCTAAAATGGGGCTAATCGTACTGATTCCATAGGATTTCAAGGGTCAAATGATATAATAGAAGTAAAGCACTTTGTGAACCTTAAAATGCTGTCTAAATGCTAGCTTTTCTTCATTATCAGATTGGAGAAGGGAGGGGTGACAAGTCATTGTCTTACAGTAATGAGTCTCTTATTGGGGTGGAACTTTAAAAGGGCTAGTTCTGATAGCTTATAGGATTTGTTCTTCTAAGGGTCCCCTAGGGTACTAATCTTCATTCAACAAACATTGATTCTGCCCTCGATATATGCTAAGATACTATGTTAAGTGTTGGGAATACAGAGACAAAAATGAAACGCGTCCTTCCCACAGAGAGCTTATATTCTGTTGGGGGAAACCAATATGTACACAGATAAATTAATTCAAAATATCTGCCAGCTAAATACAGAGTAACTGCAGAGAGTTTAGGGGGAGTGGTAGTGAAGGCTAGTGGTGTAGGCCTCAATTCAGGTGACCCAACAGTGGGGAGAAGGGACCTCCAAACCCTACATCTAGTGGGGGGTTGCTATCCACAGGAACATATTCGGAACTCAGTGGGGTGGAGGCAGCAAAGAGTAGGCTCTGGGGCAGGAAAAGGGAGAAAAGTTTCCTAAAGGAAGGCAGATACTGATAAATACTGTCAAATTTGGGGGGTAAAACTGGGGCAAAAATCTGTGTATAGAAACAGAAAAGAAGTGACACAAATGACATGAAATGACAGGTGGGGACCAACGTATAATTACAAATAGATATTTGGGGTTGTTTTGTTCAGTTGTGTCTGACTCTTTGTGACCCCATCTGGGGTTTTCTTGGCAGAGATACTGGAGTGGTTTGCCATTTCCCTCTCCAGCTCATTTTACAGATGAGGAAACTGAGGCAGACAGGGTTAAGTGACCTGCCCAGGGTCACACAGCTAGTAAGTGTCTGAGGACAGATTTGAATTTTGGAAGATGAGTCTTCCTAATTTAAAGCCCAGTGCTCTGTGCACTATGGCACCACTGAGCTGCCCTAGGTGGGTTGGGTTACTTGAGTGATGATTTGGAAAGTGCTGGATATGGGCACCTTCCCTCATCCCACACTGGCCTGTTCTGGTGCTGAAAATTCTGCCATTAGATTTATTCATTCCACACCTGCTGCCCCTCTCCCCCCATAAAAACACATTTATTGCTAAGAAGCCATTATTTGTTAAGATCTTAATGGGATGTTTGCCAATTAGGCCCCTGGAGACTGGGAAGAGCAGGAATGGGTGAAAGAAGCCTTTCCCCCATATTGCTGAGGACCAGCCCTGCCAAGAGGGCCTTCGGAGTATCAGCACCAGCCTTGTGAAATCTCAGGCTTCAGGGGTTCTTCTCACAGGTTTGCTTAGATGGACAAAGAAGGAAATGGCCATGGGTAGGCCAACAGGTCATTGGTAAGGCTGAAGCTGGACCTTCTTTCTGCTCACTCCCATCCTGCCCAGACTTGGAAAGTGATCATGTCCAGCCTGGAGGCAAAGTCACTAAGAGTCTGGTCCTAGGGAAAGGGTCTATCCCCTTTCCTACACTGGGGTAGATGATGAGAACAATAGAGATTATCCTTAAAACTGAGTTTCTACCTCAACAACCCATAAGTTAAAAGTGGCTGGGGGAAGGAAGGCAGTGTAGACCCTAGGGTGAGCCAATTAATGTCTACACAATTGTGCCTAGTGTGATTTGCCTTGGTGGCTAGGAACTAGGCAAAGCCATCTTTTGAGAGACAAACAGACCTGCCAGGACCTATGGTCCAGAAGTGGCCGGTGGCTGCCTTGATGAGTGTGTGAATCCCCAGCACTTCAGCGATAGTGAAGAAAGTGCCGATCCTGGCATCTTAAGACAGGGGTTCATATCCCTCTTCTGACGCTTGCTAGATATATGATCACAAACCAAGTCTCTTAATTTCAAACAAGTCTCCATTTCTTCCTCTCTAAAGTGAGATGCTAGGACTTGTGGTGTCTACTTCATGGGACTGGTGAAAGCTCAAAACAGACAACAATGAAGAAGGGAAGAAACATTTATAAAACACCCACTATGTGCCAGGCTCTGTACTAAGTGCTTTACACATATTCTCTCTCTTGATTCTCACAGCTCTGTGAGCAAGATACTGTTCTTTTCCCTATTGTACAGTTACTAAGGAACAGAGGTGAAATGACTTACCAGGATCACACTGATAGGAGACATCTGAGGCCGATGTGAACTCGGGTCCTGCTGACTCCAGGCCCGCTGCTCTATTCACTGTGCCACCCAGCCGCCCCCAGTGTAGATAGAGTGACTGAGTGTAAATCATCATCATCGTCAATCTGGTATTGTGGTTGGGACTAGATCCCAGAGACCCTCCCCAAGCCTTTCTTCGTTGCTAGGAGTGTCTGGAAGCAGAACAGACATTTGAAGGGACTGACTTTCCTCTGAGTGGCCTTGTGCTTGTGGTTTGCAGATCTCTGGTTTTGCCTTGGCCCTGCTGTGGGGAGTGAGGGCCTGGAGGCCCAGACCAAAGAGTGTGCCATCACAGGGAGCCTCCGAGACAAGCTGCAGTACAGGAATAGGCTGCGGTATATGGTGAGTCTGTGGGTCCCACCCATTCTCTCTGTGGGCAGCTCCCCAGGCACCTGACTGAAGGCACAGGCTGTGATTCCCAGTCTTCACTTCATCTGCTTGTACCCATTACCCTGAGTTGTCTGTCCCTGGGTCTTCCTTCTAGCTATTCCAATATAGAAATGTTCTTTGTCCTTCATTCTTGAAGAGGACATGACATCAAGAAATTGATGCCATTACTTGCAAGTGGATTGGATTTAAATGAGGCAGGGCTGTGCAGTCACCGGCCTCACTTTCTCCTCTGGAGCCATCTGGTTCCAGTGGCCAGATATGGATCAGAAGGACTGGAGATGGCCCCAGTGGAGACAGTAAGGAAGAGCTGCTCTTGGAATTTACTGTGCTCACGCAACAACCAGAGGCCGGAAACTCTCCTGTCTCCTTCTCTGCCCCCCTTGCCACCCTGGAATTCTCCTCCCCCAGCCTCTCGGGCAGTGAAACAAAGATAGATCAACCATGTAGCAAAAAACCATTCCAAGAAAACAAAAGCTAAAACTGAACAGGCTGCACTCTTTTATAGCTACTGTAGCAGCTGGTTCCCTGGTGGTGTTTTCACACCGGTGGTGTTTTCACACCTGGTATTATTCTTGCTAAGAGTCCTTAATGGAGGTATTGGTGGGCTGTTCTGGTTGCTAAGCTATACGATCCCACTTTGGGTATTCACGTTGTGATTCAAAAATGGGCTCCAGGAAGCCTCTGGGGGAAAAATGTTTACTGCTTCTCTGGGTCTCAACTAGAATGCTGAAGATCCCAGAAACTAGCCTGTTTGGTCATCTTTGGAGAGCTATGTTCAGATTTGTGGGTGATTTGGAGTTGTCTGGGGGACTGGGAAGTTGTGACTTGCCCAGGCTCACCCAGTTATTTTGTATCAGAGAAGAGGCTTAAACCAGGGTCTTCCTGACTTCCATCCAATATAGCTTGTTGCCTCTCATGGGATACACATGTAACTGTTCTTCATGGGATATATGGACAGGGATAAGGAGTGGATCTGTGAATGCCTTGGTATAAGGTACTCTCAAGTGAGAAAACTCTGCAGGTTGGCCTCTTCCCTGCAACTTCAGGTCTGACAGAGCTGCCATGAATGCTGAAGAGTTAGGTGACTTGCCCAGGGTCACAATTTTGAATGTGTCAGAGGCAGGATTTGAGCCTTCCTGGCCCTGAGGTCAGCTTTCTGTCCACTGTACCATGCTAGGGTGCAAATATCTAACAATCTTCTCTTCCTTTTGAGCTTCTTTGGGTATTCTTAGACCTCCTAGCCTGCCCTCTGCCTCTCCCCCCTAGCCCAATTATGCCACAGCCCTGGCATCTTTTCCATGACCAGTTTTTCTCTTGTCTTGTCAACACCCTGGTCCTTGTGGGGAAATTAGACTGCTCCTTGCTCCCCATTGTTACTTCCATTCTCTCCCTGTGCTGCTTTTGTCCATCGTCCTCCCTCCTTTGAGGTCCTGTCTGTTCACATTTATCACCCAGTCTAGCTCCTGCTGGCTATCTACTGGCCCAAGTCTTTCCTTCTCCTTTCTCAAGATCCATAGCAATGGCCACATCTCACCATTGTCCACTTCGAGAACTCTGAAATTTCTTATGTGATCCTAACTTCCCATCATTCCATCTCTTCCTATGTCTCACTCCTCTTATAAAGCTGTTATTGGTCCTCACCCTCACCACCATCACCCTTGCCATGGCTTCACTCTCTTCCCTTTTCAACCTTGCACCTTTGTTGACCAGGTCGTTTTCCCACTGTCCTCTGCCCTCAAATCCCCTTGCTTTTTTGTTCACTATTTTTCATGCTTCCACAACCCACCTCTGGATGTCTCCCAATGTCTCCCACTACTTGCCCCCTCTGCTCTTGCTCACCTGTGCTGAAGGGAGTCACACAGGAGGATGGACAAGATCCACTAACAGTGTATGTTATCTGATGCCATCTAGGCCCTCACTGGAGCAAGGCAACTGACCTTTTTACTCCTCCCTCCTTCATTCTCCAGCTCACTCCCCCCAACAGCTGTTCCAAGCCTTCTCTCCTCAAGGCCTTCTGGAAACTAAAGACCCCCTTGATACTTTGCTGAGAAAACAGGCCATTAGTCATAAGCCTCCCCTTTCCCCCTCTTCAGATTTCACAATTCCTTGTCATCATCTTGCACCCTCTCCTCCTTTATTCCAGAGTCTGACACAGAAAGAGATAGCCTTTCTCCTCACCAAGACCAATCCTTCTACACATTCAGTTTTCCCTCTCCTCCCATATTTTGGCAAATTACCCTCACAGTTATCCCTCCTCTCTCTAATTTTGAATAGATCTTGAATTATCTACTGGCTCCTTCCCTGCTGCCTACAAGCATGCCCCGAAAACAAAGCCTTACTAGACTCTACTGCCCCCTCAAGGTAGTTTTATATCTTGCCTTCTTTCCTCAGTCAGACTCATAGAAAAAGCTGGCTTCTCTCATCCCCTCTTTTTGGTTTTCAACCTTTTGCAATCTGGCTTCTAACCTCAGTTGGACCAGATCTCTCCGAGGTTACCAGTGGTTTCTTAATTGCTAACTCATATTGTGTTTTCTCAATCCTTATACTTCTTGGCCGCTCTGCAGCATTGACCACATTCTCTTGGATACGCTCTCTCTCTTTTCTAGCTTGTTGAGACCTCACTCTTTCTTGATTCTCTACCTATCAAATGAGATAATTAGATTTAACGTGCTTAGCCCAAAGCCTGACACATAATCGGTGCTTAGTAAATTCCTTCCTTCCCCCCTCCCCTCCCCTCCCCTCTCCTCTCCTCCCTTCCCCTCCCGTCCCCCATCTCTTTTGCTATATCATTATCCATTTCATAGAACCTAACTCAGGATATACCCCAAGGCCCCATCCTAGCCTCTCTCTTCTCAGTCTCTATTCTTTCACTGGGTGAATTGATCAACTCCCATTATGATCCCTATGAGGGTAACTACCAGGTCTAAATATCTAGCCATGGTCTTTCCTGATCTCCAGTCCCCTATCTCCAACAGCGTATTGGACATTTCAAACTGGATGTCCCATAGGCATTTCAAATGCAACATGGCCAAGAACAGGACCCATTATCTTTCCCCTCCAAACACTATCCTCTTCTGAACTTGCCTTTTTCTTTGAGGGTCCTTGGGCATCTTTCTAGTTCCTCAGTTTTGTAACCTTGGCATACTTCTAGACTCATCACTCTCCCTTACCCCACTTAGCCACCCCACTTAGCAGTTTTGCGCCTCTTATTTATGTCTCCACACCATCTCACGCACCATCCCTGTTGCTCAGCTTTCATGGCGAACATCTTAGTCTTGAGGCCCCTGTCACCTCTCACCTGGACTGTTGGCAGTGGCCTCCAGGTGGGTCCTGCTCCCTCATGTCCTTCTCCTCTTCCCCCCTTTCCACCACAAAATTGACAAAACGATTTTCTGAAATGTTTAACTGGGTCATTCTTCTACTTGGCAAATTCTATTGGCTCCCTATTACCTCTAGGATCAAATACAGATTTCTTGGTTGGACATTTAAAGTTCTTCCCCACTTGGCCCCAGTTTACCCTTTCCAGGGTTCCTCTTAAACTGTCTAAGATTCAGCCAGCTTTGTCCTCTTACTGTTCCTCACATGTGACCCTCCATCCGTGGTCTCCAGGCCTTGGCCCTGGCTGTTGCCCAGGCCTGGAATGCTTTCCCTTTCATTTCTACCTCAAAAAATCCCCTTCAAAACTCAGCAAAACTATTATCTTTTGTCAGCTTTTGGGGAGTAAGAATTATTTCATTTTTTCTATCCTTGACCCTTAACACAATGCCTGCATATAGTGGGTGCTTTATCTACTGTCCATTTAATATATTTACATATGATATATTTCTGGCCAAAGTCTATAGGAATGTGCTTACGTTCTTAAAAGTGCCCTTTTCTCTACCCTCCTTCCACAGAATTATTTTCTCCATACTTTATTATATATTTTTTGTATTTACTTAGTGTTATAAATGTTGTTTCTCTCCAAAAGAAGTAAGTGCCTGAGGGCAGGGATTGTTTCATTTTTGTCTTTGTAGCCCCTGCCTAGAGAGGCAGGCATCCAGTTGTGGTGAAGAGAGATTTGGCCTCTCCATCAGGCGACCTGGGGCCATTCCTGCCCTTGACACATACTAATTGTGTGATCCTGGGCTGCCCATGGAGTGTTCAAAATGATGAGAGCTTCTGTACAAAGCAACGATAGCGGAGAAACAGCTTTGATGGGTGCCGAGGGCTGCCTGTGTCTCCAGAGGACCTTGATGAAATGTGCCGTGCACCCCTTGCCAGATGCTGGAGTCAGGGTGTAGAAGGGGTCATATGCTGTGGGACATGGCTCGTCCCTGATTTTGCTTGGCTTGACTGTACAGAGGGGTCACAAGGACTTGGGTTTTCTTTTTTCTTTTTCCACTGGGACAGGGGTGGAAGAGACAAGCCAGATTTTTATTAATTGCAAAACAAATTGAATTTTTCAAAGATTATACGAACTGCAGAGAAGTCGCTCTTTTCTGTCTGTCTGTAAAAGTTAAAATTTCTTACCTGTGTCAATGAAATCACTGCCCTCAATTTAAAAAAAGAATCCCTAGTCCCTGACCTAGGGCCCCAGCACACAATAAGTGTGTGAATGCTTCTCACCTTGTGTTTCCTCCTTGTGTCTGCAGAAACACTATTTCCCCATTGATTACAGGATCAGCGTGCCCTACGAGGGAGTGCTCAGATTGGCCAACATCACCAGGCTGGTAAGAAGCTCCCTTTCCCATGAGCCCATTCCCTTTGCAGGGAATGTTGGGCTCCACGTCACTCAGCCCTCATCACCTTGGTTTTCTCTGGGGTGTCTGAACGTCTGCCAGTTGGGATGTCTGGTAGATCAGAGGATCCCACAACCAGACTCCAGTGATGGAGAGGCAGGGCAGGATTATAAGTTCTCTGAGGGCAGGGACAATACCGTTTTTGTCATCTTTGCATTCTTAACACTTAGTATGTAACAGGTGCTTAATAAAGGCACGTTAGCTGTTACACCCCCCCCCCAAACTGGTTGTTTTAATCCACATTCTCTTGAGGCACTCAAGTTTATGTCTTTGAGACAGGTTGAGGAAAACCTTAGGGTGGCTCAGTGATGTCTCATTTTTCCTCAGACCTGGTCCTTTAGGACATAGGGCATACACTCAGAAATTGCCCCAAATGGAAGACTCTCTACCTTTCCCCCTCTATCTCCAACCTATAAATAATAGTCATGTAATTTATTAGCTGCATCAAGTCACATGTCTAGACCAGCTAGATAGTAAAGCCAGGCACAGAGAGCTACACTAACATGGAAGCCTGGGTTGATTTCTTTTGCTTTCCTCCCTGCCTTCCCTCTTCCTAGCCTTTCTCTCCATTGTCTGGAAGTAACACATAGTAGGTGCTTAATAAATGTTTGTTGATTGATTGGAGAAGCATGATCTAAGCCAAGTTGTATTTGTGATGATGAAGGCACTAATAACTCATGTTTCCATAATCCTCCTGAGTTTTCAGGCTTTTTACTGTTTCCCTGGGTTCATTGCAGCAACAGGCAGAGGTAAGTGAGCCAAATCTGCGGTACCTGTGGGCCTCGCTGAACTGTAACACCATGGAGATCATCCAGAATGTGCTACTGGAAGATCACCCATCCTGGAATTATATTAAGGAAATATATGAACTTCTGGTCTACGTCCGGGAAATTGCAATGGTAAATGACTCCCCACCAGTCCCTCTTCCTCTCCCTTTTGCCAAAAGGTTGAGGAGAAGGGGTCAGCACTGAGCCCAGTTGGCCCAGGGCACAGGAAGTGATGAGTTGAGGCTGTATGGTGGGCAGGAAGTGGGGAGGGGAGAGCCAGGGGTATGGCATGGGCAAAAAAGGAGGAGAAAGAAAATGATCAGGAACACTAATAAGGGTAGGGATGGGGGTGGGAAATGGGCCTCGTGGAGTTCAAAGATGAACTATGTGAGGGTAGGTAGAAGCTGTAGGAAGAACTTGGGGCCAGCAGCCTAAAAACCTACGATTGGCTCCTAGCTCCATCATTAACTGTGTGACCTTCAGAAGTCCCTTAACCTTCCTGAGACTGTTTCTTCAGCTGCAGAATGGGGATGTATGGGTGAAACTTTCCCTGCCTCCCTCATAGAGTTGCTGTGAGGCTAGAATGATATAATGTGTATGAAAGTACTTTGAAAAATGTAGCTTACTACAGAAATATAAGGAATGCCTGTTCTCTGCTCTAGAATGTGCTTCCATATCCCCTCATCTCTTTGTTCACTCACCCCCTTTCATATTCGTCTCACATTCTTACCTGTCTTGGACCTGAGATTTGTATCAGACATATTTGCTGCTCCTCCCCCTTTCTCAAAACACACATGCACATATATGTATATATGTATGTGTACAAATGTAAATGTATGTGTCTATATGGGTGTACATATAAATGTGTATATGTACATGTATGTATATACTTACATATGTGTGTATGTATACATAGAGTTATATGTATCCTTCGAAGCTCTGCTCATATGCCACCTCCTGCATGAAGGCTTCCTCTTCTTCCCAGTCCTGGTGACCTCTTCCTTCTCTCAACTCTTAGAGCACATCTAGATTGCTTTTCACTCTCTACTTGTTGCATGTCTGTCTTGAAGCCCCTTGAGAGCAGAGACTAAATCTCAAGCCCCTCTTGTACCCCCTCACCTAATTCTCCAAGCCTCAGTTTCCTCATATGTAAGACGAGGGGACTAGATACCAAATGCCCTCCGAGGTTCCTTCTATGGCTGTGACCCTAAGGAAACTAGGAAGTAGGAACCCGCCCCTTCCCCAAAGGGATCTTTAATCACCCTTAAATAACCTAGTTTAACCCTTTCATTTTATGTGTGAGTAAACTGAGGCTGAAAAAAGGAAATTGATTTGGCCGATACATAATGCAATAGAATGCCTGGTATCAAACTTTTGTCTCCTCATTGTAAACCCAGTGCTTTTCCCTCCACTCCTAGAGGTTCTTAATGGTCTTCTATGCAGGACAGTCTGGTAAGGCCTGTGTACCCACTTCTCAGAATAATGTTGTTAAGTGCATGAAATAAAATACATAGAATTACAAAGCAAACCAATGAAATTAAAATAGTTATTAAAATATTTTTTTAGGGGTGGCTAGGTGGCGCAGTGAATAGAGCGCCGGCCCTGGAGTCAGAAGGACCTGAGTTCAGAGCCGGCCTCCGACACTTAATCCACACAAACAAAATCCTAGCTGTGTAACCTTGGGCAAGTTTCTTAACCCCAATTGCCCTAAAGGGGTGGCTAGGTGGCGCAGTGAGTAAGAGTGCCGGCCTCGGAGTTGGGATGACCCGAGATCAGATCCGGCCTCAGAAAATGAGCACCCACGAATAAATAATGACTAGCCGTGTAACCTTGAGCAAGTTACTTAACCCCAGTTGCTTTAAAAAATATATATTTTTTTAAAAAAAGCTAATGAACTCCAGGGTAAGGACCCCTCTTTTCTATATACCCTTCTCCCTCCCTGACATCTGGCCCCATATGTTAGAACATTCCTCATGGGGTGGGGGGAGGGTGCTCATTACTGCCATCATAAGACAGCCTCATTCCATAGTTAGAATGTTATTTCTCATAATGAGCTAAAATCTACCTCCTGTTGGCTTTGGTTTTGCTCTTTGGACCTACATGGAATAACTTTCATCTCTCCAAGAAAGCTAAGGTGGTCTTAGGTGGTGCCATTAAGAGAGGATTAGTACCTAGGGAGCAGAGGCAACAGTCCTGCTGTACAACCACATCTGTCAGTCAGTAAGCATTTAAACACCTCCTGTGTGCTAGACATCAGAAGTAGAGTTTCTTTTTTAGGAAGGGCATTGATAAGCTGGAGAGTGTCCAGAGGAGGGCTACAAATATGGCGGAAGGCCATGGTAGATGAAGGTTCTTGCTATATTAGGACTGATTGAAGGGATGGGGAATGGTTTTTCTGGAGAAGAGTGACTATCTCCAAGATAAGCCCTTTGAAGGGCTGCCACATGGAAAGGGCATCAGATTTGCTCTTCTTGGCCCCAGAGGACAGAGAGTGGAGGTTGCAAAGGAAAATTTAGGCTGGATATAAGGGAAAAACTGACTAACATAGGAGCTATCCCAGAGTGGAATATTCTAGCTTAGAAAGTAGTGGGTTTCCTGTCACTTAAGACCTTCAAGCAGTGACTGGATGACCAGCTGTTGGGTTTGTTGTATGGAAAAGTTGTGGGTAGACACTTGGCTCCATTGCTTCCTGTTCCTCTGCCATTTTGATTCTGGCTCCTTTTGGGCTTGTTGCAAGGTAGGGGTTGGACTAGATGGTTCCTGACATCTCGTGTTGCCTAGAGCTACCCTCTTAAGTATTGCTTTTAAAACAAGATGTCCAGAACCAAAGGAGGTATGGTTGAGACCAGCACCGAGGACCATGGTGCCTTTGGGGTGTTCCTGTCTCACAGAGAGGTCCTGATAGTTCAGTGTGTTTATCTTCTAGGACCTGCAGGTGGACCCACAGGTGGAGACAATCTTGACTCTTGCAAACTCAGGCCGGGACCGGAAGTTGGTGAAGCCAAAGGCACTTCTTGACAACTGCTACAAAGTTATGGACCTACTCTACTGCTTATGCTGTAAGGATGGTAGGGGGATGCTGGGGGAGTGGGAGGGAGGAGGAGGATGGGCCTTTCAAGGTGCTGCGGGAGCCCTCAGGATCTGGGTCAAGGTCCATTTAGTGTTGACACATGTCCTACCTGCTCTGTACCACATACCACACGTGATATGTGTCCTCTGCTTTTTCTTACCTTGACCTGGGGAACTGGAAGTATTTAGCTTGGAGAAAAGGAGACACAGGGCAGGGGACTTGGTCACTGTCTTCTAGTTTATGAAGAGCTGTCATGTTGGGGTTAGACTTGGGCTTTTTTTGGCCCCAGAGGGCCAACTGAGGCACAATGGGTGGAAACCAGAAAATGGACAGTCTAGGCTTGATGTCTGGAAGAGTTTTCTAACAACTCGGGCTATTCCTAAGTGTAGTGATCTGCCTCGAGGTGGTGGGCCTTCCTCATTGGAAGAGGCTGGATGACCGTAGTGACATACCATGTGTTAAGCCTTTGTAGACCTATGTATCATCAGAATAGTTAATGAGGATTCCTTTTTAGGTATTTTAGCTACTCTTCCACCTTTTAAAATTCTGTGACTCTCATGTGTGTCTTAAGAGGTGGTACTCACCTAGGGGAGATTCCCAAGGTTTTGAACAGATTCCTTTAATTCTAGTGGCATCTTTTTACAGAATTGAGATGAGAAGGTGGCTTTCCTTGGAGGGTAGGTTTAGAGGTGGAGATCACCTGATGATACTCCCTGTCATTCTAGAGATGTAGAAACAGGCCCAAAGAGATCATAGGCTCCTAGACCTTCAGCTGGAAGAGGCACTGGAGGTCATAGGTGATCCAGTCCCCTCACTGAGGTCAGGCAGCTTGACCAGGGCAGGGCATACACGTAATGAGAGAAGTGGGATTTGGACCTCAGTTTCCTGATTTCTGTCTTCTCTCACAGGTAAAGAGAGCAACATCCGCAATTGGGAAGACTGCGTGGCCCCCCAAGCCCAGCCTCACAGCCACCACCCCCCTCCACAGTGTGCGGGCCCAGCCACTCTGCTCTACCATCCTTCACAAGCCCAAACATCCCTGGTTGGGGAGAGAGAGCTGAGGCCCCCCTGGGTGGAGACTGCCCCTCCAGGGAAGGCCAAGCTGGGGGAAGAGCGCTTTATACCCTGAGCAAGTCATTCTAGCCTTGACTCTGCCCTGGAGCCCAGTGGGACCGCTTGGGCCCAACCTCTCAGGCGTCTCAGGCCTTCAATTCTCACCCCAGCATGTGGGAGGGAGGCCCTTGGAATCCCCCCTGCCCCCATTCCCGCCCTGGGTACAGCCCCTTGTGGAAAGGAGATCTTGGGCCGGAGACAAGCTCGGCTGTCTTCTCACTCACTTATCCCCACGGGCCTAGTGTGTCTCTCTTTTTTTTCCTTTTGCCTCAGAAGCCCTTAGTGACTGGGGTTGGTGTGGGCAGGCCTCGGCCCCCTCTCATGGGCTCCAGTAGGCAGGGCAGAGGGCTCCACCTATGGAACGAGCCTGTCCCACTTGTCTGCTTTAGCCCTTGTCCTCATGGTTGGGAAATAGATCCCAGGCCCCTGCCAGTGCAGAATGAAGAGGTGAGGGGCTCCTCAGTACTGAGAGAGCCTAGCCAGACCCCAGTGGAGTGGGGCAGAGAGTGCAGTCAGTGCTAATACATCTGGGGAATGGCTGATGGGGGAGCAGCCTGAGCTTCTGACCCTGAATTAGCTCCCAGTTGAGTCTGTGCCTTCAGTTTCAGTAAAAGTCAGATCCATCCCTGCTATCTGCCTCCCTTTCAAGGGCAGAGGCCAAAAGCAGGAAGGGAAATGTTGTAAAAGTGCTTTGAGCTCCTCAGGGGCCCAGGAACATTGGGGAAATCTAGGGTTGTTTCTGGGACAGCAGTATGTTCTCCTGAGCTGGTGGCCTGGGGTGCTATTCCAGGAGAGCTAGGAGGTGCCTGGGAAGGTGGTGAACTTGCTAAGAGCCTCCCACCTGCTGGAGAACACCCCCCCATGCAGTTGGGAGGGTCCCTCCATGTTCTATAGAGTGGGGGGGGGGAGTAGTAGTGTTCTGAGGTCAAAGAGGGGCTCCCTTTAAAGACTTGCAGAGAAGCTCATTGGCCTAGTTTGCTGTGGGGCCCATTGAAAGCCCTTTGGCTTGGGTTGGGGGGTGGTGGGGGAGTTCTGGAAAGGGAGAAACACTGGGGGGCCTGGCTCTTTGAGAGCTGCCAGCCCCGGTAGACTGCTCCCAGGAGGCCCAAGGAGGAGCATCTCCTCTGCTTCTGGGGCTGTTGCTCCCCTTGGCTTTGGGATGTGTTGGGGGGCTCTGGAGGGCTGCATTTTTGGGGGATGTGGGTGGGGAAGGGGATTAGAGCAAGGGGCTGCCCCCACTGGAGACAGCAGCCTGGGGCCTGGAGAGGAGGAAGGGGGGGCATTAAAACGCCATGTCTTGCCATGCTGATTCTTTTCCATTTCTTTATTTTTTTTCTATTAAATACTTGTTTTTCATTTTATTTGATTTGTGACTTTCTGTTCACCCAAAGGAGTCACCGAGCAAGGGTTCAGGGCTCTCCGTCAGGGCCTCTTCTGGTTGTGTCCTATCCACTTCTGCCAGCCTCTGAGCTGCCAGGCAGGAGAGGAGGGTTTTTCTTCTAGATCTGACTAGGGTCAGAGATCTGGAGTGGGAGGAATCACCCAGTATAAACCCCTTTATTTTGCAAATGGGGAAACCCAGAAGGTGTAAAGTGTTTCCTCAAGGCCTCAGGTTGAATCTAGGTCCTCTGACTCCAGGGTTCTGTCCAGGGTACCATGTTTCCTCTACTTGTCAAGGCTTGACCTCTAGCTCTCCCCAGTGTCTTTCATCTTCCCCTGTCCCAGCTTTCTTTTCTGACTTTAAGCAGGATGAGAAGATGCTCACAGCAGGTGTAGAATAACCTGGGGGGAGACCCCCGGGGAGCCTTCCTAGAGGCTAAACTTGGCCCACCATTGAGGGAGAGGAGCAAGTTCTGTCGGGTCATATCCAGCTGCTTGGGGTTTTGAATTTACTCTGCTGGTGTGGGATTACACCCTTGGCTTCCCCTTGGAAGTCAAGCCAGGTGTTTGCATTTGGAGTGGAAAGCCTGATCCACATGCCCTCAGAGGGGCAGGGACCTCCCTGCCCTCCAAGGGCTCCAGAAAACCCCAGCGGTGGCAAGACAAGGCTGCCAAGCAAAGGAGAAAAGGAACAGTTATGTACTAAGTGCCTGCTGTGTGCCCCCATGCTGTGTTAAGTGTGTGGCAAATATGATCTCATTTAAGCCCTTCCCTCCTCAACCCCCCCACCCCCACCCCCACCAGGCATCTCCCTCTCTCCACTCTGTCAGCTGAGAACCCTGCCTCCTATTCTACAGAAAAAATGGAGGCTGTGTGCAGCACTCATGTCGTCTGTCCACCCCTGTGTCCCATGATGAAGTAGCCTTACTTCTGCTCAGGTTTCATCCCATCCCCTCTGACAGGCTGCCCCCTTGTCATCCACACTCTCCCGCTGATTTTCAATCTCTCTATCTCTACTGCCTACAGACATGCCATGTGTCCTCCATCTTGAAGAAGCCTCCCTTGGTCCTTATTTTCATCCCTTATCTCTTCTGCCCTTTGTGGCTAAACTCCTCAAAAAGGCAAGAAGTGCCTCCCCTTCCCCTCTTCTCCCTCTTAACCCCTTACAGTCCAGCTTCCAACCTTATCATTCCCACAGAGCTCCTCTGGCCAAAGTTACCAGTGATCTCCTAATTGCCCAATCCTGATTCTCCTTGGGCTTTCTTGGGCCTTTGGCGCTGGTAAGCACCCTCCTCCTTGGGGCTCTCTTCTGTCCTGGTTTTCCTCCCACCTATCTGACCCAAGAGGTCTTCTGAGTCTCCTTTGCTGAAACACTCTGTGGCTCATGCCTTCTAACTGTAGGCATCCTGCAGGGTTCTCTCCTGGGGCCCCTTCTCTTCTCCCTCTATACTACTTTACATGATCTCATCAGCTCCTGTGGATTTAATTCATCTATGCTGACGATTTTCTAATCCACATATCTTACTCCAGTCTTTACTGAGCTCCAATCTCGCATCTCTAACGGTTTTTTGAACATCTCACACTGGATGTCCAGTCGATGTCCTGAGCTCAGCATGTCTGTGACAACTCATCTTTCCCCCGAACCCGTCTCCTAATTTCCCTGTTATTGATGAGGGCAGCGCCATGCTTCCAGTGACTCAAGCTCACAATCTAGGAGGCATCGTGGACTCCCCACAATCTCCGCCCCCAACATCCAATGGATTGCCAAGGTCTGTCGAGTTCACCTTTGCATCATCTCTCAGATATGCCCATTTTTCTCCTCTGAGGCTGCCACCATCCTGGTCCGGGCCCTCATCACTTCATGCCTGGATTATTACAGTAACTGAGTGGGTCTGTGACCTCACATCCCTTCCCCATTCTAATATATCCCCAGCCACCAAACTAATTTTCCTAAAGCACAGGTCACCCCCCTTACTCAATAAACTCCAATGGCTCCCGATCACATCTAAGAACAACATCCTCTGGCCTTCAAAGCCCTTCGTGGTCTAGCCCCCTACTACCTTTCCAGTCTTCTTATTCATTACTCCTTTATACACTTCTCCATCCAGTGTCACAGACCTCTTTGCTCTGGGCATTTTCTTTGGCTGTCCCCATGCCTGGAATGCTTTTCCTCCTTGTCTCCACCTGCTGTGACTTCACTGGCTTCCTGTAAGTCCCAGCTAGACTCGCCTTTTTTTTTTTTTTTTGAGGGAGGAAAGCAGGGCAATTGGGGTCACACAGTTAGTAAGTGTCCCGTGTCTGAGGTAGGATTTGAACTCAGGTCTTTCTGACTCCAGGACCAGCACTCTATTCACTGCGCCGCCTAGCTGCCCCTAGACTCACCTTCCCCAGGAATCCCTTTTCATCCTAGTCCCTTCCCTCTTTTCTTGTCTATAGCTTGTTTGTACATATTTGTTTCTTGTCTTCTATTAGATTGTGAGCTCCTTGAGGGCAGGGACTGTCTTTTGCCTCTTTTTGTATCCCCAGTGCTTAGCACAGTACCTGGAACTTAATAGGCACTTAATAAATGCTTATTGACTGACTGGCAAGCTGGGCGTCTTTGTGTCCCTTTGTCAAGAACGTTGAGGGAAGAAATTCCCTTCTTGTCCACTGTTCTGGGGCCCCTTCCATTTTGGGATGACTCAAGAAGTCAGGTGTTTCCTTACTGAGAGCCAACATTGGTCTCTCTGCAGCCACTAATTAAATGTTCCTACTTCTGCCCTCAGGGGCTAGGCAGAGGGAGCCTATTCCTTTTTCCACCCGACACCTTTCCAAATACCTGAAGATATCTGTGATAGTCTTTGTACCTTCTTTCTCCTCCCTCCCCCAGGCCCTCAATGCCAAGTTTTTTTTTTGCTTTTGTTTTTTCTCCTTCAACTGATCTTATATGGTATGGACTAAAATTCCCTTCAACATCTTGGTCATGCTCTTCTGGGGATACCAGGGCTCCACTCCTGAGCTCCTTCCTGCCCCATCCCCCAGGCCTCTGTACCAATATTCTCCTCCCCCCTCTCTAGCACCCACTTAAGTAGTTTCCCATTAGAATGCAAAGTCTTCAAGGTCAGAAGCTGTCTCATTTCTTGTCTGCATATGTGTATATGTATATATGTATACACACATATTCCCAATGTTCAAATGTTTAGCAGTGTCTGGTAGGTAGCAAGTAGTGAATAAATGCTTTATCTGTTCTGTATGCCTTTGGATGTTGCAGAGAGAGCCACCAGCCCCAGGAACCCAGGAAATAAGGAGGATCCCCCATCCCCCCAAACCGAGCTAGATCTTTTTTATAAAAGCAGCAGCAGGTAATGCTGGGTGGGAACTGGCATGTGTGGTAACATTCCTAGCCAGATTCATGGCCTTTCATGACCACCCCAATAGAGAGATGGTCATCCCAGCTCTGCTGTGAAGTCCTCTGAGCCCATTCCTTTTTTGGACAGCTGATTGTTTGCTAGCTGGGTGCTTTAGACTCTTGTGGTCCCCACTGAGCTGACGCTATGCCTTGCATGGGAGCAGAGAGCGTGAAACCAAGAAGCCAGGACAAAGCAAGTGTCCATCTTCCTAGAGGAAGGTGCAGAAGGAAGTAAGGCAGAGGGAAGAAAGGAGGTGGGTAGGGGTGAGGGCAGCCGAGTCGCAGGAAGCCAGGCAGGAGTCTCGCAGAGGCATTCATTAATTACAGTACAGCTTTTATTAATACTGGAGTGTTCACAGTGCGTTTGTTACTTGTAGCAGTGACTATTCAACTCAAGGGCTGGATCATGGTGGGGCAGGAGGGAAAGAGGATCATTTATCCAAAGTCCAACAAACAAACCAATGAAAAGAAAGGAAACGATGGATAGAGGGGCTGGGGAGCAGGAGAGGAAAGGGGAGCCAAAGGGAAGACAGAAGGACAGGCAAAAGGGAAAATAAATTAAAAAAAAGAAACAGGTTAACAACAGCACCAGAAAAGTTACGTCAGTCGAAAGACACTTTTGAAAGGGATTTTTCTCTGTACAAAATGAAAAATAAAACCAAACAAATCTCCAAACTAAACAAAAAAAAATCATCTACGCGGTGGTATTGTTGGCTCCGGTCAGAGAAGGCTGGCGGGCCAGGGCCTACGTGGTTATTACTAATTACTAATGACAGGACAGGGCTGGGTTAGGGCCCACAAACAAGGGCAGAATTGGAGCTCTATATACAACACCAGGGGTGCTTCCAGGGGAATGGGAATATGATGGGCTCAGCCTGGGGAGGAGTATTTGGGGGCTTCTTCAAAGGCCCTGTGACTTCCCTGATTCTCTCCTGCTTCTCATCCTTCCCTCACATCTTCTCTAGCTTGTCTTATCTCATCAGGAAAGCATAGCATGCAGAGGGATTTCAGTGGAGGCCTTTCCTTTTCTTTCTGGAAGAAAGAGCACTTCTTATTCCTGACTGAAGGGGGCCAAAGAACAAGAGAAAGAGAAGGGTTACCTTAGGAGTTGAAATGAGGAAAGAGCATTCATTCTTTCTAGTATCTTGTCAACCCTCCCAACAGAGCCCTCACCTGAAGCCTTACAGGAGGCTCCCATTATCCCTAACCAAGGACAAGAATGTCCCTGGACATTTTGGAGAAAGGCAATGGGGTGGCCATATGTATATCTTTTCTCTGTTTGCATGAAACACCCAAAAGTGGGAACCCAGGATAATAAAGTAATGCAAGGCCAAGGTCAGAGCTGGAATCCCCCCAGCAGAAAATTCTGCCCTATAGTTGTGGAGTGAGCCACCCCTAACCCTATTGGTCAAGAAGGAGAATGGGTGAGAGTGGAAAACTTGACACCCACACATGCTCACTGGCAGTGGGTCAGAGTATCCTTCCTCCAGCATGTTTGGACACACAGTTTGGAGCTGGGGCCAGGGCCTTTGCATAGGCT
The DNA here is from genome assembly GCA_011680675.1 of Gymnobelideus leadbeateri. NCBI lineage: Eukaryota > Metazoa > Chordata > Mammalia > Diprotodontia > Petauridae > Gymnobelideus > Gymnobelideus leadbeateri. The sequence goes on from WOXC01005480.1 coordinate 472,522, forward strand.
ACGGCAAGGATCCTCTGACTGAACGGGCCCCTGAAAAGCAGTCAAATGACTTTCCTGGCATATAAGGGAGTAAGGGGGAAAAGGGAAGGCATAGAGGAAGAGGAACCCCTTACACTTCCCATTATTTTACATAAAAAACTGCTCCTCTACACCCTCCCTCCCCCAGCACACACACTTTCCCACCCCTTCCCACCCCAACCGCACTCACTGACTGCAAACCCTCAGCACATCCCACACCCCACACACCGCAAACCATCAGCTTACATGTGAAAATGCCAGGCCCATCATGCCAGCTGCTTAACAAACTCCTGCCCAATGCTTTCTGAACTGGCTACTCTGCCCCAAGGAGCAACCTTTGCTCTCTGTCCCTCATCATCCTCAGTACATGCTACTCAGCATCACCACCACTCGACCTCCAGCCTCAAAGCTCTCTCATGAGCTAAGCCACTCGTGGGCCTGGTACAGGCTCCCTCTCTGCCCTCATGCTTTCTAGCTCAGAAATGCTTCAGGTGGCTCGAGACTGGGCTTAAAGGGCACCCCTGAAGCCTGAGAAAATGTGCCCCCAACATAGATAATGTTCTTTGAAGTGCCCAATGGAAAAGGGGAGTGGATTCAGGTGAATTTGGTTTTTCTGCCATGAATCCAGAGACCCCTTTATCTTATGGCACAAGAAAGATGTCTTTGGGTTCCTAAGGCAAAGGGAAGTGGAGGAGTGAGGTTCAGACATATTCCTAACCAGTTGAGACACAAGGAAAAACCAGCTTTCCCAAGCCCACTGACCACCCTGTCTCTGGGAGCTGGTGGTGATGGTGATGGGTCTGCAGCCTGAGTCCTCTTTGTCCCCTTTGACACTTTCCTCTTGGGTACAGGACTTACTCCTCTTGCCTTAATCTTACATGCTTTTTACCCTGTTTAGACTATGGAGTGGTGGAACAAAGGGAGGGAGGAGAGGCAGAAACTTCTGGAACCACTCTCTCCATGGCCTGAGCCCCTGCCCCTGCCTCTGCCCTAGAGTAGGGCACACATTTTGGCACTGTATGGGGGCAGACAAGGCCACCCCTGCCCTACTACCCTGCACATGCTTGGAAGGCTAGAGCCCATGGATGGGGTCTTCATGGATGGCATCTCCTCTGGCAACAGAGGGTCAAAGCCAGTCTTCAATAATTACCCCCCCTTTGTCTCCTGCCTGCCTCAATGCCCTAACCCTGCCATGGGCCACACAGGGGTCTATAGCTTAGACCCCCAGGCCCTTCCGACCATTTGGGCCAAACTCCAGACACTGGAGAGAATATCAGCCACTCCATGGCTTTCTAACAACAAATACAACTTCCCTTTTCCTGCCAAAGGCCCATACGGCTATAATTCAGCTGCTTCTGTCACACGCGTGTGCACAGCACACACACACATACACATGCACACACACACACACACACACACACACACCCCTCTTCAGAGATACAACTTTTTTACCAACACACACTCACACAGTCATACCTCCCATTCACACACACAATCTTCACCCAGGTATAATCGCCTTCATTTTATTATTATATTAACAAAATAATCCCCACCCCTCCCTACACACATACCCTCTGTACAGCTCTAGCCCCTGACCCCAAATCTTGGGTTGGGGTGACAGGATGGCTGAAACTGACCCAAAAGTGCCACCAGAGTTACTGTCACAAGGTGCTCAAATTAGACCTGGTTCCTTTAGAGACACTGACAACTGCCTCCATGGACTGAGTTTCTCCATAGCACTCTGGACATTGCTTTCCTTTTCCCAGTGTTTTCCTCAGCTCCTACAGGTCCCCCACCTTCCCCAACAGAAATAACTAACTCTGCCCATCAATATATCCAATGAGGAGTAGGAAGATGTTGACTAGAAGAGACCCTACAAGACCAAGGACTGCTTCTGGTTACTCACACCTCTGACATACCTGGTGCCAGGGGTTCCTGTTCCTGAGGCCATATTGCCTGTCACTACAGAAGCCAAGGCAATAGTTGACTCCTGGTGACTCCAAAGTGAGACTCTGAAGCCTTGGTGGGTCACCTTACTGCTCCCTCAAGTGAAGCAGAAAGACCTCACTGATGGCGCCCATGTCTCTCTGAAGCACTACTGGCCTCGTATTCTCCATTTCCTGCCATCAATGGCTAATTCAAAGAGCAGAGACATTGAGAAGGAAGGAAAAAACAAAGGAGAAAGTCAAGAACAAGATAGGGAGGAACCAAGCAGCAGCTCAGACTAGGTACCAGTGCCCCAGCTGGAGTACGAGATGGTGAACAGAACGGAGTTTGAGAAAGACCACAAGTCATTTCCTTCTTTTGTAGGGTGTGTGTGTGTGTGTGTATGTGTGTTAGTGTTCAGGGAACCGAGGAGCTACTGATCCCAGGCCTGGCTGGGTGTCTTCCCTGACTCATAGCTGGCCAGGGACACCTTTCCCCACCACTCACTAGGGAGGGGCAAGATGTGCAGAAGGCAAGGGGTGGCAAGGAGATGAGGAGAAGAGAAGGGAACAGAGTGGGGTGAGACAAAGTATGAGACTCCAGAAGAGTTCAAGGCCTAATGGCTCCACCTTTCCAAGGTTTGTTAAAGAAGTTTTTTTCTTGTTTAAATTTTTAATCTAAATTCTGTGTCTCTATCCATAAAGTGGCTTTGCCTTGTATTTTTTTTTAAACTTTTCTTTTTCTCTCCTTTATTGTTTTTCTTTTGTATTTAATGTGGCTCCCAATTGTTTTTCTCTCCTAATTCCTCTCTCACATAGCCCCAAGCTGCTGAGTCCAGACCTTGAGGGCTCCCTTCCTTGGGAGGCCATGGAGGGGGCAGCAACATCACAAGATGCGGGGGGCAGATCTGTCATTGGTGATGGTCCTTCGAAGCCGCACCCCACGCCGGATGGCCACCAGCATGTCTTCAGCTGGAGGGTCACTCGAAGCAGCGGGGGGTGGGATAGGCGTCTCTTCCCCTGAGGTGCTGGATAGGGTAGTGGGAAAGGGAAACTGCCCCTCTCCCAGAGCATGGGCACCTGCCACCAGCTCCCCAATCTTCTCTACCAGGCTGTGGCGATTGGCTGCCAGCTGCTGCTCCTCCTCAGCCTCCTCAGCTGAGAGAGACTGTCCTGTTCCTGGGTAGCTGGCCACCTCCAGTGAGGTGCTGGCCCATGCAGTGTTGGGGAGACTCAGCCGTTTGGGGGAGGCCTTAGCAAAATCAGGTGCATGGGGTGAGGAAGCATCATCAGCATAGAAGACACACTCCTCGCTGCCCACCCGGGTGGGGCCTGTGTAACCAGGTGAATCAGGCACCGTGGGGGTCTTCACCGGGACAATAGGTGGGCGAATGGGGATGGGGCCAGCATTTGAGAGAGTACGACGCACCGAAGGCTTGGTGGAGGGTGTGCGGCGGATGGTGGCTACACCTGGCGGGGCACCTGAAGGCAGGGCCATGCCTGTTGGCAGTCCAGCCGTGGAGGCAGGTCGCTTGGTCTGGATCATCCGGCGGTAATTCTGGGCAATGTTGCTGTTTCGGGGGATGGTGGAAGACTTGTCGAACTCACTCTGCCCCTCGACTTCCACGTCCCCATTCACAGAGTAGGAGTCATAGTCTGAACCTGGGGCACCCATGAAAAACAGCATCATGATTTACGAGCACAAACTGAAGGCAGTCACTGTCCTAGGTGCTGAAGATACACAGAGCCCCTCCTATAAGCTTCTTCATTCCTTCCCCCCATCCCAGCACATATTAGGATAGGTCTTATGTTTTTCAGCATTAGATGCCATGTTATGGGTAGGGCCTGCTGCTAGGAATTTTTTCACCGCCTGTTCATCTTAGGGCTCTATAAACATATACCATACAGAGCTCCACCCCCTTCTCACTACACTTCATAGCTCCTCACTCCCAACCAAAGCTGGACTCCAAGTTTTTCTTATGCAGAGAACACAAGGTGATGGGAATAGATGAAGCAAGGAGGGCCTTGTGAATCATTTCCTATCCATGCCATGATGCTGACTCCTTCTCCCCATCTGATACTTGAGTTTGTACTTTAGAAGGCAACATCTCCAAATATTTCTTATAATAGACAGTTCTTAATCTGGGGTCCACAAATTTAAGAAAATTCTGATAACTGCCTTTCAAGATAATTTTCCTCTGTAATCCTATGTATTTTGCTTTATGTATTTAAAAACATTAGTCTGAAAAGTAGTCCATAGGCTTCACCAGACTGCCAAAGGGTCTATGGCACACACAAAAAGTTCAGATCCTCTGCCTTACATGATTATGGATTTAACACTGGAAGAGATTTAAGTGATTATTACTTGTGTGGGCCTCTCACTTTACAGATGAAGAAACTGAAACCAAACAACTTGTCTGAAGTCACAGCAGAACCAAGATTTGAAACCAGGGATATAGTGGAAAATATACTGGATTCGGAGTCAAAGCCCTTGGCTACCATTTGCTTCCTCTGTGACCTCAGGAAAGTTACTCCCTTTAGAATGTTTGCTCCTTAGTATCAGACCTCAAACTATATTATAAGGGATAACACTGTTGAAGAGTAAAAAGGATAATTTAGATTATTTTAAATTAAAATTTTCTTATAGAAGTAAAACCTACATAGCCAAGAACAGAAGGACTGTAGAAAATCGGGGGAAAACTTTCATAGATTATCTCTCTGATAAGATGTGATTGGGTTGGAATATTGCTGTGGTGTAGGAAATGTTGATTTAGAAAAACATGGAAAGACTTGGACTAAGGAAGGAAGATGCTATTCCCCTTCAATGAAACAGATGGTAGGACGAATAAGCACAGTTCAATCTTCCATGTATGTGTATGAGTGTGTGTGTCTAAATATGTGCGTGTTTATAGATAACTACGTATATATATATATATATATATATCCACACAATTGTAGCCTTCTTTGGGGGGGGAGGGGGTATGATAAAGTAAAAAGTACACAGCAGAAAACAAAAGAAAACCAATAAGGAAGCAAAGAAAAGCTGGGCAGCTTTGAAAACAATGTGTAGTATTTATTATATAGGTTTCCTTGAAATGGAACTGTATTATTTTATATTGAATCCTCTCTTATTGTCTGTTGTGTACATTGCAATGGTTTTTTCTTTTTTTCATTTTGTATTTAAGTTTAAAATAAAAAAAATTACAAAAAAAACCCCTAAAAAAAAGAATGTCTGCTATTTGAAGGCAGGGACAATTTTTTTTCTTTGTATCCCTGGTGCTTATCGTGGTGTCTGGCACATAGGAGGTGTTTAATAAATGGTTTTTGACTAACTCAACTTCTCTGGATCTCAGTTTCCTCATCTGTGAAATGAGGACATTGGACTACATAACCTGTAGCACTTCTAAATCTATGTACTAGAATCTTCTGCCATCAAATTCAATGTTTCTTCCATTTCTTGAATCCAGCCTCAGGCATTTAGTAGTTGTGTGACCCTGGGCAAATTACTTAACCCCTCTCAGTCTCAGTTTACCCATCTGTAAAATGCAAATTAATAATGGCACCTACTTCCTAGGGGTGTTGTGAGGATCAAATGTGACAACGTTATGAAGCTCTTAGCAAACTTTAAGGAGCTAGATACGTGTTGCCTAGCATTAGCTACCACATGCTGTCCTCTGCCTGCTGTTCTAAGAGCCCCATCCATGGCCCCAGAGCAGTACCTTGAGAAGGGATGGTGTCCTCTGAGCAGGAGGGGGTGGTTGTTTGTGTGCTATAGCCACTTGAATATTGCAGGGAGTCCCGGCTGCTCTTCTGGTGCTCGAGGCTCAGGCCCCTGGTCAGCACCATGGCCAGGTCACTGGCAGCAGGAGAGACCTCTTCACCATGCTGAAAGAGTGGCCAAGATGGAGTCACAGTGAGCCCGTGGAGACAAATACAGAAACTAAAAAGTGGACCAACCTGCCCTCACCTGTAGGTATTGTTTCCCTAACTCTGGTGGTGTCTATACCCCACCCCCACCCTGACCTCCTACACTCTGGTCACAGAGTCTGCATCTACACTTGATGGCATGGTCCCTCCCTCTCTCCTCCCCCCAGTCTCACAAACTAAAATATTCCTTCTTAGCTAGGTAGAGTTCTTGCTCTGTTCCTCTAAAGGGACCAGCAGACTTCAGGCATTTAAAACTTTGGGGGGGGTACCCATCAACTGGAGAATGGCTGAACAAATTTGGTCAAATAAATATAGTTGAATACTATTATTCTATAAGAAATGATGTAAGGGATGATTTTAGAGAAACTTGGGAAGATACATATAAACCAATGCAGTCAAGTGAGAAGAACCAGGAGAACAATTTATACTTTAGCACCAACACTATAAAACGCACAATTTCAAAGTCCAACAAATTCTGATCAATGTAATGATCAACCATGATTCCAGGGGACCAATGAGGAAGCCTGCTACCCATTACCCATCTCCTGAAAGAAGGACTAAGGTGGACATTGAGGCACACCTTTTTTTGGACATGGCCAATGTAGGAATTATTTTGTTTGACTTTGCTTATTAGTTTTGAGGGTTGGTTTTTGGGGTGGGGGAGGGAAGAAGGAGGTAGAAGGGAGGAAAAAATGTTTGATAATAGAAAAAAAAGGAACTTTGATCCTGTGCCCTTTTTTCTTCAACCACTGTCCTTCAAATTGTCCTCTTTCTAAACTCCCATCTCTGACGTCTTGCTCACACTGCTTGGTTAGCCTTAGCCAGGTGTCTGAATGTTACCAAGGACACCTCCCATGCCTCTGACGCTAATGTACCAATCACTTAGCTCAGGGCAAAGGAAAGGAGAGCCAGGGAGAGGCTATGCTTGGGATGACTCCTGGTTCCCAAGCCTTCCCAGTGCTGGGTCTCAGGGTACCTCCACAGTTTAGAGTAGGGTACATAGGTGGCTCTTGCCAATGTTGCTCCCTAAGGGGATGTTGTACCTTAGCTGCGATGGTTGCAGGGGACATCCTGGGGCGAGGTGTTTCTTCCCCACCAATGCTGGGATAGGCCCCACTGCCCGGGCCCACCTCTGCTTCCCTCAGATGCTCTACTCGGTCCTTCCTCCGCTGTAGAGTGGTTGCCGTTGGCTGGTCATATGAGCCAGTCTTGGACCAATCCTGAAGGTGGGAAGAATAGTTATAGATTGGATGACAGGAAGGTGGGCAGGGTTATGCCAACAGAATCAAGGTCAGAGCAAGAAGATGACAGGTCATAGGAAAGCTGGCTGTTCCCCCACTTGCCCCAAGAAAGAACCTTCATCTGTGCTGGCCGGAAGAATGACCTGCTTTCAAAGTACTGGCAATTCCTCCCCTCCAAAAATCCCTCCTCTGTTTTGGGGGGTGAGGAGGTGAAAGTTGTTCGTGAGAGTGCACAGCTCACATCACCAATCCTCCACCATCCAAAAGAACAGGGCAGTGGGCTGGTGGAAGTCCAAGGGTGGTCCACAGCCTGATTGCCTGCCTCATCCCTCAAACTGAATCTTGATGCCTAAAAGCTGGGGCATATGGAAGATGAGTCTGGCTCACCTGTCCTGCAGCTGATGGAGAGGACTGGAGTGGGGGCTACTGAGGGAGACCGTTCCAGAGGAACAGCAGCCATGGGTTTAATTAGGAGATCAGCATCTCCCTGTCCATTCCCCTAGCTCATTCTCACCTCCTGTTTCAGTTTTTCCAAGACCTGGAAACAGGGGAAAACTTTCTACAATTGACTACGAAGCACTTAAGTGAGCCACAGGCAGGAGAGAGTAGGGGTGAGAGGTGTGGGACAGGCAGTCCCCAAGCAGCCCAGGGTAGGGCCTGAGTACAGGTTAATGGCAGTAAGGAGGGAACGACATGCAGGAACCACCTCCCAGCTGGTGCTGGCTAAGGAGCTCACCTCCCTGCCCCCTATGTCTGCTGACCCTTTGGGATGATCTAAGGGCAGGAGGGGAAGAAGACACGGCTTTCATCCAGCATCTGCTCCAGGAACAGCACTGTGAGGATAGGAGTGCTGATGCTCCAGACCTCTCCTCCCCTTCCTTTCCCTTCCCACTCCCTGCCTGTTCTTGGAGGTAACACTGACCGAGGTGGGGGAGCTGCACTCGCTAACTGACTGGCAGGTTTCCGAAGCCTCAGAGGATGCCGAGCTGGAGGACTTCTGCGGTGCAGCCAGCGGGAGCAATCCGCCACAGACACAGGCGGAGAGCGAGAGGAGCAGAGCAGAGCGGAGGAGAGAGGAGGAGAGCAGAGTGGGGGAGGAGAGAATAAACCTGGTTAGGGCGAGGGCGTGCAGCAGCAGACACACACATGAATACACATACACACTCGTTTGCACACATATGGATGTGCAACAACCACACACTATCCCAAGGAGGAGGGAAAGTCACACACACATACACACTCTCACATACATGCACATACACCTGTGAATCAGAATTCAGACCAGAAGACACCCACCCCCACCTAAGCACTCACCCCTAATGCCGCAGATACCCCTCTTTCTGAATTTATATACGCTGCAGACACACTCACTGGCCCAGAGCTTCTCCTATACACACCCACACAAGACATGTGTGGGTCTTCTTGTCCTAATTGACTCCCACCCCGCTCCCCTGTGACATTTTCTATTACTCACCATCCCCTAATCTTTTAAAAATGTAACTTTTACTTTACTCATTTTTTTAAATTAAAAAGTGTATACCTCCCTTGTGCCCACTGCCCTAATTGAAAGAAATAAAACAAAACTCTGGTAATAGATAGATATAGCCAAGCAAAACAAATTCCAACATCAGTTATGTCTAAAAAAGTATGTCGTCTCCTGCAGCCGGGAGCCAGCTCCTCTTGGTCAGGAGGGTTGACCCCTGAACTTGAGTGAAATGGATAGGCAGTGCTCTTGTATGGGAGATGTTGGCAGGTGGGAACCCTGTCTCTGGTGAGGGGGACAGGAAGAAGCTATGTATCTCTCTTTCTGTCTTGACATCTCAAAGCATCCTGGGCAGGCCCATAGGCACAGTGGGCCCTTCTGCTGAAATGGAGAGGATAAAGTCTTCCCCAGAAACTTGTTTTGGATCAAGCTTCGGCGGCACGTAAGGGCTGTGTAGAGTTAAGCACTTTGTTCAGGATTACCCTTCTCCTCCACAAACACACCTAGAACTGCTCTCTTTGCTCCCCTTGACCACTTTAAGCCAAGTAATCTTGACACATTCTGAGGTGGGGGCAGTCTGAGTGCCAGCAAAGGGTTAATTTAAGCCTCGCCAAGGACTAGAGCATGAAAGCAGGGAGTCTCCCGTTCTATCCTGGGAGCAGCAGAGCCTGGTTCATCCCAGCTTTGGTCTTTCCAGAGTGGCCCATGGGTGGAGACTTCCCTTTGGCCTGCCTCCTCTCCTTAGCAGGGCCTAAACTTGTGGCTCTCATTGAAGGGCTAGCTGTGGTCACCGCTCCCACCATCTCTGGATGTAGAAAGTGTCCTATGAGGGCTTGGTTGCCAGGATTCCAGGAGTCTGGGTCAGCTTAATTTTTACTTTCCCTGGTCACCATATGCCCTCCATCTTCCAGACTGCCTCCTAAGTTTTATTCTTGCTTCCTGTAGTTCAGAACTGTCCTTTGACCTGGATTTGCTGTCTTTCTTGACCCTGGTTTTCTCTGCCCCTAGGGCCAAGAGTGTTCATTTGCCATTACTTCTAGGTACATTCTTCTGCATTGGGTGGTCAAGTCGGGGAACCAATTATCCTTTTGGCCACCAGGGGGAGAGTGTATCCTTCTGGGATGGCATCTTAAGGCTAGCTCCTTTTCCCTAGCAATACCTTTAGGATTGTAAATTTAGAAGGAATCTTAGTCCAACCCCTTCACTCTACAGAAGTCCTAGAGGGGTTTTAAAAGGACTTTAAATTTTAAAGAGGTCAAAGGGAGTCACTAGAGGGAGTCACTCAGCCAGTGAATGGGCAGAGCAGGAATGTCACGCCGATCCCTTTCTCTAAAACATGTGAAGAGGAGAGTGAGGTCTTCCCCCTTTCCCCATCCCTGCCCTGGCCCTCCCAAGCCGATCTCCGAACCTGGCTGGTGATGTCCGAGGGCATGGGCGATGGAGGCTTGGAGTACGTGGCATCCTGGGAGATGAAGCCAGAGTCATGGGAGGAGACGCTGGAGAGGCGTGTACTGGTGTTAACTGGCTGCGCCAGGCTGCGGTAGCGATAGGTGGAACTGGGTGAGTATGTTTGGGACCCGCCAGGCCATGGGGCGCCACCCTTTGTACTGTTACCACTGCTGGGGAGGGGGAGGAAGGAATAAAGAGGGGGAGAGTGGTAACAGTGGTCAAGGGGGGCGAGGGGGAATCCAAGGGAGGAGGAGAGAGGGGGCAAAGGAAGGAAAAGACAGTGTGAGACAACAGGTTCCGAGACACAGGCATCATACACAGGAGGAGCTGAGCCACGGAACGGAGTGTCCAGGACTGGGAGGGGATGGAGGAGAGAATCTGGGAAAGGTCTGGGCAGGTCATTCCCAGGGGGCTTACTCTACAGGAACCAGGTGCTTTGACCCACTGCTTCTAGGGTCAATAAAGGCCATGCCCAAGTTTGATCAATCTGACCCCTTCTATTCCCTCTACAATCCCAATGCAATAAAGATGGGGGGGTCACCATGTTAAAGATATAAAACTCAGGTAGGGACAGCAAGTGAGGAGTGGAACCACCCAGAGTTACCCAGATAGGTCTATGGAAGCTTGGACTGATGCCCTGATCTCCTGACTCTCAAACTGGTCCTCTGTCCCATAGACAGCTGGCCTTGGAGTCAGAAAGTCCTGAGTTAAAATCCTGCCTTTCACACTTACTAGCTGGGTGACCTTGGACGAGTCACTTCACCTTTGCCTGCCTTAGTGTCCTCATCTGTAAAACAGGGATAAGAATTGCACCTACCTCCCAGGGTTGTTGCAAGATGGTGCTTTGCAAAACTTTCTATCCACTATGCCAAAATGCACGAAAGGAATCCTGATGTAGTATTGGTTATAGCTGTGTGTGTTTCTATATATATAATTATATGTAATTATAACATACATGGAATAATAGTAACTAGAACTTTCAGAGTGCTTTAAAGCAAACAACGGGCCTTCCTTACAGCAATCCTGGAAGGTAGACATTGCAAATATTATTACCGCCAATTTTCAGATAAGGAAACTGAGGTTCAGCAGTTAAGTTACTTGTCCAAGGTCACACATAATCATCAGGGCTGGAATTCAAACCAAGCTCTCTCCTGATTTCCCCAGAGGTTTTCTGCACTGGATCACATTGTCTTAGAAGCTGTGTGTGTGTGTGTGTATAAAAATACATGTATGTATGCATATATTTATGGTATTATTCAGACATATTTTTCCTAAACATGAAATAATGAAATTCAATCATGTAATGCAGGTATTCTTAATCTTTTCTGTGTGATGGCCTTGACAGTTTGGTGAGCCTCAAGGGTCCCCTTTCAGAATTATGTTTTTAAATGCAGAAAACAAAATATATGGAATTATAAAGGAATTCAATTGTATTTACATAATTATTAAAATATTTTTTTTAAAAGCTTGCAGACTTCAAGTTAAGAATTCTTGGTAAAGATAGATGCCTTGTAGAGTCTCAAAGTAAATTAATTGAATTAATTTAGGGCAAGTTTCAATTGAAAAGCCAAATGGGGGTCAAGCCTTCAGGTCACAGTCCCCTACAGCCTCCCCCATGTTTTTCTAGGCCTCAAAGGCCAGAGTTACCATTGGTTAAATACACTCACCTGCACATGCTGGACTTTCGAGAGCCAGAGCTGCTGGGGGAAGATGGTGGAGTCTGGTATGACCAGCTGTAGTCAGAACCTTTCAGATCTTTGATCACCTGAATGAAGGGCAGAGACCAGGGTCACCAGAGACAGACAGCCCTCCCTCAGGGCAGCTGCCTTTAGCAGTTTAGGGAGACAGAGACAGAGGCCCCACCTCCCACACCCTTTTCAGGTTCCCTTGGACCCCAGGAAGCCTCTTTTGGACCACACACAGTTTGCTGTTGGATTCCTCCAGTCCTGAGTTCATCTCTATTGCCCCTTGTATCTGGTGGGAGGGGGAATGGTCTTTGTTGGACCCTAGACTGGGAGGAGCAGCTCCTCCTGTGGAATGACTCAGTATCCCCTCCTCTCCCTGTTCCCACTTTATGAGCTTTCCCTCTGTAATAACAATAATAGTCATAGGGACTGGAACCAGTGATTTTATGAGCATAGAGAATATTCCCTATACCAGTGTAGGCCAGCCCCTTCTCTACAAGTTCGTCTCAGGACCCCTTTATGCTCTTAAAAATTACTGAGGCCTCCAGAGAGATTTTGTTTATGTCAGTCCTATCTACTGATATCTACTATGTTGGAAATTCAAATATCTTGGCATCATTATGAAGATCATTTTGATCTTGTATACTCCCCAGAAGGGTCACAGGGACCCTTGGGGGGTCCCCTAGACCACTGAGAACCATTGATCTTGGAGAGTGACCTAGAGCTCTGGCGTCAAATAACTCACTCAGGGTCACACAGAGTCGGAACTTGAACTCAGATCTGCCTGACTCCAAGGTTGAAATAAAAGTGCTGACAAAGTGCTTTACACACATTGGACCCTCACAACTACCCAGAGGAGTAGGTTTGATGAGGATTATTAAGCTCCATTTTCTATGTGGGGAAACCGATGTTCAGACACATGAAATGTGTTACCTGTGGTCAAACAGTATAGCAAATGCCAGAAGTGAGATCTTAATTCAGGTCTCTCTAAACTCCAGGGCCTGTGTTCTACACCACTATGCTGCTCGAGGCTCTGGAAATTTGTTTTTCCTGTTCTCTGACCCCATGGCCACATACACAATCCTTTTCTGAACTCCTGGAGTATCTGCAGTCTCTGCAGTTCATGGGAATGCCTCTGACCATAAGCCTTCCTTTGTTTGTTTGTTTTTTTGGGGGGGAGGGCAGAGCAATTAGGGTTAAGTGACTTGCCCAAGGTTACACAGCTAGTAAATGTTAAGTGTCTGAAGCTGGATTTGAACTCAGGTCCTCCTGACTCCAGGGCTGGTGCTCTACTCACTGTGCCACCTCGCCACCGCATAAGCCTTCCTTAATGGGCCTACATCGTGTCTCCCCAGGCCAGAACTAAGAGTACCACTCTGGGCAAACTCTGTTTCTTCCTCCTTACCTATACTCTGCCTGGCTTCCTCTGTCCTCCCCGACATCATTCCCGGCCTTCTTCCCTCCACCCCTCTTTTGCCACTGTGCAGGCCACCTGCCCCAAGCCCACCTCCCCAAAGAGGCCTCACCTGCTCACTGGCTGGGGGCAGCTTGTGGGGCTCAGCCGTCAGGACCACCAGGTCATCAATGATACCTTGCAGGTGGGTGATCTCCCCCAACATGGTGATCTCTCCATTCTGAGCAGGGAAGAAGGAAGTAGAGGGGGGAAGGTCAGCAAACGTTCACATACCTGCCCTCAAGGGGGCTTTGTATACAGAGAGGACAGAGCACCCCTCTCTTAGGTCCAGCCTGATTCTTTCATGGTGCAGGGTTGAGGGACTGTATTGAGGGCTGGCATTCCGTATCCTATCCCCAAAGCTCAGAGTTTTGGAGACACTGAGGGCCCCTGGAATTACTGGCTGGGCTGGGTATCTAAACCTTTAGAGTGAACTTCTAATGAGTTTTCCATGAATTCTAGCAGATCTTGGCTCATCCTTTATAATCTGACTGGACTACAGTTATGTCCATGACAGATAAGAGTGAAACAGCTAATTCTTTATTTTACATATGAATGAAACTGAGGCTCATGGTACAGTTCCCTTAATTTCCTTTGTGCTGTGTGTGGGTGGATAGAGGGACATACAGGCAGCCTTGGTTTTGTTTTGGCTTAGACTTGTGACTTTACTGAGGAGGGAACTCTTGGTGAGGAAACCACTAATATCACTTAGTTACTGGTCTTCAAATCCATGTCTATAGCACTGAGCAGCTAAATTTAAATGAAGATCTTCCTGTCCCTGAGGCCAGTTCTCCATCACTATACCAAGCGCCTTCTCTGGTCTGCCATGAATTCTAACCAGAATGCTTCAAGAATCCAACTTCCATTGGCAGCCTTGGACAACTTTACATGGATGCCCAGAACAAGAACCCCCAAGGGCCTACAAGAAGGGTTCTTAGCCTGAGGGGCTATGAATAAGTTCCAGTAACTGCATTTCAATATTAATTGTTTTTTTTTGTAATCCTATGTATTCTATTTTACTCAATTAAAAACGTGATTCTGAGAAGGGGTCCATAGACTTCCCTGACACAGAAGAGTTTAAGAACTCCTACAATCCTGAAATAGCTCCTGAACCACTCAAGAAACATGAGTTCATGACTGATTTTGTCATAAGTGCGGCATATTCGAATCCTTGGAAAATGGTCAACTGGGTGTGCCCTACACGGCAGCTCTTTATTTCACACACATTAATCTAGCTCTAGGATGCTTGGGCTAGGTTCCCAGTGAGGTCTTGGCGATGCAAAGGAAAGGAATGGCATTCTCCAAGTCAGAAGTTTACATTGATTAGCATATTAAGTTCCCCAGAGCCCCTCAGTCTATAATTGTGCCAGAAAATGAAATGCCTGACAGTGGGGAAGAGTTCCATTGCTAGGCTTGGGAAGGTTCTATACATTCCTCTGGCTCCTCCTGTGGGTTTGGCTGTCCTCCCCCACCCTATGCCCACCCTCAGTAGCGCATACCACCACAGGCTGTAGGAAGGTGATGAAGGTGCAGAATCTGCCCCTCTCTTCAATCAGGGCCCGGCGTACAGCTTGTTTCTCTGTCTCCTCTAAGAGTAGGTACATGTCACTTACATCTTGGAGGGCATTGTCTAGCTGCGGTTGCAGGTCCCCCTTCCCTGTGGAGGACAGGAGGAGATGCCCAGATGCGGAGGCCACCCCTTCTCCCCAAGTGGGCCAAGCCTGGCTCCTCTCTGGGAGAAGGCCCAGCCACAGAGATGCCTCCTCCTTACTCAGCCTTCTCACCCCTCTCAAGTCTGAGGAAGGGTACAGAGAGTACCAGTCCTGACTGGCAAGGCAAAGCTTCTGCCTGCAGTGGGGGCTTTCCATAGGGCACAGGGGTAGAGGCTGGAGGGAAGGCATGGACCCACATGATGGGAGGAGCCCAGGGCCTTGTAGGGTCTCAATCTAGGGCAGAATATGCAGCGACCCATGCAGCAGGGTGGGTGTGGAGAGCTTGTCCCAGACAGGGAGGGCAGAGAAGGCACACAAAAACACACAAGTACAGAGGATGCCAAAAGCCAGAGCCAAAGCTGCAAAGCCACCTGGGGCCTCAGGTGTAGGGGAAGGGTCATCTGTTAAGCACAGGTCAGAGATGCCCTGCCCTGAGGCAGCAACATGGCGGGTGGAGAATGCAGACCCAAGCACACATGGGGCTCACCCACTTAGCTGAAAATAGAAGCAATGCATGTTGGGAACTGTTGCTTGGTGGTATAGAGAAAGGTGGCCAGGAGCAGAAGGACTAGATTTTCAGAGCCCCCCAGCCACCACTTGGGGCCTCGTCTGATGCAGGTCCCAAGAATAGGAACCTTTCACCCTCCATCCCCCCAGGACAGGTCTACTGAGAAGACTGTAAGAGCAGGAGAGAGGTGGCCACAAGACAGTTTCCCAGAATGCAGTTGGAGTGGGCAGATGAGGATGGGACAAGGCAAATGCTGAGCCTGCAGGTGGTTCAAAACACAGAGCTATGGCCTTTGTGGGCCCCAAGAACAGACTGGGAAATGTTTTCCATTCTGGTTACCTACTATGGTAAAGGCCAGTAGAGTCTTAGGGCTGTGCTATGAGGAAGGGGCACCTCCTCACTTTTTGGCCCTCCTGGGCAGCAAGGGGCAAGAACCAATGGAAAGACTTGAATTGCCCTGCTCCCTTAGCTGCTGACGGAGACAGTGGGGAGTGCAGTCCCAGAAGGAGGGAGCTGGCCCAAGCCCATACACATTGGTCTCAGCATTAGCCTCAGGGCTCACCCCAGATGACTGCCTCCCCAAGCAACAGTGTGGCAAGAGAGGGAAAGAAAGAAAATGAGAGAACGAAGGAAAGAGTGTGTATGAAGGACAGAAGATGAGATATAGGGGAAAGGGAGATAGGGTGTTAGCAGGGGCAGGGAGACATGTAATGAACCCCCTCTCACTGGCTGTGGGACAGCCTGATCTAGTAGGGATGGGACAGTCCCTGAGCTTATGGCCTGATCAGAGCTGAGTTCAGGTCCCACAATGGCTCCTTTCGCCAGTTTCCAGATGGCAGTAGGTTGGTTTGATGGCATTCTGCCTCAGACTGGCCATTTTCCCATGCTTGGGAAGATGGAATCATGCCTCCCTCCCTCCAGATCCTCCTGGGGAGTGGGAAGGGACACAATAACAGCTACTGGAGATCAAACTCACTGGGACATCAGAAAAGGGAGGACTCATGCAACCAGATGGAAAAGACTGACAGGAGACCTTACTGCCTTCCCACCCCGATCTCTCCAGGATGACCTGGCTTCCTTGATACTGTGGTCTGGAAAGGTTCATTCCAAGCCCCCTTGGAGTCATATGAGACAGAGAAATGCAACACAGACATTAAAGCAGGGTGAAGGGCTGGGAGAGGAGGGCCTGAGGAAGGGCCAGGGAGGCCAGCTGGAACAGACGGCGGCAACGTTTAACTTACCAAGTAGCTCTACAGGAAGGATGTGGGAGGGAGGAGAAAGAGAAGAAAGAGAGAGACAGAGAGAAAGAGAGAATGTGTGAAAGACAGCTGATGGACAGAGAGCTATTTCTCTCGTTTTGAGGGGAGGTAGGTGGGACCCCTTGACCCTCCCTGGGCTCCCTCTTAACAGCTCCCTTTGTGAGGTGGGAGGGGTCTTGAAGATGAGGTGGACAGTTTCTAGAGGGGCTTATGGTGTGTGTGTGTGTGTGTGTGTGTGTGTGTGTGTGTGTGTGCGCGCGCTCGCGCGCACATTTATGTTAGAGCTCTATCATCCTGAGGCTTCCTTAAAGCCAACCTGAGATCCCTCCCTAACATGCCAGCCAGGATGAACCCTGGTTAGCTGATTTTGCAAAAGACCAAGAGCCCACTTCTTTGGCCTCTTCCCTTCTTGGAACAATGAAAAGCACTGGGAGTTGCCCTGGTGGAAAGCCTGGAGATGTGCCGGCTCCCAGGGTCTGCCTGCTGTCCCATGCCAACCCTGACACTGCCTCCCCCACTGGGGATGGAGCAGATGCTGCCCACCCTTAGGCTCTTGGCTACAAAGGTCGGTGGACCTATATACCATCCACCATGTTCCTCCCAGTGTCTGTAACTAGAACACATTTCCTAGGGCTGGGGGCCCTACCTTTTCGGGCTTTCTTCTGTAGCTTTAATGTGTCTGATGATTTCTTCTTGATCTCATGGCGAGCCCGTTTGTATTCTAAATGGGAAGAGGAATAAAAACAAGACCCATGCCATGGGGGCCACTGAGATGTGGACCCAGTAACCACACCCTCCTGGCCCCCTTCCCTCTTCCTCCCTTCCTTCCTAAACACCTTTTGCATGGTCCTTGTCCAGCTGGTTGGCAGTTTTTTTCCAGTCCTCAATCCTCTCTTGCAGGGGGTTGATGAGGCTTTCCAACAGGGCGCTGCAAGAACCAGAGGCAGATTAGAAATGTAAATTCCCCATAGGCGGTGACCAGGTGGCATGTCCCCTCTGGGGGCAAGGGAGGGGTTTTACAGATAAACAAGGTTAGTTGTGAGGGAGAAGCTGGGTCCCTTCCCCCCCAGATTTGGAAGAATCAGGGGTGAGGAGGCCTCCCTGGGCTTAGCGTGGATCCCAGCCCCGGCCTCAGCCCCTGCCAACCCTACTCACTTGGTAAACTGACGAAGCTTGGTCTCAATGCTTCGGTGGCGCATGCACATTCGGGTGAGGGCTGAGCCAATGTCCCTTGTGGCCCCTGGAAAAACAAAAGTCCCCTCCATGCTGAGAGGCTGTCATGGGACAGATCTGGCTCCCCAGAGAGGCTCAAGGAGGGTGAGGTGGAGGGAGGGCCTGGGCTGTAGCTGCCACTACCTGGGACACCAAATCTCTGGCAAATCCCCCTGCTGGCCACCAGAGGGCGGTGTTTGCCAACAGAGATGTCCAGCACTGGGGACCAGCCAGCACCCTCCTGCTTGAACTTGGCCATCTCCCTATTTCCCTGTCCACCTCCCTGGATATCTTCCCAGTCTGCTCCCATGTTGTCCTCAAGCCTCTGCATGTCACCTGGCCCTGCCTAAGCCTAGCTGGGGAAGAGGAGCAGTGGGTAGGGAGGAAAAAGGGGGAAGGGTCATTGCTCAAGTCTCGGTACTTGAGGGTTTCATAGACACCCATAATGCAAAAGCTGGTAGGAAATCTTATAGGAAGGAGTTACATAGCCCTAGGACCCGACCTGGAGAGGATCTTGTCCAAGGTTAAGAACTGAGCTCCTCTCTGACTCCCCCAGGGCTCCTCTCTCTCCACCAGCTCCACTCCCACAAAGCCCTGGGGCTGGAGACCTCTCCAGGGTCTCCTGTTATCCCAGAGCTTGTGAGATGGGTGAACCCCCTCCTGGAGCCACGCTCACACTCACCCTCTATTACCCTGATCACTGCCACTGTCAGTGCTGAGAATGTCCTCTCTTCCTCAGCCAAACAGTTACATCCACCCAAGGCCCAGTTTAAGTATCACCACCGGATAGGACCAGGGGATTTACAGCTAGTGGGGATGCTGGTCAATCTAGTCCAACCTCCTCGTTTTCATAAAGAAGGAAACTGAGGCACAAAGAGGTAGAGTGACTTTCTGAGGTCACAAAGCTAGTCAGTCTTATCCAGGAGCTCAGGTCCTCTGTTTGGAATCCAGTGCCTCTCCACCTTTTATCACATATGCCTTCACCTTTGATATACAAGGATCCCATCTCCCTAATGAATGCTCTGAATGCTCTGGGAGGGCAGAGACTCCCCTGCCCTCAGCACTAAACAGAGTGCCTTGCATATTCCAAGTACCCTCCTAGCAAGATAGTGTAGGAAACCCCGAATTTGAAACCCGCCTTTCATGCTTACTAACTGTGTGACCCTGGGCAAGTCATTTACCCTCCCTCAGCATCAGTTTTCTCATCTGTAAAATAGGAATAAAAGTACCAACCCCCCATACTCTACCAGGGTTGGATCAAATGAGATAACGTATGTAAAGGGCTTTGTAAACCTTAAATCTTGGTCTAGAGGGCAGAACTAAATTCTAGGTGTCATTAACAGTAAACTCCAAGAGAATGGACTATAGCTTTTTTATACTTCATGTCTCCCTCAGCCCTGAACCTAACGGTTCTGCATACACAAGATGCTCAATAAATATTTGTTGAACTCGGTGGAACTGAATAAATACCAGATGCTTGAATGAAAATGGACACTGGATCTGTGGGGCTGGGATGCCAGTTGTCCTTGAGGGCTTGACTAGGGGCACATTCCTAACATGTCTGGAAGCTCCAAGCTTCAAGGAAGGATGGGCACAGGTCCAAGTGGCAGGGTCCACTACATGACTTGGACAGCTGGCATTCCCCTTTACCACTCCTCACCTCCACCCAGAGTATAGTGGCCAGGACCCACATTGCCACATGCCAGGGGCTGGCTCCCTCCCTTCAGGGAAGCTGGCAGTCAGTCTTGAAAAATATTGACCTATCTCCAACATCTCCATAGGTTTGCCAAGGACAAGAGTGGCAACCTTGGATGGTACCCTTCAGTGCTCCCAGCTGTTTCTGAGCCTAGTGTCAAGGAACCATCCCCAGAATTTCCCTTGTCATAGGGCTGATAGGCATTTGGGTAGAACCCCTAATGGTACCCCAGAAGAACACCACTAGAGAGAATGGCTGAGTTGCTTTTTAACTGGAAACTTAGATGGGGCTCATCTCTTTGAGGAATATAATGGGATAGTATTGTGCCACAGACAATGATGAAGGGGATGGCTTCAGAGAAACCTTGGAAGACTTATGAACTAATGCAGAATGAAGTGAGAACTAAGTAAACAATTTATGTCATAACAACACTGCGAAGACAACTCCCAAAGACCTGAGAACTATGGTCGGTGAATGACCAACCATGACCCCTCAGGACCAGTGATGCAGTCTGCTACCCACCTAATGATAGAGAAAGGATGGAATCAATATGTCGGATGAGACATACATTTTTGGTCAGGATCAACGTGGGAATTTGCTTTGTCTATGTATATTGATTACAGGAGGTTTTTTTTTCTTGTTCAGTGAGGGAGAAGGAAGCAAGAGGGAAAGAAAACGAATGAGGCAGCTAGGTAGTACAGTGAATTGAGCTCTGGACCTGGAGTCAGGAAGACCTGAGTTCAAATCCAGCCTCACATCCTTAATATCTGGGTAATGCTTTGCAAGTTATTTAACCTCTCTCAGCCTCTTTTCTCATCTGTAAAATGGGGATAATGATGGCACCAGTTGAGATAATATTTGTAAAGTGTGTTGCAAACTTTAAAGTGCTTTATAAACACTAATATTATATCCATTAAAATTTGTAAATGAAAAAGAAAGAGAATGGCTGAGCCCGCACACAGTCAGAGGAACAAAAAGGGGCCAGAGGCAGAATCTGGAATGATCCAAGACTCAGTCACACCAACACCCTACCCATCCGGGCTAGCCTTCGCCATTCCCAGGTCTTGGGAATCTACTCTCCACATTCCAAGACCCTCCAAACTCCCCGGAGCTGGGTGCTTGTCAGCACAGGGTGGTCATCCTGGTTCTGCTGCCCAGGGCTACTGCTTTCTCCATGGTGCTCAGGCTAAAAAACACAAGACTTAGGAGAGACATGATAGCTGAAGGGGAGATGAGGGGCTAGGCTTGTGCTGTTTGTTCTAGAGGGCAGAACCAGGAGCAATGGAAGAAGGATACAAAGAGGCCAATTTTGTTTTGATGTCAGGAAAACTTTCCCAACTCTCGGAGCTGTCCCAAGGCAGGATGGGGGCAGGAGAATGGGCTGCCCCAGAAGGGGTGGCCAGCTCCTCCTTGGAGGTCTGCCCGAGGCAGAGGCTGGGTGGGTACTTGTTGGATATTTTTACTGGGGATTCTGAGGTCATAAACTATAATCTAGAGCTAGAAGACATCTTAGAGGTCACTGGTCCAACCTCCTGATTTTGCACATGAGGAACTGAGGCCCAGAAATGTTAAGTGGCTTGCCCCAAGTCACACAGGATCTAAGGCAGGATCTGAACCCGGGGGAGAGATGTTAGACTTGTGTGCCTGTGGGCAGAACTGTTCCTTCCTCCCCCTCCTCAAACCCCTCTCCCAATCATCAACCTCCCTTACAGGTTCCAAAAAAGACAAAGAGGTCTGGACCAC
This sequence comes from Gymnobelideus leadbeateri, assembly GCA_011680675.1. Classification (NCBI taxonomy): domain Eukaryota; kingdom Metazoa; phylum Chordata; class Mammalia; order Diprotodontia; family Petauridae; genus Gymnobelideus; species Gymnobelideus leadbeateri. Next base: position 493,833 of record WOXC01005480.1, read on the forward strand.
GGGGGTCAGGAGGTCACTGGGGCGGTATAGGGAGTAATTTGCCCAAGTTAGTTTTGCTTTGGGTCCTCTATTGGGGAGGTGATGGGGGCACCAACGTTTAGCTCCTGTGCCCTGCAGGGCCCATGTTGGTCAGATCAGGTACAGCCCCCTTCCTGCTGTCCCTGCCTGAAAGATGCAGAATTCTCTTCAGAGGAAGATGTCATTGGGACTTCAAGGGTCCCTTCCTGTCTCTTCTCACAATGTGTTGAACCTATTGCCTGACTCAAGTATTTTTGCCTTTGGTAAGCACTTAACAAATCCTCGTTGACTGTTGACTGGTATCCTCCCTGAGTGTCCAGGCCCTTGACCACAGCTAGCTGTGTTCCCAGGACTCCTGGAAGTCCCCACCCAGCTCCACCACCACCTCCACCTCCATGACTCAGGGAGGTGATGTCTTGTTTCACTGCCCATCAGCCAGACTAGAGAACTCTGCCCAGTCTGACAGTGTGGGCTCTGTGTCTCAGTCCTAGGGTCATAATGAGCTTACTGTCCCAGAGTCAGGGTATGGAAGGAAAGAGTGGGAAGATAGAGGTGGGGTGGGAACACCGTGTCCAGCTGGCTATCAGCCGCTGGCTCCCACCCTGTTCAAAGCCAAGACTTGGTCATCCCTCATTCCTGGAGTGTTGTCCCACCAGCTCCTTTGGGGACAGACATGTGCCAACCCTGTAAGCCTTCCCTTTTCAGGAGGAGCAGTGTTTACTCTTCCTTGACCACCCAGTGCCTCAGTGGATGTCCCCTACACCTCACTGCCTTTTATGTACTCTACATTCCAGTCAAAGTGTTCCTTTTGCAAGACTTTATCTCCCAGCTCCATACCCTTGCATAGGCTGTGCCTCATGTCTGTAATGTCTTCCCTCCACACCTCTACCTCTTGGAAGCTCTGGCTCTTTTCAATATTCAATATTCTGGCTCCAATGCTACCTCCTACATTCCCCTCAGTTGGTATGGCCATCCTTCCTGATGTTAACATTGTACATGTATTGTATTCAGTCACATGAAAGCACGTTGTTTCCTCTTGGTAAAATGTAGGCTTCTTGAGGTCCAGGCCTTGTATTCCCAGTGCCTGGGACATAGTAGGTACTTAATAAATGATTGCTGAATGAATGCATGGATTTAATGGGGCAGTAGTAAAGTCATGTGCTAAGCCCGTCATCACCAATCCTCTGGAAAGCTACCGAGATAAAGAGAAGAAGTGCCAGGTCAACATCCATCTTATCCAATGTTCAATGCCATCTCTGCCATGGCGCCTTTAGGATCACCTTAATTTGAAATGATTGTTCATGGGCCTTTGAACACTTACTGCCTTAAGCTATTGGTTATAATTCACTGTCTGTCACCCCAGGGAGGGAGCTTCTCAAGGATAGGGACCCATGTCTGAAACTTCTTTTTAGAGGCAACTTAAAAAGCTCAGAAATAGAGTATTTATTAACTTACTTAAAACTAATTAAAATTAGTTAATTTATTAACTAAGTATTTATTTGATTTAATATTAAATTAAAATTAGTTAATTTAATTTATTAACTGGTAAGTATTTATTAATTGATTAACTGGTCAGTCAATGAACTGTACAGCCCACTCATTTTACAGATGAGGAAATTGAGGCCCACAGAGGTCAATTAACTTGCTCAAGGTCAGGAATTAAATGGCAGAAGCAGGTTTTGAATCCAGGCTTCCTGAATCTAAATCTAGTGTTCCTTCCCAGGAGACCAGGCTGTCTCCCATCTATCTGCAGCTATCCTTGGAGCCCAGGGTCTCTCCAGTCCTTGCTGAGATCAGCACCCAGAGGGATGGAACTCTCTGGACCACAAGCTCCCTTTCACCTCGAGTCTTTTTGTTAGGACAAGGGGCAGACAGCTCCAAAAGGTGTCCATCCCATTTGATGGAATCAGATGGAGTCTCTGGTCTCCCCCATCTCAGCCCTGGCCCTGGAATTGTCCATGGTGCTGTTTGCTCATTAGACACTATGGACTGATACCAGAATACCTGGCCTCTACAGAGTTCAAAACCCTCTTCAGACATGATCTCACTTGTCCTTGGTATGCACCTTTAGGAATGGAGAATGGTAATTATCCTCATCTCATGGAATGGTGGGGAAAGGAGGCCCAGAAAAGTCAAGCCACTTGCCCAATAATGCAGAGAAAGTCTGAGAACCCGACTCTGTCTTCGCCCCTTTCTGCTGGTTATGGCATTCCACATCCCTGGTGCTTTCTGCATCACTTGTCCCTGTTTTATTCCCTGGCTCCCACTTCCCTCCCCTCCTCATTCCCATTTCCAGCCTCATACCTCGGGTGTTGGTGGCCATATCCGCCACTTTCTGGAAAGCATCCAGGAAAGCAACTGCAGCCAGGACTGTGGTCCTGAGGGAGATAGGAGAATGGTAGAGTCATCAGAATAGCTGACTCTCTTGCAGCCCACCCCTGATCAAAGTCAAGAGTCTGAGCTCTGGATCCTTCCCAAAGGGATAAGATTTAACCAAACAGCTGGGAGGAAGCTCCAGGGTACCTCTGTTCTCCTAGGCCACCTGGCCCATGCCAGCTGGGCACCAGAAGAGGGAGTGGGCAACAGGACGAGCTTGGGCTGCCCATTGGGGATCTCACAGATGGCTTCTTTGGGGCACCCAGTCCCACCCCATCCCCATGCTGCTGAGGAGTAACTGTACTGCCTTACCTGAGCTGAGAGTGTAGCTTAGTGGCTTTTGAATTGAAGTCTTCCCAGATGGGATAGGAGCTCTGTAGGGAGGAAGAGAAAAGAGGGAGAAAGGCAGGTGACATAAACAATAGTGAAAGGCAATTGCTCCTTAAAATTCAGTCCAGACTTTCTGTTATCATTTGTTACCCGCCAAAGAATAGAAAATGGGGCCATTCCTAGCCTCCAATGACCCAAGGACCTATAAAAATTCTGTAGGCATGGGTATTCCTCCTGAGGCTGACTGCACCTCTTTATCACTTAGTAAATAGTCTTCAAGAGTTGGTGTGGCCAAAAATGGATGCCCATGGCAGCCTGGTGATGATCCTCTCTGAAATGGGCAAGGTTGGTCACTGGACAACATATACGTATGTAGTCCTTCTCTAGGACCTACTTCAGTGAATCAGCAATTATCAGGTGCCTGCTGTATGCCGAGCACTGGGGATGCAGACAAAAGTGAAAATGGCTCCTGCCCTCAAGAAGCTTACTTTCTACTTGAACCTTTACAGCTTGTTAAGAGTTCTCTGAGCTTGTCTTCATTGATGTAGCCTCTGAGGTCATGAAGCCATGAGGGGGAATCAGAGGAGGGCTTTGGCAGATGGAGTATTTTTCATAATGTGGCAAAAATGGAGGAGGAAACTTTGTCCTGTACCCTGTGGAGACCCCAGAGCCTGCTCAGAGCCCTCATGCTCCCTTTCTGGGTCCTTGGCAAAGGCATGTGGCCCACTTCTTCCTTTAGTGCCCCACGAATCACAAGAGACCTAGGATTCTTGTGGTTTTCTCTATTCTAGCAGCTGTTGCTCTAGGTATGTTAGCTGCCTTGGGACTGAATCTTGTTGACCTTGTATTGGCAGACAAAGGCAGGGGGGATCAGGGAAGAAGGGTTTTAAAATTGTTAGGATCGTGGATTTACAGCTAGAAGGGCTCTTAGAGGCTCATTTTACAGATGAGGAAACTGAGGCCCAGGAAATGGGGCACTTGCCCAACATGACAAGCCAAATCCAGGATCTGAAACCAGTTCTCACTCTTTCCACTGTGTGCCATCTAGGGCAGGGTGTTGGCAAAGCAGACAAGAGTGACCTAGAGGATTAGTTTCCCAGACCTTACCCACTGTCCTTGCATTGGTCAATACCTTAGGGGAGGGGAGAGGACTCAAGCCAAGAAGTTCACCCCAGTGTCTAGCCTAAATGGCCATTCTTTCATCCCTATTCCTCTAGCTCTGCCCTTAGGGGAAATGAATTGTGAATGGCCATCCCTGTCCAAAGGACAACCCTATCCAGACTTTCCACTATTACTGTTCTCCACTCCCTAACCTCAAAGGAATGGGCAGGATATGGACTGAGGAGAGGACACCTCAAACCCCAGAACTATATTTGCTTTCAGAGTAATTCACCTACTTAACATTTTAAAAAATAATATTTGTTAGGGTTTTTTGTTGTTTCCTATCACCTACATTTCCTAATGAGGGGGGATATTCACCAAAACTAACGTATTGAAAAAGTCTGACATTGTATTCAGCATTCCACACCCATTGACCATCACCTTTTCAGAGGTACCTTTCAAGAAGCCTTAAGTTACATATCTGTTAGGCCTGCTTGGCTTACAATGGGCCCAGAAACCCAATTTGACCCAAGAACATAAAATACCCCTACGATGGCCCTTGGAGTCATTTCAGATAGCTCCATGGCTACCCCTGACCCCTATCAGCTCCCAGGGGGAGTTGATACATATATTTATAGAGAGAATCTATATGTATATATTTATACATGTGTGGATAAATAAACAGGGACACAAAGGCACAGAAAGGGACATTCATTAGCTCTGGGTCACACAATAATTGCAGATAGAAGGTAGTGGCAGAGACCATGTCCCCATATTCTAAGGATGTTCTTTCCCCCTGAATGATGAGATAGCCCCTCTCTCACAGCTGGTTTGGGGGGCTATCTTTGAGCCTCAAGGGTCCCCACAAACAATGCCTGCTGCTGCTCTTGAGATGTTCCTTTTCCCTGGCCCTATTGTGCCCCTTCTACTTCCCACCTTAAGATAAGGTCTATAGCTGGTGACTCTGACATGAGTTGCCCAGGCCATGCCCTTCCTGGGGGGGCTGGCTCTGAGATTGGAATGGTCATGGTGGCTATGCTGGGTCCTGCTGGCTTTAGGGGGACAGCCAGCCACCCAGGCCCTGAATGAGGCACTTGTACTGGGGACAGAAGTACCTTTCTCTTCCCAATGGTGGGGAAGAAGGAGGGGGGAAACAGTATGGCCTTTATCCCGGCCTGGCCCAAAGAGGAGGAAGGAGTTTCCCGTCTGGGTCCAGTGAGGGGAGGCTGACACTTCCCCCCAAGGCCCAAATTGGAGCTGTTGTGTTTAGCTTT
>WOXC01005481.1:0-73272 GCA_011680675.1 Gymnobelideus leadbeateri
CTCTTCTTCTTCTTCCTCTTCTTCTTCTTTTTCTTCTTCTTCTCCTTCTCCTCCTCCTCCTCCTCCTCCTCCTCCTCCTCCTCCTCCTCCTTCTCCTTCTTCTTCTTCTTCTTCTTCTTCTTCTTCTTCTTCTTCTTCTTCTTCTTCTTCTTCTTCTTCTTCTTCTTCTTCTTCTTCTTCTTCTTCTTCTCCCTGTCTCCTCTACCTTTCTCCAGCCCTCTCTGCCTCTACACACCTTCCCCTCATTACTACTGGCTGAGAAATGATTTCCTTCCTGAAGCAGAGCTCTTAATAAACTGCTGGAAGATGAAGTTATGTTCATAACTGCATCCCCTGCCAGTAAAAACAAGCCCTTTCTCGAACACGCTTTTGGCAAACTGTCCTGATAATTGTTACACTTCTATGCAAGTATATATGCCTAGGCAAATTAGTAAAATTGATAAAAGTTTTAGCAGTTGTTCCCTACCCATCCACCCAATCTTGACTCTTACCTCTGAGGCATCTGTCCAGTCAGCCCATTACTCTGGGACTTCTTGCCTAGGGCCAGAACCACATGACTATTTGCCCTTGCAATTGCCACAATTAGCCTTTCTCCATCCTCAAAACTTTAGCCTTTCTCCTCCACTGCAAGTTACTGACTCCAAATCTTATCCTTTCAAGATTGATCTCTGTGCCTTACATGTTGACAACTATATTATTTGTGATGTGAGAAAAGGATAAAGGAAATCACCAGGGACTTTCCTTTTTTTTTCTAGGTAACATGTGCAACATATGTAGCCTCCTGGAAACTACATCTACTTTGTCTAACTTGAAAGAAGGGAATTTTAGGTCATTCAGGAAAGGAAAGTCAGTCCCTTGGCAAGCCGATAGGGATGAGCTTTGGTCACCAGAACCTCTTAAATCTTACTGTATAATGTTAACTTACATTGTCTTAGTGTAAGTTGGAAAACTCTGGATAATATGAAACCTGGATTATCTAGCTCTCCCAGAGTTAGATTTTCAGATTTCCTAAAGGGGTTGGGGAAGACTAGTTTAAGCCCACAGCAGCTACATTCCCCCCATTTTGGGGCCCAGTGACTTGTACCCCAGTTCCATTTAAGCACTTATCATTAGATTAGCTTTTACAAAGAGATATTAACTAAAAACTATAGCTAGAACAAATGTACACATTATTTCTCCCAACATCTTACAAGCATAATTCCTCCAACATGATCTATGGGAACAGTGTAGGAATACTTATAATTTAGTTCAAGTCCTACATAGCATTTGTCTCAATAAATTCATGTTCAAAGTCAGTATTATTGCTGGCTTCTGCTGCATTGACAGCAACATCCAGTTTTGATGCCTGGCTTCCTGAATCCCTGTGGTTTTTGGTCTCAGCCCAGATCATAGACTCTTCTTCCTACACCTAGTTCAAAAAGAACAAATTAAAAAATCAAAGATTTCATTCTGTTTCTCCATCCACGTGGACTAGGAGGGGCCCTCAGGTTCCCCTCCTCCTCCTCACTGTATTGAGTAAGTAAAAGAATCACCTTCAACCTCAAACCCGACTGTAAGCAAAAGGCACAAGTGTTGCTGTTAGGCCGTTTTAAGACAACAGCAACTTCAGTTTCAAAAGTTAATAGGAAAAAGGATGCTCCCAACTATGTGGCTGGCCAAAGTGAAAAACCCGTGCAAGATCCAGTTCTGCAGGGTCCTGAAAGTGGTTCCTCAGGGTCTTCCACCTGGATTATGCTAGGTTACATTGTCTGCACATGCTGTACTCCATTCTTAAGATCACAGAAATGGACTGAAGGGCACCATAAAAGCCACAGAGTCCGTCTCCTTCACTTTGCACATGAGGAGGTAAACTGATGCCTCTAAGTTCACACAGTTAATAGCAAAGCTAGGGTTCAAATCCACGTCCTCTGATTCAAAATCTAGGGCTTGTGTGTAATACTTTTTATGGTTTGCTAAGTGCTCTCACATACGTTATCTTATTTTTTTTCTTCAGAACAACTTTGCAAACTAGACACAGTATATAATCATAGGTCATAAAGGTCACAGAATTTAAGCACTTCAACTGAAATTAGATATAACAAACTATACACTCTTTACTTTATAGATGAGGAAACTAAGACCTAAACAGATTTCCTTTTTTTGGAGAGAAATATGTCCTATATATCCTATATATTCAGACATAATATTTCTCCTGACTTATAGTTCCACATCAACAACTGATTGCTTAAAATTTTTATATGGATTTTCAATGGGATTTTTCAAGCTTATTATGTCTAAAATGGAACTTTATCTTATCCCATAACCCCTATCATGCCATTTCTTCTCCATGTTTCCCTAGTTCTGTCAAGGGTAGCACTATCCTTCCAGTCACCTGGATTCTATACTGGAAAGTTATCCTTGAGTCTTTTCTCTCCTTTATCTGTCTCCCTGTCCCATAACCAATTAGTTAATAAGTTTTGTTGATTCTATCTCTATGCTCTCTCACATCTTTTCCCCTTTCTCTACTAATATGGCCATGGCCCAGTTCAGGCCCTTATCATTTATTTCTTGGAATATTGTGCTTGTTTCCTTGCTTCTAGTTTCTCTTCTCTCTAATCTATCTTACACCAAACTGTCAGAATAATCTTGCTAAAGAAGTCATGCTGTTTTTCTTTTCTTTCCTGATAGCACTTCAGAAGAGACACATGCTTTAGGTATTTAGATGGGGAGAGGCTTCAGGGCTCTACCTGAAGCCTACATGTAGCCCATGAATATAGGCTTTTGTTATCTATACATTGTACTTATTTCCATTTCTGGTAAAGGACACTGGGGATAGTTATGAGTTTGTGAGATTCAAAAGATCAGGAGAGTGAGCTACCAAAAATCCAAGAGCAGGAGTCTGCTGGAAAAGCAGATAGTGAGGAAGTGAAGACTTGAGTGACCTATTTGACTGAGCACAGAAGGAGCAGCTACATAGAACAATGGATACAGTGCTGGACCTGATGTCAAGAAGACTTCTCTAGACCTCAGTTTTCTCATCTGTCAAATGAAAATAATAATACCTACCCCCAAGGGTTGTTGTAAGTATAATGACATCTATCTCCAGGTTGCTGTAAAGGGCCTTCCAAAACTCAGAGTACTACATATGTGTGTGTGTGTGTGTGTGTGTGTGTGTATATGTGTATATATATAAACACATATATATGTAGATATCTACATATATATATAAGTGCTAGCTATTATTATTATTCACTATTAAACATTCTAGGATATCATGAGCTATTTTTTTTTGCTTAAATTTCCTCCAATAGCATCTTCTTTGTCCAAAAGTGGTCCCAGAAAGAAAATTTCAATCAATGTTTCATTAATTTTTAAGGAGACCAATTCAGATCCCACCTGGGTTATGAGAGGCAATGTGGCGTCACTAGAATAGCATTGGCCTGGGAGTGAGAAGCCCTGGGTTTCTAATAGCAATCCAGTCACCAGCTATGCATCATTGGGCAACTTGCATGATTGCTCTTGATCTGTTTCCTTGTCATTAAAATGAAAAAGATTATATTAGCTCTAAAATCATAAGATCTTTTATAGGGCTTTCAGATTTACAAATAATGTTTCTCTTGATTTTATTACCAACTGTGGGCCCCTCACTGAATAAACAGGAAGGAGGAATTTGGGAGGGAGGAGAGGTTGTGAAGCTGCCACAATAAATCCCAAATCATAGTATTCACAATCAGAGCTTTGTGGAGTGAGACGTGTGCTACACTGGAAGTCAGAAGGCATAGGGGTGGATCCTGTTTCTGTAACTCCATGACTTGCTAACTTTATGACACTGGTCAAACCACTTGCCTTCTCTGAGTCTCAGTTTCTTCATCTATAAAATTAGGTTGGTTAGACTAGCTGATTTCTAAGGTCCCTTCATGCCCTACATCTATGATTCTATGTATTACCTCTCATTCACAGAGCTGCCATTAGGCAATTTTGTGTAGGAGGCAAGGGAGGAAGAGCTTATTGTTATATAGCTGGTGGGAGAAAGGAAGTGTGTATCTATGACATGTCAAAGTTATTGTGATATTGAAGGACTGCTACAGGGAAAGCCAGAATAGAAGTTGGGTAGTGGGGAGGGGAAGGATCACTGAGGAAGCCAGTAATCAGTAGAATGAGGCTGCTGTCACCTGGAAGGATGCCAAATGGTAGGGAAGGGGAGGAAGCAAACCACAGGTTGGTGTTATTGGTGTGTACTATGTTTTGGCACCTTTTAGAGATTTTAGCTTTGGTTGCCCTACCATAATCCTCTGCTGATTTTCACTACACTTAAACAAGGACCTTCGCTAGAAATCTTCATTCATTCAAATTCAGATTTGGAACTCATCATACATGGAATCAGTGTCTAGCCTGAAACTCTATGCAATATATAGCACAAACACATATGTAATAAGTGTTCACTCATAAGAAACAAATGATCTCATGAAAGTGAAGCCACACATACATAGGCAAACATCAGAGAGGATACAGCCAAAACATTTGCAAAATATTTGCACAGGCTACTTTATTTCAGCCAAACATATGTTCCTGAAAACATCTGAATGGTCCTGACTGCACAAATATTTTTGTAAGCATTTGAACTAGCTGCTACTTCACATTTATAAAATCACTAGAATGCTTTGAAAAATCATTTTGAGTCTTTCTTCAAAAAGATCTACTATTGGTCCACGTTTTCAAAGTATTGATTCATTAAAAATATTGCCCAGCAGTATATTGTTAATATAAGCAATCGTGGCAATAAAAGAATATAGATATATCACACTTAAATAGACAGATATATTACAAAAGAACTAATTAGAAAATGGATTTTGGTAAATCAAATTTCATTTCTTCATTAACTTTCATATGAAAATCAAGGTATATTTCAACAGAAAAAAATTTTGGTCTAAAAAATACTAAATTCAAATTTGAAGAGTCCAACTTTTGAAAATCACAAGTATAAAAGAAAATAAATAAATTCTACTAAAATAATGGAAGATTACTCAAAATACTTTAAAATACAATTGAATGTGTTATATCTACTATACTTTGTGGAAGACTGATCTGTAGGAAAGAGAAATGTGAAGGAATGTTTCCACTTCTTTTGCTATATGACCTTGATAAATAAATCCAATTCATCAGATGTTTGCTAAGCAACTATTAAATTTAAGCCACAGGGAATAGACAGGAAACTGTCTTAATGGTAGAGGAGTCATTCCTGCATCCTCTGTTTACATTCACACCACTGGCAAACTAGAAACAAGAATGAAAATGAGAAAACTATATGGCATGCAACAACTCCAATGTGATCTATTTGAATGAGTAATTAATGCCAAAAATGTGAAAAAGATGGAGAGAATTAGGTTGGTAATGATGAAAACACTAAACTTCATAAGATGTTTAAGTGATATAAATCAATCATCATAATAAAGAGTCCAGCAGAGCTCCAAACCATCATTAGTCAACACACATTCAACTTATTTACTATGCAGAGAAATATGGCAGCCAGGAGAAATACCAGTTTAGAAATATAAACACTTGTAAAATCTTACAAAGAAAGACAGTGGAAGCCTATAAGCAGTATAAAATAGTGAAAAGCAGTGGAGGGGTAAACTAGTTTTAAAAAAGTTCTTAAAGAGACACAGCTAGGGACATATCTGGATAAAACTAAAAGGCAGCAAAAGGAAGAAAAATGGAAAAAATCTGAAAAAATTCATAACTATTTTCTTCTTCTTCACTATTAATGACAATGAAGTCATAATATTTGAACTCTAGCCTCATCATCCCAGAGATTCTTCTAGAGGAAGAAGAAATGGAACTGAAGAGGATAAAGATGGGAAAACAACTGATCTGTATCAAGTGAATATAGAGTGAGTCTGTGCTAAAAGCAACATAATTTTGAGAGCATAGATGGATTGAATATCAAAATATCTGAAGAACAGAAAGACACCAAAGGTAAGTGTGGGATGGGTGTGGGGGGGAGGAAAGGACCTTATTAGGACATCAATAACCACTGACACAAATGTCTGAGAATACTATATACACTCATTGAGGGAATCATTGATGAAGGTATTAAATTGGAATAAGAAATAGACTTTTGTCAGTGACATTAAAAGGGAAACAATTAACTGGGGAAAAATCTTTGCAGTAATTTTTTTCCCATAATGGTTTCACTTTCAAGATATATATGGAACTGATTCAAATTGTTAAACTATCTAAAGATATTAATAGATAGTTTTCAATGGAAAAAGGCCAGGTTGTTTATAGACAATTGACAAAAGATATTCTAAATCACTACTAATTAGAAAAATTCAAATTAAAACAATTTTGAGACTGCCTGACATCCAGTGGCATCACTGACAAAAAAAAAAAAAGAGAAAATGATAAATGTTGGAGAGACTATGGAAAAACAGATATATTGATTCACTATTTGTGGACCTATAAATGGGTACAAAGATTATACTCAAAAATGACTAAACAATACATGTCCTTTGACTCAGATATATTGCTAGCCTATATAAAAAAAATTCAAAGAAAGAAGAAAAGGTCCTGTTTATAGCAGATCTTTTTATGGAAAACTGGAAATTCAGAGATTGTCCAATGACTGAAGAATGACCAACTAAAATTTGGAATATGAATGTGATGAAATATTGTTGTGGTATAAGAAATGAGAAAATAGATGATTTCAAAAAGATTCAGGGGGCGGCTAGGTGGCGCAGTGAGTAGAGCGTTGGCCCTGGAGTCAGAAGGACCTGATTTCGGATCCGACCTCAGACACAACGCACACACAAACAAAAACCTAGCTGTGTGACCTTGGGCAAGTTACTTAACCCCAATTGCCCTCCAAAAAAGCAAAAAAAAATATTCAGATAGATATGTGGACCGTTAGAGAGTGAAATGAGCATAACAGAACAATTTATAGTATAATACCATAAATGTAAAAATGAATGATTATGAAGACTTCTATAAACTGATAAATAATGGAATGAGAAAAACCAGATTAAGTTATATGAAAACAACATTATAAAAACAACTTTATAAACAATAATCAATACAATGACCCCTGATGATTACAGAGAACCAATAATGAAATGTGTTATCCATTATAAAGACATGATAGATTAAGGGTACAGAACAAGAAATATATCTTTTTCTATCTCTATCTATACATACACACATTTATACATATATGTGTATTTATATATAGCCATTGTGAGATGTTTTATTTAGCTATGAAGATCTGTTACAAGATATTAAATAGATTTCTGATATTTAAAAAAGTGGGGGAACTAGAGATAAGTCTTGCATGAATTTTCATTTGAGTTTATTATATTATTAATTTTACTTAACTGCTTTACTTTGATACATGAGAACTCTCATGAAATAGATGTAATCTGTAAATGTAATATAAAGAAAACACATCAATAAAGCTAAAAGAAAACAAAAAAAGAATTATAAGAAGGCAAAAAAGGATTTTACATAATCCTCTTTTTGTAGTTGGCTGTCTATTGAAAAAACATTTGATTTGGTAGAGCAAAATATTACCTTTAAGACATTCCTTCAGTAAGTTATGTTCCAAATCTAATCACTGGGAACTAATGTAGGGTCCAAGAGCTGGAGACCTATGCCTATGCCCTTTCCAATAAAGGACCCATCTCCTCTGAATCCACATGTGTGGTACATACTGAATTTGAGGGGTTGACTCCTTTTCTCATATTTTTCCAATCATTCACCCCTTCTCCCATCCCAGCATCGTGTGGAAAAATTTTCATAATTCTTAAGTTTTGGTTCATGTCTAGGAACTTCACAAAGGGATTATCAAAAAGGTATGCACTACACGATATCAGGTATGGGACAGGTATTTATTTCTTACATGTAAAAGGATTGCTAAAAACAAGACACTCACAATTGAGTAGTAACAAAGATTTGAAACAGGACCTAGTAACTTAACTACCATTAACTACTATAAATACTCATAGGAGGCTGATACTTAATTCTCATAGGAATATAAAGCAATCTGTTGGATTGCTAAAGAGACATTGCATTTCACTTCAGTTCTTCACTGTTCCCTTAAAGGCTATGTCTTTTGGTTAGCAAGGTCAGGGCTCTTCTTGTTAATGATCATCTTCTATGATCTAGACATTTACTACTGCCAACAATATGATCTAATCAAAGAGATCCAGGACCTCCACGCTCTAGAACTCATAAGAATGCCTCTAAGCCTGGAAAGAGTCATCAAGATGTTCATGATTGGTCACCTATATGTAATGGCAAACAAAGTACTTAGTGCCTTGTTTCAGCTATTTAATTATTTAGCACCTTGTTTCAGTTCAAGTTTCTTTTAAGCCTTGCCCATGATTATATCAATTCTTTGTTAAGAAACAGAACTTGTGAACCCCACAGTGGGGGGAACTTGGTGATGCAACAGGAAAGGGCAGAACATGGAGGATCTAATGACCATATATAAGGAGGAACCCAAGTTGGGAAAGAGCAGAACTGAGAAGAGAACACTTGTGGTGGCAGTGTTGAGAAGGAGAAAACTTGTGGTATTACGGCACTCTGTTTGTCTGTTTTGTCTGTGTTGACTTGTGTTTGTAATACTTTGTATGGAAGCCCTAGGACCTTACTGGAAACCCTGAAAGAGGATTTTCTTGTTGACTGTTTATAGAAATCCTGGAGGAGGGTTTTGGAGGCCCTGGGACTATACTGATAATTTGTGTTGAGTTCTCAGACCTTGTTGGTGGGTCCGTGTTGATTTTACAGGCAGATAGTGAACTGATGCTTCTACTGCCAATGTGCATGAATGTTGTTTTGGCTCTGTCAAGCTTTGTCTTCCCAGAAACAGAAACAGAAACTATAAAGGACTTGAGGTGGACTGGACACTGTGAACTTCAATATGGAACAAGAACTGGATGAGGGGCTGGACTAGGAGCTGAGAGCTGCCTACCTTTTAATCCAGGTGACAGTTGGGTAGATTCAGGCAGGAGCTGGACCCATGGAAGAGGAAACACAGAATCTGAGAGCCAGCCTCAAGTGAGGATAAAAAAGATCTCTTCTTGGGTACTTACTGATGACTAAGAAGATCATGATTTCCTGTGGCCTGGGATTGGAGAATTTTGTACTACAGAGATTAAGACAATGTGACCTAGGGGTGGAGAACTTTGACCTTTGTACTTTGTGTCCCCTAAGTAGGCGTGTTCCTTAAGGATTATTGAGTTAAAGACTTACTGAATGATATCTTTTGTTTAAAACTATGTGGCCACTTTGGTGAAAACTATGTGGCCACTTTAGTGATAAGTTGTTATGTTATAACATTGTGAATGCTGTACTTTGATTTCTGTGCATGTTTTGCCTTAATTTACTGCTGAATAAATAGAGAGTTCTCTATACTATGTGATCAGAACCTTAAAGCTATTCATAGCAGCAGTCCTCTGGAAAGCTGCTCATGCTTGGCTTTACACTATACTCTAGAAAAGAACCAAAATAGAGGAGGAAACCAGTGTTCTGAGAATCTCAGGCTTTTCTCACCAATGCATATGCTTTGGTTACAGACACATGACAGATGGGGTGGGAAAAAAGGTGAATTACCCTTCCCCCTATCCCTCACAGGAAGTCCCATAGTTAAATGATATTAAGTAAAGGATTGAAGGAAAATGAGAACAAGAGGTAGAGTCACTTACTTTTAAAAGGTCCACTGAAACACTGGCCCTTCCTGTTCAGTGGCCAATAGGAGGATGACTTTGTCATCTACAAAGCACCTGAATCCTTCAGTGCTGAGTCACCATGGCCATCTGGAAGATGTCAGGGAATTCATCATTCTTAAAGCACTGAAATGCTGAGCTAGTGTACATAGTTGTCTGGAAGCAACCAGGGAAGCTCTGTGCAAGCCTCAGTGAGATTTAAATATGTAAAAATTATATATTTCCTTAATGAATGATAAAGTATGTACTGAAATACTACATGTCAAGTAGTGTTTTATGTTTTAGGGATGCAAAGAGAAAAAGAGAGACCATTCTTATGCTCAGCAAACCCATACTCTATTTGAAGGAGACAAACCATAAAAGAACATTTAGCTACAAGGTAGATAGAAAGATGAGAGTTATTAAGGGCACATAAATGTTTTAAAAATTGGTATCAGAGGAGGAACAGAGCCAAGGTCAGAAGGTGAAAAGAAGGGGGAAGATGGTGATCACAACAAAGAGAGTTGTTTTTTCTGTACCTAGCCTGGTCTTGCCTATAGACTCTTAAGTTCATAAGTGATGAGTTAATGGTGGCAAGAGTCATTTGGAGGCCCATTTGCATGACAGGTCATCCCAGACTAGGAAAAACACAAGGCTTCAGGGATTTCACTCTCTGTGCTTCAAAGGATGCTGAATCCTATATTCTTGATTCTTTCATCTAATGACCAGGCCTACTAGACAAGTGAGTCCATCTTTTAGGAACTGAGTTATGTTGTCTACAATCTTTTATTTATTTGCAAGAAGAGAGGGTATAGAAATTAAACAAGCTGGAACTGATCATCTCATAGGATTAATTTCAAAGAGAACCCTAGTGTTGTCTGGAAATCAGCTGGGTCTAGGAGAAGCTACAGATGTACAGCTAAATGGTAGATATTTTATTAGCTATTGTTCATTACTTTTATTTTTCCTATGCTGAGTATGCAGTTAAGGATGTTTTTTTCTCCCTCTGTTCACTTGGAGAGTCAACAGTATTATGCCAGTCATGTAGTTAGGCTACATGAAATAAAGCAGGTTCAGAGAAGGGGGAGAGGTACTGGCTATCAGAGGTGATGGCTTGAGAGCTAAATCTGACTAGGTTAATCCACAACAATCTATACCCCCTAGATAGCAGGTAAGTGCTGCCCTGTAGAGAGAGGCAGAGCTAAAGGATAGAAGGTCATCTACTTTCTGAGAACCACAGAGAGCTCAGCACTTTCTCAGCACTTCTGACCAGTAGGGTGCATGTACACAACTATCAAGGTGAGTGTGGGGCTGACTACCCAATACCTCATCCTTCTGCTAAACAGGACCAAGGTAGTGGTCCTCTATGTCACCTAAGGTTTAAGTGTAACATAAGTAAGTTGGATTATATTATCTCTAAAATCCATTTTAACCCTAAATTTTATGATCTTTATTTATTTCAGGTCAGTTTCATTTTTCTTTTTTGTCTGTTTATTGTGCAAACCTATGATTTCATTGGTAGATAAAATGTTCTCCACCAATTCAGTTTTACAACTGCTCTTTAAATAATTGTTTAGAATACTGCCTGAGGTAGTGAGAGATTAAGGGACTTGCCAGAAAACTAGTATCAGAGATAGAACCTGAACCCGGATCTTCATTGACTGTGAACCCAGCTCCATCCACTACAATATGGTTCGTGTGTGTGTGTGTGTGTGTGTGTGTGTGTGTGTGTGTGTGTGTGTGTGTGTGTGTGTGTGAGAGAGAGAGAGAGAGAGAGAGAGAGAGAGAGAGAGAGAGAGAGATTGACAGAGACAGAGACAGAGAGTACAAGTCTGAATGACTATCCTAAAGGGACTTATTCTCTACTCTTTGAGGAATTTATCATGTTCCCTTCTTTATAACTCTAAGTTGTTGATTTATTTAACACTATGGATTAATATTGTTAATGGAAGAGTTCTATTTGGCATGATTGTCAAGGTTTTTTTTTTTTAATTGCAAATGACCTTTTACATAGCAAATTCCCTGGAAAAGAATTATTTAAATAATTCATTGTTTCTGTAAAGACAGGTTTCCTTTAAGTTAGATACTCTCATAATTTCTAGAATAGTTAAACCCAAGGGAAAAACTTAGGGAATGGACTCCCATTTACCTAAAAGAATGGGAAACATCTTGTGACTTTGGAAGGAGGAGTAGAGCTATGCTTTTTTTCCCCAAAAGAGATGCACAAGGCATATGTGCAATGGGGCACTTTTAAAACAGCTCACTCTCCAGTATTTTCATGTTCATTGTTACAGGAGGCTTTGTGTCACAAAAATCTATGATACCTTCTTCATGACAAAAACAACAACAGACTCTAAGACAAGTCTCTATTAAACCTCTGATCTAATAAGAAAAAAAGGAGCAATGTCCATGCTTGAAATAAAGGAATGAAATTGTAAAGCAAAATCTGAACTCTCAAAGAATGTAAATGAAAGGAAGCTAGGTGGCATAATGGTCTTGGAGTCAGAAGGACCTGAGTTCAAATCTGGCCTCAGGTACTTGCTAGCTGTGTGACCCTGGGCAAGTCAGTTAACCCCCACTGTTCCCCTTCTCCCCAAAAAAGAATGCAAAGGAGATTTTCTTATTTGCTTTGTCAATAATAGAGAACATAGTTTTGTTAGATATTAAGTAAGATAAAATAACAAAAAAATTTTAAGGATACTGGTTACAGAAAGCATTAAGGATCCTTTATCTAACTTTTCAAGGGATAGCCTCATTATCAACTGAAATAAAGAATTTCTCCCCCATGGAGAAATCTATGATGACTGTTTGTTTTTTTTGGGGGGGGGGATAGTTATATTTTTCTTTCACATAAATTTGATCATCTTCATGATTTTTGAGGCATTCATTTGCTTTTACTATTTTAGAAATGCCATTTTTGTGAAATTGTAGTGATTCACCATTCCCTAACTTAAGCATCCACAGAAAAGAGAACATAAGCCATATTTACGATTTTCAGGAAAACTGGATTCTGGCACAATATGTCTGATATTTAGACATTTTCATGATTGAAGCTGATCATTGTGTTCAAATGAAATATTTTACAAAGTTCAGTATGAAGCATTAAGTCACCTGAATGAAATCACTCATTATTGAGTTTGTGTTAAAAATAACCAATTACAAGCACCTACTATGTGCAAAACATTATATCAGTGCTAGGGTAGATACAAAGTTTATTAGATACAGATCAGATCCCATGGACCTTGAAGTCTAGTAGCAGGTGATATAAACATATTGTATAATATGTTGTATATTATATTGTATATATATTATGTATATATGTATATATTATATATATAATATATATTGTATATATAATATATATATTGTATATATAATATATATATTGTATATATATTATGTATATATGTATATATTATATATATGTATATATGTATATATGTATATATTATGTATATATATATTATGTATAATATATTGTATAATATCATATTATGAAAGCATAATGGAGTTATTCCACAAAGTGATATACAACTAAAAAAAATCTAAAGTAAGGAAGGTACAAGGAAGAAAGTGGATGCCAACTTGGATGGACTCATCAAGGATATAGAATTTATATTGGGCTTTAAAGTACCAGTCAGAAGAAAATCATGTGGTAGAAAGAACAATGGGTTTGGAAACAGAGGAGCTAGATTTGAATCCTGATTCTGCTGCTTAATACCTATAGCTCCCTTAAGCAAATCATTTAACTTCTCTAGGCTAGATCTAGAAAATGACAGTGTTGGAATAGATCTCTAATTTCTCTCACAACTCTAAATCCTATGAGTCTATGAACAAATAAAAAGCAGTGAGTACAGAGGACATAAAAGGAATAAATATTTATTAAGTATTACTATGTATTAGGCATTGTGCTAAGTGCTTTACAAATATATCTCAGCTGATCATCACAACCATCCTTTGAAGTAGGCACTATTATGATTCCCATTTTGCAATTGAGGAAACTCAGGCAGAAAGAGATTAAATGACCTGCCTAGGATCACACAACTAGCACGTATCAGAGGATGAACTTATGATCTTTGGAGATCATAAGCAAGTTATGTCAATGTCCATAATAGGAAACTTATTGAGCTCTCTTCTGTGCTGTGTGTGGTGGTCCTCACACTGTCAATGAATTCATTAAAATAATGCAGAATTCATTTGGGGCAGAAAAATAAGAAAACTGATTTTGAATAATTCTGGACTGAGAGTAGTTTCTCTCCTCCTAAATGCCTGAATATAATGGAGAACTTACACACATGATTACAAACTAATATAAGATCTGCAAATCTCCATGAATGAACCCCAAGGAAAATGCCTAGAATCAGAGGTGATGAGCAAACAATAATCTTAGGGATTTTCAATTCAAGATTGAATTAGGCGAAGTATAGAAACTATAGAGAAAATCACCTTCTCTCAGAGGTAAAACCAAGGCAGAACATCTCAATATAGATTAATGTTGATATTTTTATTTATATGAAATAAAACAAAATAGCAAAATTTAGAGAATTCAGTGTGATTCCAGCTAAATCAATGTACCCCAAGGTGATCTATCTGAGTGTAATCCAGTATACAGATACTCTCACCCTAGAATTCAATAAGTTTTATCCAGGGTTCTAGAAGATTTAAATTGGGAAAGTTAAGCATCCAGGAGTAGTGAGTCTCTCATGTTCTTAAGTAGGAGATTTTAGGCAATACTGAAATAGTATTACTTCTACATCAGGAAGGTGAATTTATCCAAAGTCTTAAATTCTAGCAAATAAAATATAAAAAGTTAATTGATGCATTAATGGTCAATCTGATTCTTCTGTATAAGGAGAGGAAATGAATAAACATTTCTATAGTACCTACTATGTTCCAAGCACTATGCTAATCACTTTCATGAATATTATCAACATTTGATCCTTACAATAATCCTGTGAGATAGTTGTTATTATTATCTGCATTTTACAGTCAGGGAAACTGAGACAATCAGAGATTAAGTGACTTGCCCAGAGTCACACAGTTAGTAAATTTCTGTGTCCAGGATGAAACTCAGATCTTTCTGATGCCAGGCTCAGTCTTCTCTCCATTAAACAACTATTTTTTTGGATAACTCTGCTTTAAGTCCCTTTACTGATCTTAAGAATGATGGCCTTGGAGTGGCTAGGTGACGCAGTGAATAGAGCACCAGCCCTGGAGTCAGAAGGACCTGAGTTCAAATCTGGCCTCAGACATTTAACACAAGAACTAGACATGTGACCTTGGGCAAGTCACTTAACCCCAATTGCCTTCCCCTCCCCCCTCCAAAAAACAAGCAAAAAAAATGGCTTAGGTAAATTTCTTCACCTCTGAGCCTCAGTTTCCTCACCTGTAACAGAAGAGGTGACAATACATTTATGTTATAGATATGGTATGAGTTACAAATAGAAAAATATACAAAAATATTTTGCAAACTTTAAAGTGTTAAAATGTGAATTATTATTGTTATAAATTTCCTCTGGATTTGGCTTTGAATTTTTTCTGGTGCATTTTTTTGTTTCATTTCATTTGATCAATTATATTTGAAAAATTAACCGTAATTTTTTAAACTTTTGAGTTTCAAATTCTCTTCCTCCCTCTTTCCCCTCTCCATTCCTTGAGAAGGCAAGCAATTTGACATATATTGTACATGTGAAATCACCTAAAATTTATTTCCATGTTAGCCATGTTGCAAAAGAGAACACAAGCAAAAAAAAATCACTAGAAAAATAAAGTAAAAAAGTATACTTTTATCTGCACTCATATACTATCAATTCTTTCTCTGGGGGTGGATAGAATTTTTCATCATATGTTCTTTGGAATTGACTTAGATCACCGTATTTCTAAGAATAGCTAAATCATTTGTAGTTGATAATTTTACAATATTGCCATTACCATCTACAATGTTCTGCTTCTGCTTATTTCACTTTTCATCAGTTCATGTAAGTCTTCCCAGGTTTTTTCTCGGAATTTTCATTTCCTATAGAACAATAGCATTCCATCACAATCATATACCACAACTTGTTAAGCTATTCCCCAATTGATGGGGATTCCCTCAATTTCCAATTCTTTGATAACACAAAAAGAATGCTTTCAATATTTTTGTACATATAGGTCCTTTTCCTTTTTCTTTGATCTCCTTAGGATAGAGACTTAACAGTAATAGTACATACTGTCCACCCTCTCCTAGCAGCTGCAAGTGATCCCAGTCCCAGCAGTGCCTAGCCCGTAAACTACAGCTGTCAGGGGGTCAGGCCCCATGGCCAGAATTCACTTTTCCCTGCTTCCAGGAACTACCACCAATGGGAAAGTCCTGACACAAGCAATCATAGCCCTAGGATTCTCATTCTGTGACTAGTGCTCTCTGTTATACCCCCAAAGCCTAGCTAGTGTCTCCAGTGCAGGCCCAGCCCTTGGTATGCAGACCCTGTCCAGCTGCTGCCTAGGAAGGTCCTGGCAGTTCTGGCAGTGCCTAGTGTGACAGTACAAGGTTGGGGAGGCAACCAACCTCTGCCCTTGGTTTGCCTACCCTTCTCTGTTCTGGTTGAAGAAATTTATTAACTGGGTAATCTTGGGCAAGTTATCTTATCTCTGTTTGTCCCAGTTTCCTGATTTGTAGAGAGAAAAACAATAATGGTACTCACATGTAATGTTAATGAGATTTAAGATCTTCCCAACCCACTAAAAGGCCTCAAGAGGAGCCTATTCAGGGAAGCTTGCTTAAGGGAGTCTCTTGCTTGTAGGAAGGCTTTCATACCTTTTGTTAATTTCTAATTAGGCACTGAGTCAGAAGGGTTGCAATGCTCTCTGGCTCTAAAAAAGGTACATATATATATGTATACACACACACACATATATAGTCTTGGGTAGGCATTGTGCCTTAGAGCTCATTCATTGGAAGAGTGTTCTTGTGATTTGACCAGATGAGATTCTGGGTAGCTGTTAAGGAGCTACACCCCTCCAACCCCCTCTTTGAAAAACCCAGATATTGGTGCTTCTCTCTCTGGTAACTATGTATATATTGCCTTGGTCAGACAGTTGGATCTGTCTGTTGATCTGTGCTAATTTCTCAGACAGTTAGAAGCTCTGTCTGTTGGTATTTATTTCTCTGCTTGCATTTTCTCTATTTTCTTTGTATTTTCTCTGGAGTTCGGGGTACTGTCTTTTCTACTGAACTAGTGAATTTAATTGAAAAAAATTGTTGACCCCTGAAACAGCTTTCCTAGTAAAACAGATTTAAGAAACTGTGCCAGCAGCCATCCTGAGTATGCCAGTGTGGTTGCTGCTACACCACCTCCCAAGGTTATTGTGAAGATAAAAATAATATGATTGTAAAGTGCTTAACACAGTGACTGGCATATGTTAGGCACAACATTATTTCTTGATTAAATATAATTGTTCCATACCTGATAACTCTAAAGTAGTTTTAAAATGACAAAGGTAATAAGATCAATGATTTTTATACCTGGCAATTTGGAAATGCAATCAACTGAATTGATGTCAAATGAAGTTTTGTTTCAGGTTTTAAATACATGATATTGTATATATTATTATTGTATTTCTAAATTCTCGTATTGTGAAATTTAAGAGACCATTGTATTAGAAATGCTGTTAGATAAAACAACTTTTTAATTTGGATGTTATTATAGATAAATTGGACTTTTAATTAAATTTTTATTTTATTTTAAATATTTTAATTATTTTAAATTATTTATTTTAATTGTTTATTTATTTTATTTATTTAATTATTTATTTTAAATTATTTATTTAAATATTTTAATTAAAACTTTTTAATTTGGATGTTATTATAGATAAATTGGACTTTTAAAAGTCCAATCCAAAAAAATCGATATTTGAAAACTTATAAGTTTAATGAGGTTTGTTTTGTTACAAAACTAATAATAATAATGTTTACTATAGTAGTAAATTTTTATTTGAAAATCTTGGTTATTTTGAAAGTAAATAGGGTTGTTTAAAGATGTAGTTTTAATATGTTAATGATGAGTCAACTCTCAGGTATTTGTCATACATCTTAGGCCCCAGAAAATGTGTTTTTTAAAATTTATCAATATAGGACTAATGAAATGTTAACTGTTAGGGAAACATCAGGACACATATTCAAGCTTGGTTGTGGTTAGTGAAATTTTGCTATTTATGGTAAAAATTCTTGGGACTGTAATTTACTATTATTTTGAGTTTTGATTACAGGGATAGTTGTTTGAATTGTCATGAAGCCAATAACAAAAATGGCATCTGCTACAGTGTGGGAACTACTAAAGGTAAATGTTAGCGCATGGGAAAAGTTTTGGGGAGCACCTGAGCACAGCGTAGGTAGGATCCTCCTGACTCTATTTCTACATTGTACTATTTCCTTTCTGAAAAGGATAATTCCCACCTGGTTAATCCTGAATCTTGCTTTTAACACCCTGTGACACATGATTGGCTGTCCAATATGTCTGGAATCAAACATAGTTAAATCTATTAAATAATTGATATATTGGAACATTTCTGGGTTACTATAATGGATGTAAACACAAACATCTTAAAATTTTAACCTATATTTGTGGTCAAATTATAAAATAGTGTAATGGTTGGGGTGGCTAGGTGGCGCAGTGAGTAGAGCGTTGGCCCTGGAGTCAGAAGGACCTGAGTTCAGATCTGGCCTCAGACACTTAACGCACACACAAACAAAAACCTAGCTGTGTGACCTTGGGCAAGTTACTTAACCCCAATTGCTCTCCAAAAAAGCAAAACAAAAAAAAATAGTGTAATGGCAAGCAAAATTGTACTTAGCTCCTTGTTTAACTACTTAGCTCTTTGTTTCAGTTCTTCAAGTGTCTTTGAGCCTCACCTGTGATTATATCAAGTCTTTGTTAGAAACAGAACCTGTGAAGCCCACAGTGGGAGCAGCTTGCCATATAAAAGCACAAGATGGGACTGGGGCAGAACAGAGAAGAAGAATGGCTGCAGTGCCAGCACTTTGTCTGTGTTGATGTTACTTTGTCAGACCTGTCTGCTGATAGAGGATGTTGCTGCTGTTACAGAAACCCTGGGACCTTACTGCTGGTTCAGAAGTCCTGAAACAGGACTTTCTTGTTGTCTGTTTACAGAAGTCCTGAAGGAGGGTTTTACTGATGTTTTCAGAGGGCCTGGGACTTTACTGATGATTTATGTTGATTTCTCAGAAAAAGACCCTGTCTGCTAGTCTGTGTTGATTTCACAGGCAGAAAGTGAATTGATGATAGTGCCGGCAATGTGTGTAAATATTGTTGTAACTCTGCTAAGCTTGATGGGTGGAGTTGGACCAGGAGCTGGACCAGTAACTGGGAGCTGCCTACCTGTGAATCCAGGTGATGGTTGGGCTAATTCAGGCAAGAGCTAGGAAAACGGAAGGGGAACTGTGGAGTTTGGGAGTCAGCCTGATTTCACATGGGACCTCACTTAACCCTGGGTAAACCTAGGTGAGATCCTGAGCAAGAACCTTAAACTTTATCTGCCTCAGTTTCCTCAATTGTAAAATGGGGATAATAACAGAACCTACCTGGCAGAATTATCATGATGATCAAATGAGATAACATTTGTAAAGTGCTTAGCACAGTACCTGGCATACACTAAGCTCTCTATAAATAATTATCTCATCCCTTCATCCCAATAAGAAAAGATGAGCTTTTTAATGACTAGCTCAGGACTTTCCATCAAAGACTTCAGGAGGGGTATCAGAGTCCTTAGTCATGGTCAAAGTCAAAGTCTTTCTGCTAGTTTAACCTGAGAATTTTCAAAAGAAAAATTCTTTCCTTTCCTCTCTTCTTTTGGTTGTCCATTTTTTTGTTCATTCCTTACTACCAAAAATTAACAAAGAAGAGTGAGACTTAAAATTCCAGAAGAATATAATTTATTATAGAAGCATGCAAAATAACATAAAAAGACTAATCTGTTCAGACTGAACACAGGTACTCTGAAAAATAAAGAAAGGAGAGATGGAAGAAGAAATAAGGATTTAAATTAGAGTGCTTGGAGAAAGCCTTATAAAAAGAATAAAGAACTTAAAACCCCAAATTGGCAAAGTAGCAGACACTGTGAAAAATAAAATTGAGAAAAAATAACTAAGTAAATTAAATGATACAACAAGAAACATTAGAGACAAAAGGCAGGAAAAAATGGAAGAATACAGATAATATTATTATTGGTACAATTGACCTGAAAAACAGGATAAGAAGGAGGAATTTTAGAATTATTGGATTCCAAAATAAAAGCATGGTAAAACCAAACTAAAAACTATATTTCAAGAAATAATAGAAAATAATGGTCACAAATTATTGGAACTAAAGGACAAATTGAAAATTGACAGAACACACAGACCATCCCTTGAAAGAAATTCCAAATTTAATAGACTCAAACATATGATTGTTAAACTCAAAGTTTCAGTTCAAAATAAGAACAAAGAAAAAACACTAAAAAGCCTGCTAACAGCCAAGAAGAAAGATATGATATATATACCAAGTGATCTTCATTAAAATTACACAGGATTACATAGTAAATATAAGAAAGGAAAGAAAAATGAGGAGTAACAAAAGGCAAAAGAAAGGCCTACATACAAAAATATCCCATTTTGTGAAACAAAATTTAATCCCCAAAGGGAAAAAACCTAGAGTTTTATAGGAGTGCTGACTTAACATTGTAAAATTAAAAAAAATCAGGATTGGGTAGATTCTTTGAAACACAGAGGCAACAAGAGAAACCTGCAACCAATTTGAGTCATTTGAAAAGGCCAAATGATCAAATGCTTCTATTCTGAAAAACTATTATCTCTTCTCCTTAAGTACACCAACTGTAAGGGTCAAAGAGCAACAATCTCAGAGGGGAAGGAAGCCTAAGGATAGAAGAAGGAAGAAGATAGATGAGTTTACTACTTTTTGTAATTAATGAAAAACAGGAGAAGACTAATTAGGGGCGGAGAAAAAAGGAATTTCATGAACCTCAATCTTATATGAACTGTGAAAGGGAAGGTTGAGAGTAGTGATTGGATGAAAGGAAGAGTATAGCATAAAGAGAATAATAGGTAGGGTAAGGGGAGGGAATGATAATAAAGAAACAAATCTTCATATGCAGAGGGAAGGGAGGGAGATAAAGAAAGAAGGAAGGAAGAAAGGAAGGAAGGAAGGAAGGAAGGAAGGAAGGAAGGAAGGAAGGAAGGAAAGAAAGAAGGAAAGAAGGAAGGAAGGAGGGAGGAAAGGAAGGAGGGAAGGAAGAAAGGGAGAGAGACAAGGAAGGGAGGAAGACAGAGGGGAGGGAGAGAGAGAGAAAGAGAGAGAGAGAAAGGAGAGAATTGTGTTGAGGGAAGAAGGTAACAATTCAATTCAATAAACATTTATTAAGCACCTGTTGAATTCTAGGAATACAAAATTTAAAAATCCCATCTCTCAAGGAGCTTACAATCTAATGGGAAAAGACAACTCACAAAAGGAAACTGAAAAGCAGCCCCTAAGGCTTGGCTTCCTAGACCTAAAAGGAAGTAAGGTTGTTGATGGAAAATGGAGAGTTGGAAAGTTCAGATCCCAATACTCAGTAAAGGAAGGTTTTGGGGGGAGTTTAGTGTTCATCAGTCCAGAAAAAAGAAGAAAAGTGAGAGAATTGAGACGTTATGGAGTATCAAAAGCTGAACTGGTCAGCATGGTGATGAGATTTCAGGTGATCAGTTTATCTTAATTAAAACAAGATAGAGACAGACAGGGATCAAGCTATTCCAAGGACAAATAGTAATAATTTAAAATTCCTCTTTTGTTTTGTTTGTAAAAAGGAGGTTAGGAAGCAAAAACAAAAGGTGGGGGGTGATATATTGTAATGGGATACCATGTATGGAGAAAAGAAACCTAAGAATTATAACTTGGATTGTAAATAGTTATTGTCCTTTGTGCTTGAAGAGGACCAAAATGACATCACTATGTTCAGGTGAAGGTACAGTGTGTCCTACTGTGGCTGATCAGACCAGTATAAGCTATGATTATAAATTGGATGAGGATGTATATATGTGTGTGTATTATATACACACACATATGTATGCATACATATTATATACACATAACATATGCATATATGTAGAATATAACAGATTATATGTATATAATATCTCTGGATCTACATAGAATATAACAGAAAGTCAAAGACCAATATTTTGATTTTTTTTAAGAAACACACCTAAAATGCAAAGATTCATACTAATTTAAAATGTCAATGGAGTAGAATCAGTCATATCTTATAGAATCAACAAAGCAGAGATGATGAGAATGATATCAAAGCAATATCAAAAAAGGTTAAAAATGACAAATAAGAAAACTATGCCTTGCTTAAAGGCACTAAGGATAATTAAACAACTGTATCCAGACAGTGGATTTCATCATTGTTGAGTGGTCCCAGTATGGAAACTCCCTCTACTGATATGGATAAGCAACTCATTTGTTGCTGCTAAGAGAGTTGCCTGGGCCACCAAAGATAAGGGACTTATCCATAGTCACATGACCAATATGCTTCAGAGGCAGCACTGGTTAAACCCTATGCTCTTGACTCAAAGGCACACCTTCTATCTATTACCTCAACAAGAATATTAAATAGATATGTAATGGCTGGTTCTTCTTCCCCAGAAGAGTCCCTCTAACCTTCTCTTCTGCATTCCATGTACTCTCCATCTTTTCTAATTTAAACTCTGGGATTATCTGTTCTGGGAAGGCAACCCTTTTCATTACTATAGTCAAACAAATTGTCAGTCTCTTCAGGGCAGGAGCTGTCTTGTTTGTCTTTTCACCAAGATCTCTGTTAATACTTAGTACACTTCCTTGAAATATAATCTACTCAATTAAGAGTATTTGAAAGTATCATAAGTATTATTATTATTACATGTGTATTTGATATCTGCATTATTATTACATATATTATATGCTTTTGGTATATTTATAACTAGAAAGCATTTTGAATGTCTGTGTGTTGTGTGTGTGTGTGTGTGTAATTTTTCATGCAGAGGTAGTCAAATAGACCTTCACTTTGAAAGTTCTATATTTTTAAAACCTTAGAGAAGGCATGTATAGACAAATCTAGATATATGCTTTTTTGTGTGATTCCAATGAAGTTTGAGTGAACCTCCTGAGAACATAGGTTCAAAATGATGGAGTGATTTTTTTTCTTTTGACCAAAGATCCTGCTGGTTAGAAACTTGAAAGGAATCCTAGATCCAAAATAGTATTAAGTAAGTGTTCCTTCAATATGAGATCATTATGTTTCTCTTCTGAATCCAAATACTAATTGCAACCTTGCTGTGAGCCTACAATATTAAGGCTATCATAGCCATGGCAACAGAATTCAACATTAAGTGGAATTTGTATCATCTGCACAGGAATTCTAGTTACTTGGGTGGTAGATGAGCACTTAACAGCATCTACAATCCACAAGTCAAAAGAGAGAACTTACATTGTCAATGCATACCTTTAGGTAATTTTGTTACACATACTCTGTTATCTTTTAACATTTTGCATATCTCTATAATTAATTTCCATATAGGATGGTTTGTTAATCCACAGACACAAATAAAAGCACAAATTAAAATTTCAACAGGCACTTTATAATGGCCCATTTACATTTCAAAATTAAACCCATAATAAAAACTTTTGTGTGCTTATAATTGGACTGATTTTTAACATCCAATGATAAACATCTATGTAAATAGCCTCCCAAAGATTTTACACTTAAGAAAGAAGCACTTCAAATGAGTTGCTTAAAGTCACCTTCTCTGCTTTGCATGATAATTGTAATGCAAAATAATAAACAGCACAGGGCACCAAGTACAACACTTCTTGGATGATAGGGTGCCATTTGTATTCAGATAATTAGGCATTTAAAATCTACCAATACCAATTTTAAAACCTACCAATTAAAAAAAAAACCAGTGTGCTTACAGTAAGCTCATTGAAATAATTTTTCATTTGCCTTTGCTAGGCTTTCAGAGGAAATCTGTCTACAGCTAACTGTTTATGTTGAACCAAAGATTTTGTTTATGTGCAGGAAGTGAGGTGTAGCTAAAAGTTCATAACCAGAGCAAAAAATCTTTGTATCAAAACAAAGTGTATTTTGTAAAGAAATGTATGCTTTGAACATTCTCAATTGTTAAAAAAACAAAAGGAAACCCTCACACTGGTGAAAAGACTTGTTGCTATTAGAGACATTGAAGAGTTAACTGAACAACATGTTTACTTTATCCAAGGTTAAGTTGGAAGGAGTAATAAAGGGTTGCCCTCCACATAGAAATAAAACAAAACAATAATGTGACTTTCACGTCTAGTGAAAATGAATACACCTTTTCAGTAATGTGTTACATAAAAGGATTTTTGAACTTTATATGCCAATATTAATAACTATGTATTTGTCCACTTGTTTAATAAGTCTGAATAGAAACCTTAGTACTTGGAAAGATAGAGAAACAAAGCCATGGGAGTTCACATTGGTTCCTGTCCTTTCCTCCTCAAGGATGGATACACACACACACACACACACACACACACACACACACACACATATAATTTTGTGACTTGGACAAAATGAAGACCCCTGCAGAGAACCTAAGAGACTGCAGTATTGTAACGATAGGATCCACTTCTTATCTCTTTATACAGTCCTGGTGAAGGTGAAGTGATGGATTTTTTTTTTTTTTTGAGTTGAGATGTAGAAAAATAGGACAGGACTTGAGTGTGGCAGGGGATGAAGTCTCATCATGGTGTGACTAAGAAGCCAAAAGTGTTTGTGGTGGCCCTACTGTGTGCTTTATTCCATATTAGGTAATATATAAGATAAAAGAAATGTATGGCATAGTCCCTGCCCTCAAGGAAGTGATAATCTATATGGGAATAAAAGGTTAACAGACAAAAGTAAATAGATACAGATAGAACAATAGATAAAATACATATTATGTCATAAAGTACTGAATTGTGTACTGTAGGAGCTTAAAGAAGAATGGCAACTATTGAAAACTGAGTCAACATGGAAAGCTTGCTTGATGGAAGAAGCCATTTCTTGAGGGCTGGCTAAGATTTTTGCAGAGGGAAGGGATCAGACTGGTTCTTCTAGGGATGAATAAGGTAGTCACAATAAGGTAATCAGTCTAATGAGAGTGTGAGGAGGAATAGTGGGAAATAAGTTTGAACAGATAGGGTGAAGCCAGATTATAGAAGGCACTGAAAGCTAGACGTAGGCAGTTAGATTTTATGTACTATGTTATAAGGAGTAATAGAAGCTTTATGAGTCAAGTAGCAACATGAAAGTGAGTGCTTAAGAACAATATCTGGCAACAGTGTATAAAGTAGATTAGAGGAGAAGCAAGACTAGAATCAGTGAGATTAACTACTATAGCAGTCAAAGCCTGAGAAATGGATCGTTAAAGGGTTTTCAGTGAAAGTGGAGGGAAATGAATGGTTGTATGAGAGTCATTTTGAAAGTATAATTAATGGGACATAATTTTGATATAAAGCAACACTATATATTAGAAAAGAAGTGTAGGTTTGACTAAGCAATAAATTTGATTTAAATGTCATCTAGCAGGCAGCATGGTATAGTGGAAAGAGAGCTCACCTAAAAGCCAACGGTCAAGTCCCACTTCTGGCCTTGTCATCTTGGGCAAGTCACTTGGTCACTCTTCAACGACACTTAGGCAACTCTCTTAATCAGTCAGTCAATAAATGTTTATTAAATGCCTCCTAGGGAGTGGAGTGTGTACCATTATCTTCTGTGTACCACGTACTGTACTGTACTAAGCCCTAAGAATACAAAGAAAAGCAAAAATTAGTCCCCTTATCTCAAGGAACTCTCAGTCTAATGAGAGAGACCACATGTAAACAATTATGTACAAACAAGTTATATACATGATAAATTGGAAATAATCAACAGAGAGAAGGCACTAGTATCAAGAAAGATCTGAAAAAGATTCCTGTAAAAGGAATTTAGGATTTTAGCTAGGACTTGAAGAAACCAGAGAAACCAGGATTCAGAGATGATCAGGGAGAGCATCCCAGTAATGGGTGATAGCCAGTAAAAATACCCAGAATTGGGAGGTGGATTTTTCCCCCTCCAGGAATAGCAAGGATACTAGTGTCACTAGATCTCAAAGTTATTGGGGAAAGAAAGAGTGTGGTGTAAAATATAAGAATACTGGAAAGGTGGTGGTGGGGACTGATTATGAAGGGCTTAGAACCTTAACAGAAGATTTCATATTTAATCCTAGAGGCGGTAGGGAGATACCGTAGTTTATTGGTGTGTGTGTGTGTGTGTGTGTGTGTGTGTGTGTGTGTGTGAAAGAGAGACAGATGGTCAAATCTTTGCTTTATGAAGGTCATTATGACAGTTGAGCGGGGAGAGCCTTCTGGCAGGGAGATCAACCAGTTAGTTATGTGCAGAGTTGCAGAGAAGATACTACTCTGCATTGATATACAGTTTCCTTCTCTGGAAGTTTCCAATGCCAGTGATGTTAAAAACCTAGCTCTTATTTTTGTCTTGGCAGAGAGGTGGGGGTGGGAAGAAGACCCAGGTGCAGCAGAGAAATAGCAAAATGGGAGAGAAAAGCAGAAAGATGAGGTTTCTCTTAACTTCTGAAAGCTGATCATAGGGAGAGGAAAGAGGAGGAAGAAGTGTGAAACTAGCCAGATTCCCTGTGCGGTTTTCATTGATCTTTGGGCAGAAGGCTGTTAATCCCTAGGAAAAGGTTGTTTAGTTACCTAAATATGTGGAGAAAAATGTAGGAAGATTGCTATATTAGAACCTCACTAGAAAATTAGCTCCTCATGAAGTTATTGGAGAGCTGTAACCACTGCAGTTCAGCAGTTTACCAAGAAAGCTATCGATAATGAGGAAAACTAAGGAGTGGATCTTGTTTCTATCAAATATGAAGAGCAAGGGAAAATGTTTAGGGACCTCTCAAAGAACTATGTCTCTTTGTTTTACCATGGTCAAGTAATCCTCTCTCTTAGGATCAGTCGATCAAGAACCATTTATTAAGCACTTACTACATGCCAGACTTTGTGCCAAGTACTGAGTTCTCAGACAGAATGAAGTGCTAATTTGTCTTTTTTTAATGCGAGGAAAGCTAAAAAGCAAAAATAAAATAATTTGAAGGGTATTAAGGAATAGTATCGAGAAGTTAAGGGTAAAGAATGTGCTACATAGAAGAAAAATTGGAGTGAAACCAGGAGTAATGAGGTAGAGAGCAATCATTAAGCATGAAGTTGAATTAAGTTATTTGTGATTCAGTAGGAACATGGCAAAGACATCAGCAGTCCAATAGCACTGGAAATATGAGTTGCTCCTACATTAAGTATACATCGCCTATTCTTCCAAGTAGTTATATCAGCAACAAATGGATACTCTTTTTGATGATACTGGGCTGAGTGTAAAGTTTATAAAAGGAATGTTTTGTTGCTACTTACTATGCTACTTCATTTTGTAATTTAGCTTTGAGTGGTATAGTCTGACTATTTGGATAAACACAAGTCAAGATGGTAGAGTAGAGAAAGCAGTCATTTGACATGTCTCCACATTCTCTTCATGATAACTTTAAAATAACACCTTGATTCAAAATGTAGAGTGACAGAGCTCAAAAGAGTTTCGGGTGAGATATTCTTACTGACCTAGACAACTTAGGAAATTAGAAGGAGAGATCTATGGTATGGGAGTGGAAGTTGGCTTAGAAACCATATGGATGTAGCCATCAGTGGTGGGACTAAGTGATGACAACAGAAGCAACAGCAGCTTTGGGAGTTCTCAATCCAAAGAGGATAAGGGGACCTGTAAACTGATCAGAAAGGGATTACAGGGAACTCTTGTGTTAGCAATGGACACAGAACTAGAAGATGTTTGACAACTCTCTTAACTATTCTGAGTAAGAGTTCATGGGTGGAGAGGAACGTTTTAAGTCAGGAGGGAGCAGGATATTTTTGGAGGATCATTTTGTAATCCCAAGAGATCAGGGGCCCTTTCTATGTAAGGGTCATACCTCCCCAGATCACACCACCTTGGAAGCACTGAAAACTTCCAAACTCTCAGAATTAGCTCTGAAAACAGCAGTACATAAAAAAAGGCAAAGCTCAGGAACAGTGCTCTGATCCAGCCCCTCATGCCAAGAACAGATCTCAACTTTAACATAAATTTAAAGTCAAGGAAAAGGCTTGAAAAAATGAGCAAACAAACAAACAAAAAGAACTTGTCCATATAAAGTTACTATAGAGATGGGGAAAATCAAAACACAAACTCAGAATATGAAAATGAAGTCAAAACAGTTACAAGCAAAACTTCAAAGGAAAAAAAAAGTGAATTGGACAAAAGGCCAACAAGAATTTCTGGAGGAGCTAAAAATGAACTTCAAATCAGAGTAATAAAGGAAAAATTACATATAGAAATGAGGGTGAGGGGAGAAAACTATGAAAAGACAATTAACAGCTTGGTAAAAGAGGCACAAAAATTTTCAAAGAAAACAACACCTTAAAACAGAATTGACTAAATGGAAAAAGAGGTACAAAAACTCACTGATGAAAACAAGTTCTTTAAAACAGAATTAGCCAAATTGAAAAAGAGATACAAAAGTTCACTAAAGAAAATGATTACTTAAAAACTAGAATTGGACAAGTGAAAACTAATAAGTCCATGATAAATGAAGAAATAATAAAACAAAGTTCAAAGAATGAAAAAGAAAATAGAAGAAAACATGCAATATAACATCAGAATAATAACCGACCTAGAAAATAGACTGAGATGAGATAATTTAAGAATTGCTGAACTACCTGAAAGCCATGATTAAAAAAAGAGCCTAGACAGCATATTTCAAGAAAATATCAAGGAAAATTGTTTTGATATCCTAGAAATAGAGGGTAAAATAGAAATCAAAAGAATTTACCTACACAAAAAATAGAAGAATAAAGAATCTACCAATCACTACTTGAACGAGGGCCAAAATGTAAACTTCCATGTGTATTATAACCAAATCCAGAACTCTCAGGTTAAAGAGAAAATACTTCAAGTGGGTAGAAAGAAACCATTCAAATATTGTGGCCCCATAATCAGTATCACACAAGATTTAGGAGCTGCCATATTAAAAGAGTGGAGTGCTTGGAATTCAGTATTTCAGGAAGGTGAAAGAGCTAGGATTGCAACAAAGAATAACCTACCCAGCAAAATTTAGCATAATCCTTCAGGGGTAAGTAACAAAAAGACTATTCAATGAAATAAAGGACTTTCAAGTGTTCCTGATGAAAAGATCTGAGCTGAATAGAAGATATGACTTTCAATTATAAGACTCAGGAGAAGCATAAGAAGGTAAATATGAAAGTGAAATCACAAGGGACTCAATAAGGTTAAACTATTTACATTTCTACAGAGGAATTTCACATATATAACATCTAAGAATTTTAACAGTATTAGAGTAATTTGAAGGATTCTACATTGGTAGACAGCATGATAGTAAGTTGATTAAACTGGAATAATGTAGAAAAATGGATGGGTGAGAAAGAAGGATGCCCTTGGAGAAGGAGGAAAGGAAAAGACAAAATGGGAAGATTATATATATAGCACATAAAAGAGGTGTGCAAGGGAGAACTTTTATAGTGGAAGGAGAAATGGAGGGGGTGGGCAGCAGGCAATGCTTGAACCCCACTCTCCTTTAAATTGGTTCAAAGAAGGAAATATATGTGCACGTTTAATTGCTTATAGAAATCTACCATATATATATATATATATATATATATATATATATATATAACCTGCTATAGAAATCTACACAGAAGTAGGAGTGTAAGGAGAAGGGGGAGGGAATGATAAAAGGTAGGGGAAATGAAGGAAGGCAGTGGTCAGAAGCAAAATATACTAAATTTCTCTACTTATTAAGTACCATATCAGTCAAACTAGCAAAGAATGTCTTTTTCAAATGCTTTATTAACTTCTGGTTTACTTCATTCATTTCCACCAGATTTTGTGTTACAAATTTTTTCCCCATTTTTCCCCTACCCACCTCCCCAAGATAGTGGTCCCCCAGGATATCCCCTCCTCTTATTTCTCAATTACATGTATTAATAATAATAGTATATATATATTTTAAACATTTGGTTTTAAAACTTTGAATTCCAAATTCATTCCCTTTCTCCCTTGTCACCCACCCTTACTGGGAAGATAAGCAATTCAATATAGGTTTTACATGTGTAGCTAATGCATAACATTACCATAGCAGATATATTGTAGAAGACTGATTTTATTTCCCTCCATCCTATCCCACCTCCCACTTGTTCTATTCTCTACTTTGGTCCTGTCCCTTTTCAAAAGTGTATGCTTCCAACTGCCATCACCCCCATCCTGCCCTCCCTTCCATCATCCCCCCTCTCATCCCTTTTCCCCCTACTCTACTGTAGGGTGAGATACCCTATTTTGTGTGTGTGTCATTCCCTCCCTGAGCCAAACTCAATGATTACAAGGTTGACCCATTCCCTCATGCCCTCCTTTTCCTCCCCTCCACCATACCCACTTTCCCCTGCCTCTTCCACATGAGACAGTCTGCCCCACTCTGTCTCCCCCCATCACCCCCCACCATATTCCTCTCTCACCTCCCCACCACACCTTCCAAGTATCATCCCTTCCCATCAATTTGGTCCTGTTCCCTCCATTCATGCACCCCTGTAAACATATACAAACACATTCACATATGCACTCATATGCCTATATACACTCCAATAAAGACTATATATATATATATATATATATATATATATATATTCCCTTCAACTATTCTCATCCTGAGAAAAGTTTCATCAGTTATAAATATCATTTTTCCATGTAAGAATGTAAATAGTTCAACTTTGATAAGTTCCTTATGATTTCTTTTCCCTGTTTACCTTCTCATGCTTCTCTTGCTTCTTGTATCTGAATGTAAAATTTTCTATTCAACTCTGTTTTTTTCTTCAAGAATACTTGAAAGTCAGGGGCAGCTAGGTGGCACAGTGAGTAAAGTGTCGGCCCTGGAGTCAGAAGGACCTGAGTTTGGATCCAGCCTCAGACACTTAATGCACATACAAACAAAAAAAAAACCTAGCCATGTGACCTTGGGCAAGTTAACCCCAATTGCCCTCCAAAAAGCAAATTCCTTTATTCCACTGAATGACAATATTTTCCCCTGAAACATGATACTCAGTTTTGCTGGGTAGGTGATTCTTGGTTTTAATCCCATGTCCTTTGACCTGCAGAATATCATATTCCAGGCCCTTCAATCCCTCAGTGTAAAAGCTGCCAGATCCTGTGTTATCCTGATTTTGTTTCCACAATATTTAGGTTGTTTCTTCCTGGCTGCTTGTAATATTCTCTCCTTGATCTGGGAATTCTGGAACCTGGCTATAACAGTCCTAGGGGTTTTCTTTTGGGGATTGTTTTCAGGAGGTGATTGGTGAATTCTCTCAACCTCTATTTTGCCTTTTGGTTCTAAAACATCAGGGCAATTTTCCTTGAGAATTTCTTGGAGGATGATTTCTAGGTTCCTTCTTTGATCATGGCTTTCAGGTAGTCCAATAATTTTGAAATGATCTCTCCTGGATCTATTTTCCAGGTCATAGTTTTTCCCATGAGATATTTCACATTGCTTTATATTCTTTCATTTGTTTGGATCTGTTTAACAGCATCTTGATTTCTCATAAAGTCACTAGCTTCCATTTGCTCCATTCTAAATCTGAAGGAAAGATTCTCCTCAGCGAGCTTTTGAGATTCTTTTTCCACCTGGAAAATTTGGCTTTTTAAGGCATTCTTCTCCTCATTGCCTTTTTGAGCCTCTTTTGCCATCTGAGTTAGTCTATTTTTTAAGGTGTTATTTTCCTCAGTCAGGCTGCTGACTCTCCTTTTATAATTTTCTTGCATCATTTTCATTTCTCTTCCCAATTTTTCCTCCACTTCTCTTATCTGCTTCTTAAGGTCTTCTATGGCCTGTAACCAGTTTGTATTTTCCTTTGAAGCTTTTGGTGCAGGAGTTCTGACTTCACTGTCTTCCTCCTGTTCCATGCTTTGATTCTTTTTGTCCCCAAAATAAGAGTCTAATATTGGATTCTTCTGTTTGTTTTGCTTCCTTTGCCTGGTCATGTTGCCACTCAATTACTTGACTTTTGGGCTTTTTGCCACAGTAGGACTCTGCCACCAGACAGGGGAGCTTCTGTCTCAAATACTGGAGTTTTCTCAGCTGCCAGAGTTATTAGTTGGGTGCCCTCTTTGAAGCCTCCACAGATGCTGGCAAGCTGGTCCCACACTGCAGGACCTCCACCCCAGACAGCAATCAAGATCCAAGAAGGTTAAAGCAAGAGCAATTACCCCTCAGACTGGTCGCCTGGTCCCCCTATAGTCCACAGGCAAGGAGCTGAAGCTGCAATGTGGCGCTGGCTGTGCCTAAGTATCTCAGTGGCTTCTCGACCTGAGGGAAAAAGCCCATGCTCTCTCAATTGCTGGTCCCAAAGTCCACAGTGCACTGACCTCTCACTTTGTCCTTGGCATCTACGTGTTGATAATTCTGGAAATGGCCACAGCTGCTTGTGTTCTGGATTTCTCCAGCTGGTGTTTGGTCAGGCCTGCCCTGGGGCCAAAACCTTCAGCTCACCTGGGCCTGGGCTTGGCTCCCAGAGTGCTGTGCTGGCTGCTCCCTGCTGGACTGCCAGGCTGTCTTCAGCAGGAGGTTAACTTCTCTGTTTCATTTTGTGGGTTCTGTAGCTCCAAAGTTTGTTCAGAGTCCTCTTTTACATGGATTGGGGAAGGTGGAAGCTAGAGCCATGCAGAAGTCCTGTTTCTACTCCCCAAAGAATTGTTTTTAAAGAGACAGAAAAAATAATAATGTTCATCTGGATGAATCAGAAGTCAATAATATTAAGGGAATCCCTGAAAAAAAAGTGAGGGTAGGCTGCCTAGCAGTACCAGATTTCAAACTATATTACAAAGTAGTAATCATCAAAACAATCTTGTATTGTTGAAGTAATAAAGTGATGGATCAGTGGAATAGATTAGGTATATAATACACAGTAGTAAAGGCTTATAGCAACCTAGTATTTAATAAGCTTACTGTTTAAGAAAAATTACTGGGAAAACTGGAAAGCAGTTTAGCAGAAATTAGATAGACACTCAAATCTCACAACGTATACCAAATAAGGTTAAAACGGGTAAATGATTTAGTCATATAGAGTGATATCATAAGTCAGAGGAATATGTAAAAACTTACCTGTCAGATCCATGGATAAGGGAGAAATTTGAGACCAAACAAGGGATAGAGAGGATCAAAAGAAGTAAAATGAATAATTTTGATTACATGACATTAAAAATGTTTTGCATTGGGGCAGCTAGGTGGTGCAGTGAGTAGAGTGTTGGCCCTGGAGTCAGAAGGACCTGAGTTCAGATCCGGCCTGTGACACTTAACTCACACACAAAGAGAAACCTAGCTGTGTGACCTTG
The DNA here is from genome assembly GCA_011680675.1 of Gymnobelideus leadbeateri. NCBI lineage: Eukaryota > Metazoa > Chordata > Mammalia > Diprotodontia > Petauridae > Gymnobelideus > Gymnobelideus leadbeateri. The sequence goes on from WOXC01005481.1 coordinate 33,198, forward strand.
GGCAAGTTACTTAACCCCAATTGCCCTCCTAAAAGCAAAAAAAAAGTTTTGCACAAACAAAACCAATGCAGCTGAAATAAGAAGGAAAACAGGAAACAAGAAAAAATTACAGCAAATTTCTCTGATAAAGACCCCATTTCTAAAATAAAGAAAAAAACTGAGCCAGATATGTAAAAGTATAAGCCATTCCTCAATTGATAGCAGCCAAAGGTGATATGAACAGGTAGTTTTCAGAGGAAGAAATCAAAGTTATCAAAAGTCATTATTATTTTTAAAATGCCATTTTTCTTTTTTGCTTTTTGGAGGGGGCAATTGGGGTTAAGTGACTTGCTCAAGGTCACATGGCTAGTTTTGAGTTAAATGTCTGAGGCCCGATTTGAACTCAGGATTCCAGGGCCAGCTGTGTGGGCCTACCCTACTCACTGCACCTTCTAGCTACCCCCAAAATGCCAATTTTTAAAAAGCAATAACTGATTCTTGTAAATTGACCTTCTAAACTGGAATCCCTTGCATCAGAAAGGACAAGGGCTTTTATGAAATCTAGGCTACTCAAACTTAAAAATAAATAATTGCCTTCAATTTTAGTCCTATTTGTTAGTATTATGTCTAACTATGTTTAGTTACTATACTGTGGTTGAATCCATCTGAACAACTAGTTAAAAGTTGAATGTTTCCAAAGTAACCCAGTTCTGATGTCCTCTTCCCAATCTTCCCATAACTAACTTCCATATCTAGTCATAGCCAAACTTATTTGGCCATATCTAAATTTTCTTATTTAATATAATATTTTATTTTCTCTCAACTATGTGTTATCACATCTGAATCTTAAAAAATTACTTTATATCTTTTAAAAACTTTTAGATGCTAGATTATTGATAAAGTAGAAATATATGGGTCTTTATCCACATATCAGAAAAGCTAAATATCCATTACTTGGGGGAATATGAGAATTTTAGAGTTGAAAGGGCCTATAACTGGTCACCTAACCAAAATTTCATATTTTACAAATGATGAAATTGAGTCATAGAGAAGTTAGGTGACCATGGACTATAAAGTAATTTATGTAATAATAATATTTTATATGGTTCTTTAAGTTTAGCAAAGAGTCTTACAAATATTATTTTGTTTTATTCTTACAAACAAACAAATATTATTTTGTTTTCTTTTATCACAGAAACCCCTGGGAGGGAGGTGCTATTATTGCCCCTATTTTGTAGATTAAGAAACTGAGGCAGGTAGAGGTGAAATGACTTATCCAGAGTCACACAGCTAGTAAGTATCTGAGGATTTGAATTTAGGTTTTTCTGACTCTAGGTCCTGTGTTCTATCCACTTTATGACACAGTTGCCTATTTTTTTTTAGATTTTTCTTTTTTTGCTTTTTGGAGGGGGAAGGTAGGGAAATTGGGGTTAAGTGACTTGTGCAAAGTCACACAGCTAGTTTTGTGTTAAGTGCTTGAGGCTGGATATGAACTCAGGTCCTCCTGACTCCAGGGCCAGTGCTCTATTCACTTCACCATCTAGTCACCCCAGCAGTTGCCTATTTTATTGCTTCTGATGGTCATTGGCTTCAGGTAGCTATATAACAGAGTAAATACATTCAGGAAACCTTGAGTTAAAATCCAGTTTCAGACACTTAGTAGCCATGTGTCTCTGGATAAGTCACTTCCCTGTTGTCTTAGGTTTTTTTTTTTTTTAACAGTAGAATGAGGACAATAGTAGCAACTAGGATTGTTGAGAGGATAAAATGTTTCCAAAATACATGGTGGGGGCGGCTAGGTGGCGCAGTGAGTAAGAGCGCTGGCCTCGGAGTTGGGATGACCCGAGATCGAATCCGGCCTCAGAAAATGAGCACCCACACACAAATAATGACTAGCCGTGTAACCTTGAGCAAGTTACTTAACCCCAATTGCTTAAAAAAAAAATTAAAAAAAAAATAAAAATTAAAATTAAAAAAAATACATGAACTTTAAAATACTATATAAATACCAGCTATTATTATTATTATTATTATTATTTCCTTTGCTAGGAATTATTGATGTAGAAAAAAATGAGACAAGGTTAAACGATTACTAATTTTTATTTTTCTAGATAGCTATTAAAAATTAGCAGGCTAAAACAAAAAAAATTATGTCATACTGAATTTTGGGTATTAATAGTCTATTCATTTATAATCAGATTACCAGTAAAGTAGACAAAATCTGATGTTAATAAGAGATCTGATGGATGGGGAAAATTCCAAGTAAAAAGCTGGCTATATGTGAGAGGCATCCATGCATTTATATGGAAAGAATCAAGGAAAGTATATTTACTTCCCAAGAAAAGAAGTCTGTTAATGCTAATGAAAGTTTCTTTTGTAAATAGGAAGTAATAATCAGTCAATTCATTATTCATTATCTTGAATTTTTTTGGTAGAAATTAGTAAGCCTTTGACCCTACATAGTTTTTTAATGCCATCACTGCAGGTGATAAAAACATCACTATCTGAATTTGCCTTCTCTGCAATCTTCCTACAACACGAATAGCTCAGCCTATTGTTTCACATTTCCAATTCATTCATATTGAGTAAGTCCAGCAATATATGATAGGAAAGGGAAAAAATAATTATCCTTGTATACCAAAATATTTGCTTACTAACAATGATGCAAATACTAAATTACCAGAAGATGAATTTAATTGATGCTACTACAATTTGCTTAAGCTATTTTTCATATAGTCATCATATTCCAAAAGAGGAAAAAAACTTCAGAAAAATTAAAAAACAAGAGTTTAGATACAATGTTAATAATAGTTGATATTTAATTGAGATCACATCTTTAATCTTTTCTTTTTCCTGCCAATGGTGCATCTTTATTCTTATTATCTTGTTTTCTGTGCAGAATTATCACCCACTGGTTTTCAATTACAGAGATGCCCATATTGATTCGACTCTTGATTTTAACTCACAGCTGAAAAATTACTCATTTAGACCAATAAAACTGGATTCTGTAGCTAGTTTAAGCTCTTTTTGAAAAATATAGGCTCAAAAGAAAGAAAGACAAACCTCATAAACAGTACTATTATATGAAGCTATTGGGGAACAGACTTTAAATTATTTTAACACAGATCACTCTTAAAATGTAAGAAGACAAATAGTAATCAAAAATGTCATCACCATATGGAGAAAAACTGGATGTCAGTCACAGCATTTATAAAGAACAGGTGGCGCTTAAGCAATCAAACCCCCTTATGGAATTATACAAATGTAACCTAAATTCCATAGATCTGTAGTAAAGTGATGCACATAAATTAGACAAAAGATTTTTCATTAACACATACTTTATTAAGTTGTTTGACTGTTATTTGAAACCCTAACAAAAAGAATGAAAAATATTCTTATAAACATAACATTATTTACTTTGATAATTTCTAAGGAAATTCTGAAAGTAGTAATATAATGTATAATTGTTCTTTGTTTCCTGACAAAGCCTGAGCTCATTGTAACCAACATACATAATACTAATTCTGTTACATATATTGCTGAAACACACATTTCTTCAAATATATTAATCATAAAAATATGTTTCTGCATCAATCTCCTCAGCAAGTTTTCTTTTTTTGGGGGGAGGTTTGGAGGGCAATTGGGGTTAAGTAACTTGCCCAAGGTCACACGGCTAGGTTTTTCTTTGTGTGTGTGTTAAGTGTCTCAAGCCTGAGCCGAACGCAGGTCCTTCTGACTCCAGGGCCGACGCTCTACTCACTGCGCCACCTAGCCGCCCCGCAGGTTTTCTTTTTAACTTTGAGATTTTTAGTTCCTTATTTTGGAAGTCTGTATGGCATAGTAGAATAAACCTTGACTAGGAGTTAAGAGATCAGGGTTCCAATTCTGATTTAGCCAACCAAGAACCCTGCAGTAGTTGTGGAGAGGAAATTAGTTCACCTATGGATGGGGTACAACCTCCCTTCCCCTCACATACACCTCAGCTGGTATTTTGAGATTGAATCCTGTTGGCCCAATGCTAGCTATGTCTTTGTTTCCAGACCTCACTTCCCATTTTAATAGTATTTATTAAGTATTTTGTGCAATGCACTGTGCTAATTTTAATAAAGATGAAAATCAAGATACATTTTTTTTTGTTCCTGAGGAATTTATGTTTTATACCTGTAATGCTCTGACATCAGCCCTAATGTGGACTGAGGTATCATAAAATCAAAATTAAAATTGTCATTAAAGAGAGGAAGGTCCTTACAGGATTGTTTCAATCTTATCTAAAGTTTAGGGACCCAAATATTACAGTCATCCTCTCAGACAGCTGGGGGTTACATTTTTTTGTACCTGCTCTAGAACTGGTTATTCCTTCAATTCTGTATGCTATCCCTTTTAGATGAGGCCCTACTTCTTGCACTTAAGAAAAGATATGGTCTCCGTCCTTTTAGCTTAGAGCTCAGAGACATCAGACCAGGGAAAAGTGACTTATATAAGGAGAGATTTTAGTCAGCAGCCCTAGAGAGTTAGACAACAAGTTAAATCAAAAAGTACCTACTATGTGCTAGGGATTATACTAAATACTGGGAATAGAATGAAAAGCAAAAAACAGTGCCTGATCTCAAGGAACTGACAATCTAATGGTGGAGACAACATATAAACAACTATGTAAGGAATAAATTGAAGATAATCTCAGAGAGAAGGCAGTAAGATTAAGGAGGATTTATAAAGGCTTCTTGTAGAAAGTGACACCATAGGGGCTGAGTTCTTTTGAACACTGGACTACCTAATTAAAGTCCACAGGCTTTTATTTTTTCTTTTGAACTGCATCCTACTGCTATGAAGATCAATTTCTATCTCAAACCACTATCTGACTTGGAAAGTGCTTATAACTCCCATTTAACCCTGAGAAAATAGACCATTCACCATGACATTTTTTTCTCCTACTACACACCTTAAAACTACTTTACCCTATACCTTATTTTGTTCTCTTTTGCTCCAGTCTGTGGGGAAAGTGGCCCTTCTACTCGATAAAACTAGCCCCTTTACTTGTGCCCATGCTTTTCTATCTTCTCTGTGAGTTTACCCTTCCTATAATTTACTCTCTCTTATCTTCAGTTCTTCTTTATCCACTGGATCCTTCCCTACCAACATATGGAGAAACACACCCCCCCTTAAAAAAACAAATAAAAATACAAGACAAAACAAAACAAACAAAAAAACCTGAAACCTGACATGCAATCTCCAATACCTAGGCCTTTGCATAGATGTATAGATGTGTCCAAGTGATTAGAATGCATTCCTTCTTTACATTGAAATGGAAAGGGTATGGAGGGGAGAAGCATGAGATAAGTCTGAATTCTGTCACTGGAATCCCATTATTTTATTTCATTCATGATTAGTTGTAGAGTTCTGTGAATTTTAATGTGGAAGAATTTATGACCCAGGGACATGTGGGATATCATGTATAATTTCATTTAAACCATGTGGGCTTTTTAATCTAGGTAGCCAAAGGTCCTGAAATATCCAGGCTTGCAAACTATCATCTAAGCCAATGGTCTTTTGTATTATTCCTAGCCTTATAAGCCTTTAGATCTCATGTGGGACTCAAACCAGCCTTGATTTTTCCTAAGTCACCACACATAAAATAAAAATATTCTAATAAGAAACCTTTGTAAAGTGGTGCTTAAAAAAGAGCACAATTCAAATTTCACTTAAAAAAAAGAGGATGTGAACTCTTGTTTTATGTAATTTCCTTATAAGGGAAAAAAAAGATTTCTTTTTACTGAATATCTCAAGATCCAGTTGGCAGTGATAACAATTCCTAATTGAAAGAATTAAAAAGGTCCCAACTTTCTATCAATACTCTGTACCTTTCTTGAGCAGATCTATTATTCTGACATTAGATATGTGACCTTGGGCAAATCATTTAATTTGGGAAGGCCTTGGTTTCCTTATTTGTGAAAATAGTCATACCAGATAATTTCTCACAAATCTAACATTCTGTCTATTACCTGACTTAAAGGTTACAGTTTTCCAGTTATGAAAATGACTTTACATGCATCATATCTGAAAGGAAAATCTCCTTCTTAGAGTTCTTCCAAATTAATTTTTGTCACAGAATTGCCTGAACAGTGTACAGTCCCAAATGGTGAGGCTAAAGTGCTCTGAACTCAGCTTGATTTCTTTCTTACTTTAAGATTCATGTAAATGTCCAATTTTCACTAATTCTCTTATACACAAAAGAAAATGAAAATGAAGGAAAATTCCAGAAGAAAAGCACATATACAATAATGTCCCTTTAATCTCTAAATCTACAATCCTTAACTTCCTTTCAGTATGGTACCTTCTCATTGCTGTTCTTTGTGTGTGTATCTAAGAAATGTGTGCACACATATTTGTTGAAATGTGTTTACACACACACACACACACACACACACACTCATACACATGCATCTCAACAAATCTCAAAGTAGCTTCAAACATTCTGGAGAAAGGAAAAAGAAATTTTCACCTTCACTAGAAAGGATGTCCATTAACTGTGGTCTGCTGAAGCCAGCTCAAATGAGCTGATTGTCTAATTTTCGCTGTGAACTTTTACACCTCAGAAATCAGCGAATGCTACAAATCAGGGCTTGATTTATTGTTTGACTGATTGTTTAGACTTCAGAAAGAGATGGACAGAATATCACTAGTGCATGTTAAACTTAAGAATGTGTTGTACATATTTCCACTACCTGCTAGCCCTGCCCCTCCCAAGAGTCAGTCATTAAACATTTATCAGCATACTCCTATCCCCACCACAAATACTTCTATAACATATGAGGTGATCAGGAAACTGTGTCAAGGTTGGGTTCCAGGGACAGCGATATTATTTTTTATGGAAAATTAATCCTTCTTGCAGGGAAATGGAAAGAACCCTTGTTCTATTATACCAGGTGTCACAAGTAGACAAGTTTGAATGTATGTTTGGGGTGGAGATCAAAGTACGGTAAGTATGTCTGGCTAGCAGTGTGTCCCAGTGCTTAGTATGTGCTTAATAAGAGTTTATTTTTGGATTGATTGGTAACCAGTGGGAATACATTGTCCTTTAGGAAAGCAATCATATGCATGATGACTACTCTCTGGAGAAGTTACTTGCTTAATGGCCTGATAGTGGAGCCACCTTTTCCAGAACATATATTACATCCCAGATGGTTAATTAATTAAACAACAGCCTGTTTTTTGTAAGTAGCAGAAAGCAGGGAAATGAGCCTGTTGTGGGCAGCTATTGCTAGAGTAGCATACTTGGGAATATAACTGTATACCCAAGTATACACCTAGTCTACAACATCTGTCATAGTCTTATTATTTTCTACTCAATAGCTGATATATAAAAAAATAACAAGCTTGCTTCTGAACTCATTTGCTTCTGAACTATATCTGGGTTTATATCCTAGGCTCTAATAATGACTCTTTAAGTATGCACAAATCATTCAAATAATTGAATTTCACTTTTCTCACTTATAAAATGAAGAGAGTATTTTCACTACTTGCCTCATAGAGCTGTCATGAGCAAAAGTCTTAAAATGCCATATCATGTATTTCAGAAAAACCCAGACAGACTTACATAAACTGATGCAGAGCATGCAGATACAGTAGAACACTGTATGAAGTAATAACAATATTCCATGATTTTCAAACTAAGCTATTCTCAGCAATACAATAATCCAAAACAGTTCCAAAGGATTCATGATGAAAGAAGCTAACCACATTCAGGGAAAGAACTGCTGGAGTCTGGATGCCAATTGAAGCATACTCCTTTTTACATTCTCTATTTTTTATTTTTTATTCTGTGTCTTCTTTCACATGATCAATAAGGAAATATGTTTTACATGATTGCATATGTATATCCTATGTCAAATTGCTTACCATCTCAGGGAGGGAGGCAGGAAAGTAAAGAATTTGGAATTCTAAACTAAAAAAATTAAAAAACAACTGTCTTTACATATAATTGGGAAAAATAAAATATTATTAAGAAAAAGAAAAATGCTATATCATGGAACTATGTGGTTTGAGCTGGAAAAAATATTGAAAATCATCTTGACCAATCCCTTCAGTTTTCACTTGAGGAAACTATGAGTTATTGTTATAAGTCATCTTTTTTTAACTATTCCTCTGATGGAATCTCTATGTGTGCCATCTAGGTATATGTCAAATGGTGTATTTCTGTTGTGCACAATAGTCATGTTGCAAAGTAGTTTATAATCCTAAAGAACAAACATAACATATTTTTAATGTATACAAATAATTTCATATAATGACTATCAAATACTTCAAATCCAATAAACTGATATTCTACTAGCCTTCTATAAGATGTATTAGATATTCAGAAAATTTATATTTTGTAGGTTACACTTACCATGGTGGTTAAAAATAAGGTAGGTCTGAAATACTTGTTTTGGTTTTCTTGATGTTTCTCTACATAAACCTTTTATTTTAAAGTCCTGACATGTCATTTAATCAGTGTGGTGAATTCTTACTATGGAACATCCCAATACCAATGAAGATCAGCAATCTATCTCTAATTTACTCTAAAAGTGCTGTCTTGGAGATTTCAAAGTTAAGTGACTTTTCTATGGACATATGCTTATTAAGTGTCAGAAGCTGGATTTGAACCGGTCTTGATTAGTCCACTGTTAACTTTTCCATTCACTATTTCTGAGACATAGCTGGAAATATACATAAGAATAGTATTGTCTAGTGGATAGAGAACTTGTCTCAGAGTCAGGAATATCTGGGTTCAAGGCTGAGCTCTGCCACATACTGGCTGCATTCTGGGACACTCTGGTTCTCAATAGCTCAGGTGACTTTCTAAGTAATTCAAGTTATAATAGAGTTTTTATAATCTGTATTTGTAGAAGCTTCTTCACTGGAAGGTCTCTACCCCATAAAATCATAGACCCAGATAAAAAAAAAACCTTTAACTGTACATTACTATATGTATCTCATAAGTTTTTGAGATATACCTGGTGGGTACAAGGGTATGCTGGTAAATGTTTAATAGCTGGTTCTCTGGGGGGAGGGGAAGGGGGGAGTATATATAACATAGTCTTAAGTTTAACATGCATTAGCAACATTTTTTCCTTCACTTTCTGAAGTTTAAACCATTAGCCAAACAGTAAATGAAGTTCTGATTTGTAGCATTTGCTGATTTCTGAAGTGTAAAAGTTCACAATGAAAATTAAATAATCAGATATTTGAGCTGGTTTTAGCAGATGGGTGAATGAGTACCTTTTCTGGCGAAGGTGAGGAATTATTTCTCCTTTCTTCAGAATGTCTCAAGCTACTTGTGATTTGTTGAGGGGTATGTGTGTATATACATACCTCAACAAACATATATATGTGTGTGTATGTGTGTGCATGTGCACATGTATGTATATACACATATGGAAGGGAAGAATAGCAGTTATATATACACATATGCATATACACATGTATGTATATATGAACATATGTATATGTTTATGTGTGTGTATATATATATATATATACACACACAGTAGTAGTAGGAAGAGCAGTCGTAGGAAGGCACCATGCTGAAAGGAGGTCAAGGATTATAGATTTTGAGGATGAATGGACTTGTGAGGTAACCTAATCCAATAACCTCATTTTGTGGATAAGGAGACCTGGGCTTGGATGGCTAGGGGTAATCAAATTTTGACCAAGATTTTCACCAAGGTTCTATGATTCTAAATTCAGTGCTCCATCTATTCCATTATTCTGCCAGGTATGAAAAAGCTAATGGGGGTACACCTGAGATTCTCCTTCACAGTTTGCTCTTCAATAGAGACTCCAGGGCCAGGAGACACAGAATCATAGACTCTTAGAGAAAATAGGACTTCAAAATCAGTTAGGCTAACCCTTATCTGAAAAATTATTTCCCCTCTACAATATCCCCTCCAATGCTTTTCCAACCTCCACTTGAAGACATTCACCAAAAAGTAACCAGCACGGCACAATCCCTCCCAATTTGCTTCAGCTCTAATTCTTAGGAGCTCTTTTGAAGCCATTGGTGACTCAATGGGTAGTGCTGTGGGTCTGAAGTCAGCAAGACCTTCAAAACAAGAAAATTGCAAATCCAACCTAGAATACTTATTAGCTGTGTGACCTTGAACAAGACATCGTTTGCTTCAGTTTCCTAAACTGTAAAATGAATATAATAATAGTACCTCCCTCTCAAGGTTTTGTGAGGAACAAATGAGATAATATTTGTAAAAGCACTTAGCACAGTGCCTGGCACATATAAATGCTTACTCCCTTCCTTCTCCTTCTTAGTACATTGAGCCTCAAATTTTCTTCCTTGTAACCTACACCCTTAGACCCTAGTTGACCCCTCTCCATCTGAGCAGACTAAATTTTATGAAATAAATTCTAACCTCTCTTTCACACAACAGCCCATAAAATATTTGAAAACATTCGTGAACCTACTCTACCATAATCTTTAACTCCTACCCTTCTCCCTGAAGACAGGGCAGTGCTTCCCATCCAAGTTCAAGTGATTCTGCAATATAAATCTCTGAAATTTCTAGTTGGAGAACTGAGTCAGAGCTGGAGGCCTGGAAGGCTGTGGGCTATCCATCCTAGTTTACCTAAGACATCATGTAAAGAACGCCTTCTCTAAAACAAAGGGGAAATTAGACTCAATTGGAAAAGTAACTTATTTCTGGTAATTAGATCTCTTCCCACTAGGTTCAAAAGGGTTTCCTCTTCTTTATTGTGCAATTTCTGAAGTCTTGGGCAAGACATAAAGAAAAGGCTGAGAACATATCATTGCCTTGGAAACTGCTATGGAATTTGACAGACTGTAGGTTGTTCACCAGCAAATGTGCTACTGTTGCTGCTACTGCTGCTGCTGTTGCTGCTGCATGTAGCTCATCCATATGGAAGCATTGACTGCAAAAGTGGCTGAATGCTCATCTGTTGAGCTAGTTCTCAAGTTCAACTCTTCTGGCCCCATCCAAAAGATAGGGCAAAAGGTGCTTGGTTACTAACTGAACATTTCAAAGGTCATTGCCAAATATAGATGAAGAAAATGAAGAATAGGAGTACAAGCCTGCTCTGTGTGGTGGTTATCTAAAGCAGAGATAAGAAGGCTATAACCCATTTTTTCCCATTAAGACAATATCTTATACAATAATCCAGAGATACCATGCTACCATAATGCTGACACTGAATTCTTTACTCATACCAGTTATAACTGAAAGAGAAGACAAGTTCTAGTCTCTGCTATCCTACTAACTCCCTAATCTTTAGCAATTCACTTTTACCTCTCTAGGCTTAAGTTTCTTCCTTTATAGAATAAGGGAGCTGCAGATGATCTTTAAGGTACCTTCCACTTTTAATATTCTATGAAAATTGTTATTAGAGTAGTGTCTGAGTTCGAAGATGCAAAGTCTACTGAATCTTATTGATGCTTTTACTTTAAATGACTGGAGAAGCTATCTATACAATGGGCAAGGATATAGTTGGGCAAGAGAAGGTAAAAGCTTCATCTTTGGAAGATATTTTTCAAAAATTAAGTGTATTTCTGGCTAGTTGTGTTTTGCTTTTTTTTTCTAGTATAGGGTAAACACTAGGAATAAAAATAAGTGATCCCTTTGTGATCCGTTATGGCCATGACAGATTCCTTCTCCATTGCCATAGTAACTGGAAAAAAAGTATATTTATGCATAGACTTAGAATTCTAAGACTTGGATTTCCTGCCAAGAGAGAATGCTGGGTGAAAAAAAGGGTAAAGTCAAGGCAAAGTAACAAAAAATAGATTGAGCTGTTGATTTCAAAGCTCTCTGATTTGGAGATTTGTGCAAAAATGTAAGCCCTTGCTAGATTGGACTTTTAAGGTCACTGAGACTCTTTCATATTTAAGGTATCCGTTTCAAAACATATTGATTCAGTAAGTTTCCTTATCTCTTTTTTGAAACCAGCAGGATAGCTACAATTTTCTTGAATGGTGATATTTTTTTCCCAAGAGGAAAGAAAAGGGTTAGGCAAGGATGATGTGATGAGCCTACAATCAGGTAATTTAAAAAAAAATTGGATTAGTTCCCTAGCTTCAGATTCTAGCTTTCTACTAGTACTAGCAAGAAAGTGAACAGGGATGGCAGAGTCAAGGGATAAAGGTGGAGCTGTCCGTTAGTCAGTCAACAAGCATTTATTCAGCATCTATTATGTAGCAGGCTCTGTGCTAAGTGGAGGGGGGGAATACAAATACAAATTTAAAAAAAGGATAGTCCTTACCTTCATGGAGCTTATAATCTAATGGGGGGAGGGGGAGGAGAGAAAGGCAACATGTAGCAGGAAACTGAATAGCCAGAGTGGGGGAAAGGAGAGGAAGGTACTTGCCTGGGGGCATGATGGAGACTTCCAAAAATGTCCAAAAGCATTGCAACTGGTAGAAAATTGGGAGGAAAACTGTTCTCAGCTCTCTTTAATTAGAGGTCCTGTAGCCCATGGCCCTGCCCTCCAGTTTAAAGGTCCAAGCAGAGGATCAGAGAGTACTGATGAGATGTGAGTACCAGGCAGATTCAATCTTACATCAGAATGAGATTTCTCAATGATAAGTTTTCTCGGGAATGAAGGCATGCTGGAAAGTTCCAAAGCAATCAAAAAGTAATGTAGCTAGTTATGGGTCAGATGAGCAACAAGATGAAGGACTAGGCATTTTCTCTGATCCTATGCCATCTCAAATCTCTTCAAAACAGAAATCATGCCCCAATGATAAAGCAACTTCAGCTTTCTTCATGGTTTAGGATACCCAGAATGCAAAAGAAGGAAAAAAACAAAACATGAATTGATGTTCACTGACCTTGAACTCACTCAGCACCTCTCTCCCACTTCCCAACTACCAGCAGCAATGCTGCATTAGCAGACCCAAGGACACTACAAAGATTTACAACAAAAGTCATCCTCCTATAATGGCAAACAAAGAAGTACTTAGTGCCTTGTTTCAGCTATTTAATTGTTTAGCACCTTGTTTCAGTTCAAGTTTCTTTTGAGTCTTGCTCTGGATTATATTAAATCTTTGTTAAGAAACAGGACTTGTGAAACCCATAGTGGGAAGGACTTGCCAAAGACAGGAACAGGGAGGAGCTAATGACCATATATAAGGAGAAGCACAAGCTGGGAGAAAGCAGAACTGAGAAGGGGAACAGTTGTGGAGGCCAGGCACTCTGTTTGTCTGTTCTGTATGTGTTAATTTTTGTTTATGATACTTTGTACATAAACCCTGGGACCTTACTGGAAGCCCTGAAAAAGGATTTTCTTGTTGTCTGTTTATAGATGTCCTGGAGGAGGGTTTCAGAGGTTCTGGGATTATACTGATGATTTGTGTTGAGTTCTCAGACTTTGTTTGTGGGTCTGTGTTGATTTCACAGGGAGAAAGTGAATTGATGATGGTTCCAGCAAAGTGCATGAATGTTATTTTGGTTCTTCCCAGAAACAGAAACTGTGGATTTTAGATGGACTGGATGCTGTGAGCTTCAATATGGAATGAGAACTAGACAAGGAACTGGACAAAGAACCAGATGAGGAGCTGGATGAGGAGTTGAGAGCTGCCTACCTTTGAATGCAGGTGACAGTTGGGTAAATTCAGGCAAAAGCTGGTACCATGGAAGGGCAATGATGGAATTTGGGAGCCAGCCTCAAGTCAAGATGAAAATACCTCTCCTTGGGTACTTAGTGATGACTGAGAAGATCATGATTTACTGTGGCCTAGGGGTGGGAGAGCTTTGTACACTCTACCTTGTACCTCTTAAGGATGATAGCGTTAAGGATGATTCAAAACTAATCTCCAGTCAAGAAGAAAGAAGACTTTTTAACAGACAGATTACTACAATGAAAACTAGGGGTGAAGAACTTTGACCTTTGTACTTTGTGTCCCTTAAGGAGGCTTGTTCCTTAAGGATGATTGAGTTAAAGACTTACTGAATGATATCTTTTGTTTAGAACTATGTGGCCACTTTAGTGATAAGTTGTTATGTTATAATATTGTGAATGATGTACTTTGGTTTCTGCGAATGTTTTGCTTTCATTTACTGCTGAATAGAGAGTTCACTATACTATGTGATCAGAACCTTAGAGCTATTCACAGCCACAGTCCTCTGAAAAGCTGCTCATGCTTGGATTTATACCTCCACACTTTGGCCCTCTATCCCTCTTTCTAGTACCATGGAGACCGCAGTTGTTGGTTGTGGAAGTTTGTGCTGGCTATAACAGAGAAGTGGCCACAGCCCCTCTGGAGCAAAAGCCTGCCTAGAGTTAGAATCCTGTATTATCAATGTGGTAAAGCTATAAATTACTGGTGCCAAGCTATAGAATTCTGTAGCAACAGCAGAATCCTATAGAACCAGTGCTGCAAAGCTTGGAATAGCTAGTGTCACGCCAAAGGAATAAGGGACAGAGGAAACAGAACAGGACACCAGGATAAGACAGTGTGTGTGTGTGTGTGTGTGTGTGTGTGTGTGTGTGTGTGTGTGTGTAGGGGAAAGCAGCATACAACGCTCCACCAAACCTTAGGGAAGAAGTTCAGCATCTAGTTGGGGTATGTTCTCATTATCCAAAAGTCATTTGGAGCAGACACCCAGGCTAGTCAATAGTAAATTCCCCAGTATGGGAGGAGGCTAAGAAACTTTTGGATCTAGCCTCTAAGGAAATCACAATCATAGGAGGGGGAGTTAGAAAGTGAGAAACAGAAAATAAGAGCCAAGAAAAAAAGGCTGAAATTACCAAATATTTTAGAAAGAAGAAAACCCAAAGACCCTGAATATAAACAGGTAAATCATTGAGGGAAACATTAGAAAAAGAAATAAATATGGCTTCCAGATCTAGTAAATGAGTTTAGGCATGTATGAATAGATAATGAAAAATAAAGAAAAATGATCCAACATTTATTGAGACATAGAACCCTGTGGAATTTGAGTAAAACATGGAACCACAACATGCTGTTCCTGAGTGGTTCAAAAGAGAAATAAGACTTACAAGAGCAGAATTTTATGGCTTGCACAGCAAAAGTAATGGGTAGAATAAAAAAATGGAATCTACAATGGTAAAAGAAAACAAAGAGAGAATAATAGATTGGAAATGCATATACAAAGAAGGGAAGAGCAATCTGAGTTAAAAGAGAATAGGCTTTCTATGCAAGCAAAGCATACTGATCTTGAAAATAGGATGTGTAGATACAATCTAAGGGTCATTGATCTCCCAGAAGAACATGACAAGACAAAAAGCCTTAACACCATAATGAAAGAAATAATAGAAGAGAACTGCCCAGAATTTCAAAATATAAATAATAAAATTCCAATTGAAAGGATTCACAGATTGCCTATAGGGGAAAAAAACCCTCAAGGCTACAAACTCTAAGACACATAGCAGTTAAATTTAACAATTCAATTCAGAAACAACAAATTCTTCAACTGATCAGGAGAAAGAGCTTCACATACAAAGGAAAGGGCATTCAATCAACAATAGACTGTTCTATACCCACTAGAAAACTTAAGATGGAATTAAATAATGTGTCTGAAGAGCAATGGAGCTCAGGATATAGCTCAGGGTAGCCTACTCTGCAAATATAAGCTTAACAGTACATGAAAAAAAGATGGATGTTCAATAAAAAGGAAACTTTAAAATATTTTTTAGAAAGAAAACCACTTTCTTTAGAAAGAAATCCCTATAAAGGGATTATTTCCTTCTCAAATACTCCAAAGAACAGGAATATATGCAGCAGGCAAGGACAGTAATGGCAGCAAAGTGACAACAGAGAACAATAAGAGATTTCTTTCTAAAAGTACACAAGGAGACAGGTGAAGGCAAAATAATGGCAGAAGGAACAGTGAAGAAGATGGGGCAATATGGACAGAACCTGATGAGACTCTGGATATAAGTGAATTGATTTTTTATTTTGTAAGCCTACATTGGACATGAAAGGTTATATTAAAGGATGGTGGGGATGGAGAGGAGTGTGTGAGGTGTGTGTGTGTGTGTGTGTGTGTGTGTGTGTGTGTGTGTGTGTAAAGAGCTGGCAATGTCAAAAAGAGAAGAGCCTACAGCTGATTGAATGAGGAGGAAGGGACAAAGATTGAAAAAGGAGGGGGAAAGAAGGTGGCTTTACTTAGGTGGTAGGAGAGGGGGTTATACTGATGAATATTCTTATGGATGAAAAGAGATGATCTATGAAAGGAGATCAGGACTTTATAGTGGGGGAGAACTGGGAGATTTGATACTTGAAAAGCCTTACACTGAGAAGGGAAATTAAATTCCTAGAGGTAACTAGTACCAAGTGGATGAGAGAATGGATACATGGAGGAGATTTTGAGGCAAATGTGGGAAAAAAGGTAATCAGAGGAGGTTGTAAATCAGCAGTGGATAATCAAGAGCATGGTAGGGGAGGAGCCCTATCTATCATGGGGTAGGGTCCTCTCTGATGCCTGGAATAAATGGCATTGTTGTGGGAGTGAGGCACAATAAGAAATGGGAAGCCATGAAGCAAACCTTAAAAGACAGTGGCAGAAAGAGCTTAAAAGGGAGAGTTTATAATGGATATGAGCTTCAATTGCATGACAAATACAGAGAAAAGAGAGAGACTAGATAATTATTGGGGTTGTGAATCAGAGAACAAGTATCTAGATTAGGTAGGAAAAAAAGAGGGTAGATTATGAAGAAAGTGAGAGAAATCCTTTTTGGAAGGGAGTACAACAATGACATTTTTTTTTTAAAGCAATTGGGGTTAAGTAACTTGCTCAAGGTTACAAGGCTAGTCATTATTTATGCATGGGTGCTCATTTTCTGAGGCCGGATCTGATCTCGGGTCATCCAAACTCCAAGGCCTGCGCTCTTACTCACTGCGCCACCTAGCTGCCCCTTTAGGGCAATTGGGGTTAAGTAACTTGCCCAAGGTTACACGGCTAGGTTGTTGTTTGTGCTAGGTTGTTGTTTGTGCGGATTAAGTGTCGGAGGCCGGCTCCGAACTCAGGTGCTTCTGACTCCAGGGCTGGTGCTCTATTCACTGCGCCACCTAGCCGCCCCAACAATGAAATTTTTAAAAGCTAAAAAATTGAACTAGTTGAAGAGGAAAAGAAAAAGAGGGCATTTATTTGATTAACTGAGAGGAAAAAGTGGAGGGGAGAGTATTATATAAACAGATCAAGGTAGGTGAGTAAAAGGAACTATTAAACAAAACCCTAAAGGGAAAGGAATAACAATCAAGCAGAGCATATGAGGGATGAGAGGAGAAGAACCACTGAAAACCATGCCATTAAAAAAAAAAGATTAAAGTAAAGTATCCAAAAGAATATAAAACTGTGTTTATAGCAGAAGGAAAAATAATAACTAGAGGAAAATCCAATATTAGAGATAGACATAGGAAAATATAAACATAACTTATAACTTTAGATACAAATGGATTAAACAATCCAATGAAATGAAAAGTTACAGATTGGATAAGAAAACAAAAACTCAAAATCTGTTACTTACAAGAAACACATTTTAAAAACAAAGACATACATATTAAATAAAACTGAGGGGATAGAAAAATTTACTGTGCATCAAGTTAATCCAAAAAAGCAGGAGTTGCAAGCAGTGTTACTGATGGGAATTGGTGAGAAACACTATTCTGAGCCCATCTGTACGAGAGTTAATATAATTTTGAAATATTTCAGAGGGGAAGGTTGCAAAAGCATGAATTAATGAATGAGTGAAAGAATGAAGAAAAATAGTTAATAATTAGTATATGTCAACCACTGTGCCAAACAATGTAGATACAAATACAAAAGCAAATAGAAAAGCTGATATTCTAGTGGAGCACCAAAACATATCAAGGAATGGCAGCCAAAGGAAAGTATTTTGATCTGGAAAGTTATAAGAATGGTGCATAGGGCCATATGAAATTAGGTTGACACATCCTTTCCAGTAGCAATGGTAATCAATCAATCACCAAGCATTTATTAAGTATTAACAATATTATAGACACAGTTCAAAGCACTAATACAAAAATTTTAAAATATTTCCTGTCCTTAAGAATCATATTTCATCTTAGTAGAGAAGATATGATATAGATGTACAGGTACATAATAGGTACACACTAGTAATCATTTGTTATTGTTTAGTCACTTCAGTCATATCCAACTGTGACCCCATTTGCAGTTTTCTTGGCAAAGACATTGGAGTAGTTTGTCATTTCCTTCTCCAGCTCATTTTACAGATGAGGAAACTGAGAAGAACAGGATTAAGTGACTTGCCTAGGATCACATAGCTTGGAAATATCTGAGGCACATTTGAACTCAGATCTTCCTGACCTTAGTACTCTACTCACTGAATCATTTAATTTCCCCAAATAATAATAATATTTACATATAATTAATCAACAAACATTAAATGCCTTGTATTTGCCAGACACTGTGCTAAGCATTAGGGATATAAAATGAGGCAAAAGCTAGTCCCTGTCCTCAAGGAATTTATAGTCTAATGAGGGATCTATCTATCTATCTATCTATCTATCTATCTATCTATCTATCTATCCATCTCTCTCTCTCTCTCTATATATATATATATGTCTCTATGTATATATGTATGTGTAGATGTAGATATATATAATAACAGAAGGTAACTTTAGAGGGGAAAGTACCAGCAATATTGATTTAATATCATTTCAGAATTAGAAATAGGGGTAAAAAAAGGGAAGAAGGGGACAGTGGTAAACCATCAAAAAGGTCTTAGTCTTTTTAAGTTTTTTATTGATATATATATATATATATATATATATTTGCATTTTATTTATTTCTGGAAATATCTCATTCCCCCTCTTGACAGATAAGAACTAAGTATTTTTCTAGAACAATTGTTTTTTCAATTGCACAGAATTAAGTTTCCTTTTAGTGATTTTTTCATTGTGAATTTTGTTCTTTTATTACTTTGTTGCTTATTTTCCCATGCATCATTTCACACAAATCTTCCTATATTTCTAGGGATGTTTTTTTATAAATGTTTAACTATATCTCCAAAAAATGTACTTAGGATGCACTTTTACTGTACATTATTAACTCTTTCATAACTCTAGACAATCAACAATATATCAGTAAATCAATCATTGATTTGTAGTATCAATGTAAATGAAGTATCATTGTAAATACACTGAAAACTATTAATCATCTCTTCTGAGGAAGTTTGAATTGGTTTTAAAAATATTTCTCATATTTTCCATTTATTACTGTGCAATGATGATTTATTTCATTTATATAATGGGCATCTTTAATTGATAGGCACCCATTCTGCTTCTAGTTTTTTGCTACCACAAAACATGCTGCTATGAATTCTTTGGTGTGTACTAGACTTTTGGTTTTCTCTCTGTCCTCTTCAGGACATGTGTCCCAGTGGTAGGATTACTGGGTCAAAGGATAGGAAGAGTCCAGTTACATTTCTTGCAAAATTCAAAATTGATATCCAGAAGTGATGGACCCATACTGTAAGGAAGAGCTTAAAAAAATGACCAAGACTTTATATGATTCCTAATATTCCTATTTCAATTGCTAAGACTGCACAGAACCCATAAATACCACTGTATGTAAAAGGAAGGGAAGCTAATAGGGACAGAGGGAAAACAAAAGAGAGAAAAAGGAGTCTTGGTCCTATGCTACGACCTTCCCTCTGTGAAGTTACTAACTGGGGTGATGTTGCAAATTAAAACTGTTCTAGTGCTGTTTCTCAGGGTCTGTCTGCACTTCTGGGAAATGACCATTGTGAGAACACAAAAACAAGCTTTCAGTAAGCAGGCTTGCATTGTGCAAGGACAGTAAATAAATAGAGGATGAGTTAAAAATGTGGTCCTGGAAGTCAAGAGATCCAACTAACTAGGTAACCTTAGACAAGTAACTAAACTTTCTTGTACCTAGGTTTGATGAAATTAAAATGAAATACTAGATGAGATCATCTCCAACGATCCTATAATTCTATACATAATAAATAAGGTGAAAGACATAGATTATATAGAGAGATATGTAGTGTTTTGTTCTCTTCTTGCTCCAAATATTGGTCTTGTACTCTAATAGTTCTTGCATAAAGAGAATGTCAGACAGTCAATGAGTAATGAAGGCATTGGAAGGAAGATTAAAGTTCTAGCTCTCCTCAGACTATGAAACAATATTTACATACCTCCCACAAATAATAATAGTCACTATTATTATAACTATTATAACAACAACAACAACAAATTCTACCTTCTGGCTTCTCTGCATTCTGTCAGGACGTCTGGGTCCTTTTGTTTCCCTTACTATTCTGTCTTTAACAACATCAGAATTCTGACAATCATATCAGGAAAGGCTAAATCTTTCCCACTGCCCAATCTCCCACACTCTTGTTAAAAATTAGAAGTGAGGAAAGCTCCAGGAGGAGTGGGAGAGAATAAGAGATGGCAATTAAGTGTGTGTGTGAGTGCGAGCGTGCGCACATACATTCATATACATACATGAGTAGTTCAGCCCTAAGTAAATAGATGTAGTGAACATATAAGAATTACTGATGGCTTTCAACACTTCACCTCCACTTATGTTCATCATTTATGGTACTTATACCTTTGTCTCAGGGTTTGAAGAAATTTTGATATTGAACTCTTGGGGCCTCAGAAAAATTTTAATAATATTTTGACAATTTCCCATCTCTAGGCTAGTCCTTCTGACTTGCATGGTGGTGACTTCTAGTCTGTGGTGGTGACTACTTTAATCATATCTTTGGCTCAAGTTTGTCTGCACCTCTTGACCTCAAAAATTATATAACATGAGCGGGGGTGATGGTCAATTTGAATACCCCACTACTGAATATGGCTCAAAGTGATGGTCTTGGGTGACAGCTCTGAGAGAGCTTGAATCCCAATCTGTTGCCAATTTTATTTGTGGCCTTGGATGAATCACAGAAGCTCCCTGCTTGTGTTCTACCAGCTGTAAAATTGAAATAATAATACTGGCTTCACAGGGGTCTTTTGAGGATTCATTCATTCAACGTTAGTAAAATTCATTGAAAACGTTAAGTGCTAAGTAGTATTATGCCTAATTAATTAGGTCCTCATCTCCCTGATGTGGGTTATGGTATCTGCCTAGTCATTAATAATATATGCTTGAAGCTTTGCTGATTTCCTATTTCATACCTCTCCTAATGGGTACACAAGCAGTCCACGAGAAGGGTATCCAGCCTTGTAGTTAAAACACACACAGCTGCTGGTGGTCTACCATTCTCACATTTATTCAATTCCCAAATGATGCAAAACTGGAAGGTGTTGAAAGCACCAGTTAAGACAGAGAAATACTACAAAGGAACCTAGGGAGATCAGCTATAAAGTCAGGAAATAAAATCTAGACTCAATTTTATACTAGAGGGAAACCTAATCCCACCACCTGCAAAAATCATTAAGTGAGAGCCAGATAGTAACAACAACAACAACAATAACAATAATAATATGGTATTAATACTAAGAAAGCCCAAAAGTGACAATGGAGAGCAAATTGAATTTGATATCAGATTAACACTATGGTAATGAATGGCATGATGGCATTTACAATAAAGCTATTGCATCGCAGGTGAACAAAGTAATACTCTATGAATAATATGTTTGAGATTATAGTTATAATAGAATATTAGAGTTAGAAAAGATACTAAAGGTCATCTGATGGAAAAACGACCTGAAGTATTTCTATCCTCTTTTATACCACTGGTAATAAGGAACTCACTACCACTTGATGTAACCCATTCCATTTTTGGACATCTAGCTCAATTGCTAAAATGTGCTTCCTTATATGATCCTAGAATCTGGCTCCTTGCAGTTTCCTTTAACTGGACCTCTCTTCCTATCAAGAAAAGCTGTAAGTACAGTCCTGGCAAAGGAATCCATGTCATGGAGGAGGTGAGAAGATGTCAACATCAAGCTGTCTGGTATGATCTACTCTGAAAACAAGAAGTGGATAAACACAAAACATACCACTGAACAGAGCAGGGTTCCAGAGAAATTAGAGTTACATTAGGTTATTCTTTTTGTTTGTTTGTTTGTTTCAGTCATTCCCCATGCTACAGCTTTTAATTGCTTTCTGGCACCAATTGTGGAAGGCATAAAGGGTCTACCTTTGGAGATGCAAAGAAGAAGTGGAATATGCAGAAAAGTCTTCATAATATCCTTGGGTAAAATTGGAGACGGTCATAGTGTCTCCATAACAGTTCTTTTTTTTTATGCTAAACATTTTAGTTGTTGGTTTTTTTTTTTAAGCCATTCCACATAGATATTTCCTAGACCCATTCACCATACTGGTCACCGTTCTTTGAACCTACTTTAGTTTGTCAGTGGCCCTCAATATGTAGGGCCCTCAGGGGTGGCTAGGTGGCTCAGTAAATAGAGTACCGGCCCTGGACTCAGGAGGATCTGAGTTCAAATTTGGCCTCAGACACTTAACACAAAACTAGCTGTTTGACTTTGGGCAAGTCACTTAACCCCAATTGCCCTGTCTTCCCCCTCCAAAAAGAAAAAAAAAATGTAGGGCCCAAAAGATTCCAGGTATCATACTTTAGGACAAGGCTTCTTAACCTGGAGAGGTTTCATTATTTATTTATTTATTTTTGCTTTTTGGAGGGCAATTGGGGGTGAAGTGACTTGTCCAAGATCACATGGCTAGTTTGTGTGTGTGTGTGTGTGTGTGTGTGTGTGTGTGTTAAGTGTCTGAGGTCGGATTTGAACTTAGATCCTCCTGATTCCAGGGCCGGTGCTCTATTCACTATGCCACCTAGCTGCCCCCATGATTAAAAAAATATTTTCCTAATTTTATTTCATTATCATTGTTCTCCTTTGTAATCTTATGTATGCATTTAAGAACATTATTCTGAGAAGATTGTTCACAGATTTTACCAGTTTACTCAAAGGTGCTCATGACACAAAGTCAGCAAATCAAGTCAGTAAGAAAAAAAGCTAAGAACCTCTGCTTTAGGATTTCAAAGTAGTTTACATGATCTCATTTGATTCTTGTAACAACTCTGTGAGATGGGACCTGGCCAGTATAGACTGGAGTGGAACACTGGGCAGATGATGAATAGTAGAATGGCTTAACAGTCACAGAAGGGAGTCTGATAATGAAGTCTTAGTTGCAAAGCAATTTATAATTTGAAATAGAGATTTAGTTCCCCTCAAACCTGAGGGTCTTGGGTCAGTTGGCTTCTTTTGTCATTATGTTAGTCTGTTTTAGTAGGAGTCCCTTGGCATGGATTGGCTCCACCTTGTGCCATCATCTCACCTAATGTATTTTCTTTAGAGCTAGGTTAGGTGGGGGCACATTTATATAGGAAGGATAATACATGGCCTGCACAATGACACATTACATTAGTCACATGCAATTTCCCTGAATGAAAGGGCACATCATATGACCTTGTCTCTTACTGTTCTTCAATGCCTCCTCTCTACAAAGGGATATTTGGGCTCATTCTTCACTCTAGTGACTTAAGAAGTCAACAAGTTTTATTAGCTTTATTTATAATGACAATATTTATTGAGCAACTACAATGTACTAAGTAGTGCTTTATTTTACAGGCAAACTGAAGCACAGTGACCCTGAGACAGCATCTTGCACTATTGTCCCCAATTTGTTTGCCAGGAAAATAACACAGGCTTTTAATTTCCCATTTTCATTACTCTTTTCACCATATTTCATATTCCACTTATATTTCATAGGAGGCATAATTTCTCTATTTGCATGGAAAGTGTACTTTCTTGGGAGAAGAAAAGCAAAGTCTTCCTTTGCTACCTCCTAAGTTTTCTTTTATACCACAAGAAAGAAAAATTCTAATTAATCAGTCATCAAGTATATATTGAACACCTGCTATATGCCTAGCCCTTAATAACAAACAAGTAGAATACATGGTCTCTGCCCTTAAGGAGATTATGGCATCCTCCCTGTTGATTGTATCAACAGCCTGGATATCTAGGGGCTGTGGAAAAAACTAAGCTATGTGCAGTTTTAACTCAATATATAAAAGAAGTGGTAGGAGTTGAGGGTTGTAGTAATAACCATGTGATGGACATAACCAATGGTATCTTTGATATCTGAAGTTATTTGCAATACAATTTATATTTAATTACAAATCATAAAGTAGTAAACAGAAAGATGAAACTTAAACTTGAATATTAAATCAGTTTTCTTATTGGATGTCAAGATACACAACCAACAGTGGCAGAAATTTTTTCAGGTGTTTAATTTTTTTATTGTTCTGAACTTGACAAACGTCAACAAACATGAACATTTCTGTATGCAAAGAAGAGCATAAAAGATGATTTCATATGAAAGCATAAATCTGTATTATAGCTCAGGGTTTTTTTTAAGTGTATAGTAAATTCAATATGTTAGTTCTATCCTTCTTATCAATGCCACCCTTGGAACTTCCTTCTGTTATCCTTTGTACATTAAAAAAAGTTTCATGGCCTTTCTTTCTTTTCTTCCTTCTTTCTTCCTTTCCTGGTTTCCTTCCTTTCTTCCTTCTTCCTTTCTTTCTTATTGCATTTTCATTAACATACCCTTCCTTTTCCCTCAAGCTCCCTCTCATCCACTAAAAGGCCCCCCTTAACACTAATCAGCAAAGTCAAGCAAAACAAATCTAAATATTGGCTACGTCTGAAAATGTATGTCTCATTCATGCCTCTAGGTCATGCTGGACCTTTACATTTTCCCTTGATGTTCCATCACCATACTTTCTACAACCCTAGCTTTTCTTCCTAAAGTTCCTACAGGATTTCTATATCCTTCTATGTACCACTGATCTGAGTGAAGGAGTTGACAGGTGATTCTCCATTTTTTCTTTTTTTGCCAGTTAATGGTGTGTTTATAGATTTTATTAGGGTGTTTGTGGGAGATTAGGTCCTAGCACACCACACTCTTCCCATAATCCCCCATCATATTATTTAAAAAAATATTTACTATGTGCTCTAGCTCTAGTAGATCTGAATAACCTGCTTACGATTTCTTGAAATATGGTATCCAGGCTCCCCAGTCATGATTTTCAGATAAGGTGATAATTCTTACATTCTCTCTCCTTGACCTATTTCCAGGTCAATTGTTTTTGATAGTGGTTAATGTACTTTGCCCCTCTTTTTTGATCTTTTGATGATATTTTAATATTTCTTATTGTCTCATGGAGTTATTGCTCTCTATTTCACCCATTCTAATTTTTAGAGAATTTAGATTCTTGGTTAAGGTGAGTTACAATCTTTTAAAAAGTAATTATTTTCCCTTGACATTTTTTCTTCTGTAGCTCTTGTTTTCTTTTTTTTTTTTTTTCTTTTCTTTTTTTTAAAGCAATTGGGCTTAAGTAACTTGCTCAAGGCTACACGGCTAGTCATTATTTATGCGTGGGTGCTCATTTTCTGAGGCCGGATCTGATCTCGGGTCATCCAAACTCCGAGGCCGGCGCTCTTACTCACTGCGCCACCTAGCTGCCCTGCTCTTGTTTTCTTTAACTTTATGTTTTCTGTCTCTTGCTTCATTTCTTCCAGATATCTTGTGACCAGGACATTCTTTTCTCTGAGACTCTACTTTGATATTTTTGTTAAGTTATAATTATTCTCTTTATCTGAGTTTACCTCTTGGGATTCTCTCAGGGTACACTTTTTTTTATTGTGTTCAGCATTTTCTTCAGATGACTCATATCTCCAGCCTCATTTTCTGAGCTGGGAAGCTTTGTCCTTAGGTCTATTCTGCTCTTTTCCATACTTTTTGAAGGTGTAGGTAGGACTTGCTTGGTGATGCAGTGAGTCTAGTTGTGCAGAAATTCTTGTATTTTAGCTCGGTCTCCTAGGAGTGCCTATTAGATTTTGGCCCTAGGTCCCTTTTTGTCTCTTCCTTACACAGTTGTGAAGCTGTACCTCATAGAAGGCTGCCTGGATATGAGCCTGGATGCTGTTGTTCTTCCTGGGCCATGGTGTCATAGAGCTGCCTCAAACTGAGCAAATCTCTGTTTCATGCCCTGAGTATTAGTCTCACCCTGTTTCTTTCTTTAAGTCTCTGGAGTCTGCCCTGCCCTGGCTTGTTTACACTCAGAACTCTTGTAGGATCCTGCTTATCTTTTGGGGGTATTTCTATCCTGGATGGAGGCACTTATAGTAAACAAAAATCTGGTGCATTACTAGAGTTTTACTAAAATGTTTGTGGGGATATCTAGGCTCTCCTATGTTCTGTCATCTTCCCATAATTGAGTATTCATGTTTTTGCACAAAATGTGCAAAAGTCTATGAGACAGGATTTGGTCTAAGGTCTTACTGACCCCATGTCCAGCTCTTTTATTCACTGTACCACAGTATTCACTGTTGTAATTGTAGAACACCTCAGCATCTAGCATAGTATCTGACTTAATGAATGTTTTATGAAGTAATCCTCTTGTGTTCTCAAAAAAATATTCTCTGAGGCAGCTACCAAAAGTATTAGGCTAGGGATTGAGAAAGAGAGAGAGGGACTGAATTTGTGATTCCAGTGGTAAGGGAAATCTCAGGTGAGGAATCTCCCTCTACCAATATGGTTAAGCCCTTTCTCTGCAACTTACGGTCTTAGAGAGTTGTCTAGAGCAGGACTTTCTAAACTTTTTTGAATAATGACTCATTCAGCACTTCTTAAACTGTGGGTGGTGACCTCTAAATGACTTGTCCATGGTCTTATGCCCAGTATGTCAGCATTGGGACTTGAACTCAGATCTTCCTGGCTCTGAGGCCAGTTTTCTATCCACTATGCCTCTCTATGTAAGTTTATAACCTTCATTTTACAGATGAGGAACCTGATTCCATGACCAGGTCACTGCATTTTATTTTTTATTTCAGTTTTTTAAATTAAATTACTTTATAGAAGAGAGAAACCAATTTCTTCCTCTTACCCTTGCTTTTATACTTCCTCCTCAAGTATAGTATAATGTATACAAGGCATCCTTTCATTCCATTCTAAAAATAAACAATAAGCTACTATGGCTTAGCATTGTACTCTTTTCTTGGGTAGGAAATATAAAGATCATAAATTTATAGCTTCTGATCTGGACAAGACCTAAACGATTATCTAGTCCAACATCCTCATTAGATTATAAACTTCTCCATTATATTGTAAACTCCTTGAGGCCAGGGACTATGTTTTTACTTGTGTTTGTAACCTGAGTGCTTAGCATAGTATCTGGCACTAAATA
This sequence comes from Gymnobelideus leadbeateri, assembly GCA_011680675.1. Classification (NCBI taxonomy): domain Eukaryota; kingdom Metazoa; phylum Chordata; class Mammalia; order Diprotodontia; family Petauridae; genus Gymnobelideus; species Gymnobelideus leadbeateri. The sequence goes on from WOXC01005481.1 coordinate 60,372, forward strand.
TAAATATTATTGACTGGTCCCCATTTTTACAGATATTTTCATGGAAATATCAAAGAATCTAGAATTAAATAAAGAGCCAGTATGTCAGCATTATCTAGGATATTATTCAGCCTCAATAAGTGCAACACAGACTGTTGCCTGAACTCAGGCTGTGTCCATAGAAGCTGTGGTTTTAAATCCACTGTTCAGAATTATATGACTGGAAACACAACTTCAGCTATTACCTGAATAATTATTTATCTGTAACAACAAAGAATAAGGGAAGGGATTAGAAAGTGTCTCGTTCCTTGGGATATATTTAAGTTGGAAGGTAAAAAACCGATCTGATTTGTTTGAAGAGGTTTTCTCATGCTGTTGACTCCATGTGCCTACTTAAAAAAAAATCATCAGTACAATCAAACAAAACAAAATAAGGAGTAAAATCTGACTTAAATTCCTGAGCTGATAGCAAGGCAGAAGCAAAAGAATCAACAAAGCAAAACAAGATTATTTTGTCCTGGGTCTCTCTTCAGACTTGTATGAAATTACATCACCTTTGGCTTTCTTCTTTAAAAAAAAATGACTGTGGTCAATGTATACATAATTTTGGTTCCATTGAATTTACTCTAAATTAACTTATAAAGGCTTATCCATATTTTCCATATTTACATTTATATTTGATAGTTATAATTTTTGTAGGGCCATAATACATTAAAGCAATATACCTGAATGGTTCCATGATCTCATTAATGTGTATACTTTCTCCAATTATGCAAATCACAAATCATCCATGCCTACCCATCCTTTAAAAATCCCACCCATGTCCTTCAATGAATACCTTCAATAAATAAAATAAACCACAGGGGTTCCACCCACTCTGTTGGGGGCCTTCCTCTAGGACATTTGATAATATGTACATACCAGTGGACTATAACAGCTACCCTTTCATTATCCCAGTTTCACTATTTAAATGATCCATCTTTTCTCTGGCCATACATGTCTCTGATGACAGCCTCCAAGCCACTTCTCCTGTCCATGACATAATTTGCAATGTGTTTTCTCCTGCTCATGTCCACCATTGAAACTTTAATTCTTCAGAGATTGTGATTAAGCCTGGAGACTCTAGCTCAGCATGGTTATGACTTCGTGCCCTCTCAGCAGCATGTATATAAAAGTTAAATCAGATGGTATATTATAGGATTCAGGTGCAAAAAATAATAAGAGGTGAAAGTACAAAGAGGCAGAGGATATAACAGTCAAAATAGAGAAGAGTCTTTATAATTATTCATTTTCATAGTTATCCATATCCTTAATTTATTCAGCCATTTTCCAACTATTGGATATATAGTTTGTTTCCTTTTTTTCTGTTAGAAGCAGAAAAAGAAAAAGGACCACATGAATGTCTTTGTCTAGAGAGGTTCCTTTCCTCTTCCTTCTTTATGTTATTTTTAGGATAAAGTCCTTGGAAGAGAATTCTTGAGTCAAAAATATTCTTTTTGGCTCATTGAATATTGTCATATTACTTTCCAAAATGTATATAGTTCTTTACATTCCTGCCAATAATTTATGAGTGCCTGTTTCTCCAAAGACCAATAAACATTGAACTTTATTTCTTAAATAATATTTTTTTTATTATTAACGGATCCTCAGGACATTCTCCCTCATTTCTCAATAAGTTCAGTGCCTGGCTCATAATCTTTCTCTTCATCCCCTGTCTTTCCCTCATTTTAGGGAACCTTAACATGTATGTAGATGTTTCCTCAAATATCATAGTTTCCAAGTTCCTCCATCTATTCAACTTCCATAACCTGCTAATCTCCTCTACCTCAGCAACACATAAGTATGGTCATTACTTTCATCTTGCCATCACCCACAAGTGTTCCAGTTTCATTTTCAAGGATTGATTTTCTTTTTTTTAATAGTATTTTCTTTTTTTAAATAGTATTTTATTTTTTCCCCCAAATACCTGCCAAGACAATATTTGGCATTCATTTTTACAAGATTATGAGTTCCCAATTTTTCTCTGTCTCTCTCACTCCTCTCCCTTCTTCCTAAAATGGTGGCCAATTTGATATAGGTTATACTTGCACTATTATTTAAATTTCCATATTAGTTATATTTGTGAAAGATAAAACAGATAAAAAACTCAAAAAAGAATAAAGTGAAAAAAGTATGCTTTGATCTGCATGCAGAGTCCATCAGTTCTTTACCTGGCTGTGGAAAGCATTTTCCTTTCTGAGTCCTTTGTACTTGTCTACATTGTGTTGCTGAGAAGGGCTGAATCATGCATAGTTGATCACCACACAGTGTTGCTAATACTGTATACAATATTTTCCTGGTTCTGCTCATTTTACTTTGCATCAGTTCATACATGTCTTTTCAGGTTTTTCTGAAATCTGCCTGTTCATCATTTCTTACTGTACAATGGTATTCCATTACATTCATACACCACAGCTTGTTTAGCCATGCCCCAATTGATAGGCATTCTCTCAGTTTCCAATATTTTGCCACCACAAAAAGGGTTGCTCTAAATATTTCTGCAATGTAGGTCCTTTCCCCTTTTTAAAGATCTCTTTTGGATACAGACCTAATAAGGATATTGCTGGATCAAAGGATATACACATTTTGACTGTCCTTTAGGCATAGTTCTAAATTGTTCTTCAGAATGATATCAGAGGTTTTCTCTCTCTCTCAGAGGTCTCCTCTCTAATCCTTCATGAGTGATTCACATTTACAGCTGGGGGAACCCCTTGATAATGGCTAAACATCCTTCCATGAGTGAGCCCCAAGGCAATTTCTCACCTCAAAATATCTATATACTTTTTACTAATAAGCTTAGTCAGGAGGCACCAAAGCCTACATGATTTGTTACAGCTGTGAATTGCCAAGGCCAAAAGGAGATTGATCCTTCAGATGTTTACAATTTAGTGTGAGCCTGGGAAACTGAGCTCCAAGAAAAAACAACAAAAATCTCCCCTTCCTTGACCTCACAAATGGCTAGATAAGTTCATAACTCTACCAACAATGCATTAATATCCAAATTTTCCCACGTCCTTTCCAACATTTATCATTTTACTTTTCTGTTATATTGAGCAATCTGGTAAGTGGGAGGTGGTCCCTCAAATTTGTATTTCTCTAATCAAAAGTGATTTAGAGCACTTCTTTTTTTTAAAGAATTGTTTTCTTTAGTTAGCTTTTGTACCTCCTTTTCTATTTTGCCAGCTCTACTTTTTTAATGAGTTGGTTTTGTGCAGTGTACTTTTTCCCATTTTGTAAGGTATCATTCAATTTTTCTTACACTTCTGTAATTTGACATTTAAAACCCTTCTTGAGCTCTTCCAAGAAGACTTTTTGGGCTTGAGACCACTTCATATTCCCCTTTTGAAGTTTCAGATGTGGATACACTGACAATGCTGTCCTCTCCTGAATTTGTGTTTTGATCTTCCCCGTCCCCATAGTAAGAATCTATGGTGTTTGTTTTTAAATGTTGCTTTTTTGCTCATGATGTTTGCCTTTTTCCTGGCTTTTAAAGTTGCTCTGTGCTTCTATGGCATAGGGGGCACTATCCCATGCTTCTTGGGCTGAGGGTTAGGGTTTGTTCACTAATTTTGTGTGCTGGGAAATGGGAAATAGAGGCTGTACAGGCTGTAGCTTACCTGGTGCTGAGCTGGAGCTGGTGGTGTGTGCAGAGCCCAGGTGTAGTTTTTCTGCATTTCCCCACTGTTACACTGACACTCACAGGGTAGGGGTGGGGTTGGGAGTATGGAAAGTCTGGCCACTGGAGGTTGCCTCCTCACCTGAAGTCTGGCTAGAGCACAGGTAGGCTCAGCTGCTGGTGGACAACCATCTGTAGGTGCAAGTGGTGGTTCTCCACACTGGCATCTATTGGTTCCCCTGGCTATATTGAGGTAGGCAAGGGTCCTGGTGTTGGTGCTTGCCCACTCCACTGAACTGGGGTTCAGGATCTCCCACTTGTCTACTTAGGTGGGGTTTATCCTGGCTTGCCAGGATGCCTTCCATCCTGTCCTGGTCTCCTTCAGCCCCAGCAAGAGGTACCTTTCCCATTAATACCCCTAGGCTCACAAGCTAAAAGACTGCTGTATGCTGTCTTTCTGCTGGCACCACTGTTCCAGGATTTTTCCCAGGGTAGTATTTTCTGGGTTTTTCAAGGTCAGTAAGGGAGTATGGGAGCTACTTGCTGTTTATTCTGCCATCTTGGCTCCTAGAATTAGAATACTTTTTTCTTTCTTTCTTCCTTCCTTCCTTCCTTCCTTCCTTCCTTCCTTCCTTCCTTCCTTCCTTCCTTCCTTCCTTCCTTCCTTCCTTCCTTCCTTCCTTTCTTTCTTTCTTTCTTTCTTTCTTTCTTTCTTTCTTTCTTTCTTTCTTTTTAATTTACATCATTCATTTCCACAAGATTTTGGGTTACAAATTTCCTCCCCATCCCTCCCCTACCCACCACCCCAACCAGTGATCCCACTGTATACCCCATTTCTGAGAAGAGTCAGGTCTATGAAAGTTGGTCGTTACACATACGTTGTATCTGTAATTGTGTACAAATTTTTTCCTGGTTCTGCTTTTCTCACTCAGCATCAGTTTGTATAAGCCTATCCAGGTAGATATGAAGTCCATCTGTTCTTTGTTTCTTATGGTGCAATAGTATTCCATTACATTCATATACCGTAACTTGTTTAGCCATTCCCCAATTGATGGGCATCCCCTTAATTTTCAATTCTCTGCCACCACACATAGAACTGCTATAAATATTTTTGTATATATGGGTCTTCCTCCCACTTCTGTGATCTCTTTGGGATACAACCCTAGAAGTGGCATTGCTGGGTCAAAGGATATGAAATTATTTATAGCCCTTTGGGCATAGTTCCAGATTGCTCTCCAGAAGGGTTGGATCAGTTCACAACTCTACCAGCAATGTATTAGTGTTCCAATTTTTCCACATCCTCTCTAGCATTTATCATTTTCCTGTTTTGTCTTAGCCAATCTGACTGGTGAGATGTGGTACCTCAGAGTTGTTTTGATTTGCATTTCTCTAATCAATAGTGATTTAGAGCATTTTTTTCATGTGCTTATAGATATCTTTAATTTCTTCTGAGGACTGTCTGTTCATATCCTTTGACCATTTATCAATTGGGGAATGACTTGTCTTCTTATAGATTTGACTCATCTCTCTGTATATTTTAGAAGTGAGACCTTTAACAGAGACATTGGTTGTAAAAATTCTTTCCCAAAATCCCACTTCCCTCTTAATCTTGGTTACATTGGCTTTGTTTGTATAGAAGCTTTTCAGTTTCATGTAATCAAAGTTATCCATTTTGAATTTTATAATGCTCTCTAATTCTTGTTTGGTCATGAAATTTTCCCCTCTCCATAAATCTGACAGGTAAACTATTCCTTGCTTTCCCAGATTGCTTACAGTAGCATCTTTTATACCTAGATCATGAACCAATTTAGACTTAATTTTGTTATATGGTGTTAGATAATGGTCTATGCCCAGTTTCTACTATACTATATTCCTGTTTTCCTAGCAGTTTTTGTCAAATAGTGAGTTCTTAACCCAGAAACTGGGGTCTTTGGGTTTATCAAAGAATAGATTATGATAGTGATTAACTACTGAGTCTCATGTACCCAATCTATTCCATTGATCCACTGCTCTATTCCTCGGCCAGTACCAAGTAGTTTTGATGACTGCTGCTTTATAATACAGATTAAAATCTGGTATGGCTAGGCCACCTTCCCTATCATTTCTTTTCATAAATATCCTTGATATTCTGGACCTTTTGTTCTGCCAAATGAATTTTGTTCCTTTTTTTCCACGTCTATAAAGTAATTTTTGCTAAACTGATTGGTATGGCACTGAATATATAATTTAATTTAGGTAAAATTGTCATTTTTATTATATTAGCTCGACCTAGCCATGAGCAATTGTTTTTGCAATTAGTTAGATTTGACTTTATTTGTGTGAAAAGTGTTTTGTAGTTGTTTTCATATAGGTCCTGGCTTTGTTTTGGCAGGTAGATTCCCAAATATTTTATAATGTCTACAGTAACTTTAGATGGGATTTCTCTTTCTATCTCGTTGTTGGATTTCACTAGAAATATACAGGAATGCTGAGGATTTACGTAGGTTTATTGTATATCCTGCTACTTTGCCAAATTTATTTATTGTCTCAAGTACTTTTTTACTTGATTATTATTCTCTAAGAATATCATCATATCATCTGCAAAGAGTGATAACTTGGTCTCTTCTTTGCCTAATTTGATTCCTTTGATTTCTTTTTCTTCTCTAATTGCTACTGCTAACATTTCTAGTACCAAATTAAATGAGGGGTGATAGTGGACACCCTTGTTTCACCCCTGATTTTATTGGAAATGCTTCTAGCTTATCCCCATTACATATAATACTTGCTGATGGCTTTAAATAGAGGCTACTTATTATTTTATGGAAAGCTCCATTAATTCCTATACTTTCTAGTGTTCTTAATAATAATGGATATTGTACTTTGTCAAAACCCTTTTCTGCATCTATTGAGATAATCATGTGGTTTCTGCTAGTTTTATTATTGATATGATCAATTATACTGATGGTTTTCCTAATATTAAGCCATCCCTGCATTCCTGGAATAAATCCTACCTGATCAAAGTGTATTATTCTTGTGATAAGTTGCTGTAGTATTTTTGCTAATATTTTATTTAAAATTTTTGCATCTATATTCATGAGGAAAATTGGTCTATAATTTTCCTTTTCTATTTTATCTCTCCCTGATTTATATATCAGTACCATGTTTGTGTCATAAAAAGAATTTGGTAGGACTCCACTAATTTTCCCAAATAGTTTGTAGAGTATTGGAATCGATTGTTCTTTAAATGTTTGATAGAATTCACTAGTAAATCCATCTGGCCCTGGAGATTTTTTCCTAGGGAGTTCACTGATGGTTTATTCAATTTCTTTCTCTGAGTTGGGTTATTTAAGTAATTTACTTCCTCTTCAGCTAATCTATTTTTGTAAATATTCATCCATTTCACTAAGATTGTAAAATTTATGGGCATATAATTTGGCAAAATAATTCCTAATTACTGTTTCAATTTCCTCTTCATTGGAGGTAGATTCACCCTTTTAACTTTTGATACTCATAATTTGGTTTCTTCTTTCTTTCTTTATCATATTGGCTAAGGGTCTATCAATTTTATTGTTTTTTTCCATAAAATCAGCTCTTAATTTTATTTGTTAATTCAATAGTTTTCTTAATTTCAATTTTATTATCTCTCCTTTGGTTTTTGTTAGTGGTACCATTTTTATGACTTAGAAGTATCACCTTCCCATGTAGGGATGTGAACAATTCAGTTCTATTGAATTACTTATGTTTTCTTTTCTCTTTTTACCTGTTTATGCTTCATGGGTCTTAATATTGGAAATCAGATTTTTTCATTTCTGGTCTTTTCCTTATGAAAGCTTGAAATCCTCCATTTCCCCCATTTGAAGTATTATGCTGAATTTCACCAGGTAGTTGATTCTTGGTTGTAGCCTTAGCCTCCTTTGCCTTCCAGAATATCATGTTCCATGACCCCCAATTCCTTAATGTGCAGCTTCTAAGGCCTATGTAATCCTGACTGAGACTCCCCAATATTTGAAATTTTTTCTGGCCACTTGCAATAGATTTTCCTTGACCTAATAGTTCTGTAATTTGGCCATAATGTCCCTTGGAGCTTTTATTTTGGGATCTGTTTCCTGCCTATTTTGCCTCCTGGTTCCAGTATATCAAGGCAGTTTTTCTTAATAATTTCTTTTTTTTTTTTTTTTGCTTTTTGGAGGGCAGTTGGGGTTAAGTAACTTGCCCAAGGTCACACGGCTAGGTTTTTGTTTGTGTGTGCATTAAGTGTCTGAGGCCGGATCCGAACTCAGGTCCTTCTGACTCCAGGGCCGGCACTCTACTCACTGCGCCACCTAGCCGCCCCTTAATAATTTCTTGAAAAATGCTGCCCAGTAATTCCTTTTGAATATGGCTTTCAGGTAGTTCAATGATTCTGACATTGTCCCTCTTGAATCCATTTTCCATGTCAGTTGTTTTTACAATGAGGTATTTTATATTTGTTTCTATTTTTCTATTCTTTTGAATTTGTTTGATTGATTCTTAAGGTCTCCTAGGGTCATTAGTTCCCACTTGACCACTTCTAACTTTTAATGAGTTATTTTCCTCAGCTTTAATACTTCTTTTTCTATTTGGTCAATTGCACTTCTTAAGGAGCTGTTTTCCTCAGTGGATTTTTCTATCTCCTTTTCCATCTGGCCAATTCTACTTTTTAAGCAGTTGTTTTCTTTTTACAAACTGTTGACTTTTTTTTTTCATAATCCTCTTGCATCACTCGAATTTCCTTTCCCAATTTTTCTTCTACCTGTCTTACATGATTTCCAGTCTCCTTTTTGAGCTCTTCCATGAGTTCTTTCTGGACTTGATACCACTTCCCATTTTTCTATGGGGGTTTTACCCATAGGTATTTTGACATTGTTGTCCTTTTCTGAGTCTGTGTCTTAATCTTCCTCATCATCATAATGATTTTCTATGGTCATATTTTTTGTTGTTGTTTTTGCTCATCTTTCTTGGCCTTTTCCCTTTTTAAAAAAATTTGAGCTCTGCTCTGGGGTGGAAGGGATCCTGAATGTTCTTCATCCAATCATAATCCTATATCCCTCTCCTTCTAAGTCTACTCTTCAGTATCACTGTGACATATAAGCCTTCTATCCCTCAGTACTACCCCAGGATGTTATCTCAATTCTGGCTACCCTCTTCTCTGTTCCCCCATCTTGATTGCTTGTTTAAAGAAATAGTTCTATACTATCCTTAATGCTCATATCCCTTGCCCCCTTTTCCTATCATTAATCATGCTTTGCCAAACTCCAACTCGGTATTAGTTCTTACATCTGCTTCCTTTTCTCTTCACTCACAAGCTCCAGAAAGGGACTGGAGGTAACGACAAAATCATGCTGACTGGCTCAGGTATAAGTTTATGCTAGCTAATATCAACTTCACTCACTGCAGCACTCACTGCAGCAAAATGATCCCACTAGGGGTGGCTAGGTGGCACAGTGAATAAAGCACTAACCTTGGAGTCAGGAGGACCTGAGTTCAAATCCAGCCTCAGACACTTAACAAAAACTAGCCATGTGACCTTGGGCAAGTCACTTAACCCCAATTACAAATACAAAAATGAGCCCACTATTCTCAAATTATTTCCCTATCCCATTTATCATAGCAATTGTTCTAAACCTTTTCTTCTTTCCTTAAGCTTCCCATATGTCTATTTCCCCCCTCTCCCTTTCTCTGCTAAGAACCTTATCTCATACATAAAAAAAAACAAACAAACAAGTAAGGCTATTTGAAGAGAGATTACTCTTTTATCCTTTTCCTTATTTCACATCTCTCTGATATCATCTCTCACTGTCCACTCTTTCAAGCTATTCTTTAATGATGAAACCTTTCTGCTTGCTAAGGTCAACTTGCTATCCCTTGTCCACAACATCCATCTTCTGTCTCCATGCTTTAGTGTTGGCTGTTCCCCATACCTGGAATGCTCTCCCTTCCAAGCTCAACTTTTAGAATCCTGGGCTTCCTTTAAGATTCTCCTCAAGTGCCACCAGGAAGACTTTTATGGTTTCCACCCCCTCCACCCCTTGGCCCACTAGATATACTAGTGCTAAACCCTCTCTTACTATTCATCCATACTCTGTTTATCTTGGGAATCCTTAGATATATATGATGTTTATTCTTTTGTAAGGCAAGTTCCTTTATGAAAGGTGTATTTTTGGTGGTTTTGCTTTTTGCTTTTGTATGGCATCTTTCTTAGGGGAAGGGTATGATAAATGACTCTAAACACCTTGGTTGCCATACATCCACCCTGTTTTTTCAGGAACTTGTTTTCAATCTATCCCTAGTAGTTATTGGAAGTGAGTTTTGTTAATGCTGTGTTTAAATTCATCAGATTCTTCTTCCAGGTTCTATTTTCTGTTCTATTGATTAGTTTCTATTATTTTTCCAGATATGGATAGATTTTCCATAATTATTGCTTTATAGAACATTTTAACATTGGGCAGTCCCATTTTAGCTAACTTTCTTTGTCATAATTCCTCTTGTTGTTCTTTTCCACATACCTAAATTTAAGCATTAAACATTTAAACTATTTTGTAGAGATAACTGTCTACTTTTTATTGTTCAAATTATTCAGAGACAAACATGATTTCTATTAAAAACATTTAGAAGTATCTCATATTCTTCCCAATTATACTTCCTGATTATACCAAATTGAGTTGGGAGACAAGGGCATTGCTCCTGCCCCCATAATCTGAAGTCTCCATTTTCTACCTTGCAATCCCCCTGGATTCATGGTCTTCTGTTGGCCTCATACTTGATAGTACCATGATAGCTCTGCATCTTTCCACTTCTTTACTATATCTCCTCCTACCAGAGGAAAACTCTGCCTTTGTAGGTATAGTGTGCTCTAGAGGGAAAAGGTAAAGAAAGTGAATGGGGCTCTTTGGTGAAGGTATCACCGCTGTAGCTGGTTGCAGTCAGCAATCTCTGCCTCTCCTCCTCCTGACTCACCGCTGTTTGCTCTCACCGAGGGGATAAGTCGGTCAGGAAGCTGCTCCACCGCCATGGCATTCAAAGACACCGGCAAGACCCTTGTGGAGCCCGAAGTGGCCATTCACCGGATCTGGATCACCCCGACCAGCCACAAAGTGAAATCACTCGAGAAAGTGTGTGCCGACCTCATCAGAGAGTCAAAGAGAAGAACCTGAAAGTGAAGGGACCTGTTCAAATGCCCACCAAGACACTTCGAATCACAGCTAGAAAAACTCCTTTGCGGTGAAGGTTCAAAGACTTGGGATCGGTTCCAGATGAGAATCCACAAACGCCTTATTGATTTGCACAGTCCTTCTGAAATTGCTAAGCAGATCACTTCTATCAGCATTGAACCAAGTGTAGAAGTTGAAGTCACCATTGCAGATGCCTAACCAATCATCTCTTTTAATAAATTGATTGCAACTATTGGAAAAAAAAAAGAAAGTGAATGGAGCAAGGGAATAAGCATTTATATGGCACCTACTATGTGCCAGGCAATATACTAAGCCCCTTAATCCTCACAACAACCCTAAGAGGGAGGTGCTGTTATTGTCCCTGTTTTATAGTTGAGGAAACTGAGGTAAGCAGAGGTTAAGTGACTTGCCCAGATTCACATAGTTAGTGTCTGAGGCCAAATTTCAATTCTGGTCTTTCTGATTCTAGGCCCTGCATCTATTCCTGTGCCACCTAGGTATCTATAAGACCAAAGTTCTAATATAACTTCAGATGCTCAGTATCAGTGTGACCTTGGACAAGTCACTTAATCTTTCTATGCCTCATTTTCATCATCTGTAAAATTAGGGGATTTACCTCTGTGGTCCCTCTCAGTTCTATATTTATGATTCTATTATCTATAAAATGAAGGGGTTGGTTTGGATGTCCTTTGAGACCCCTTTACATTCTAGATCTATGATCTGAACTCTATTTCTCTCTCTGCCAGTGATGATTTACATGATATTTAGCAAGATATTCAATATCCTGTGTCTCAATTTACCCATCTCCAATAATTATAGAACACAATAATGACTATATCATAGAAGTCTTGTGATTTCATTAAGTCAAGAATGTCCAGCTCTCTCAGTAAAATGTGCCATAAAACCTCAAAATCTGTCCATTCTATCATTCATGCAGATTTATTCAGAACAGTATAAGAAATGGGTAAAAATCACAAACAGTAATTTGTTTTTAAGAATTCTAAGAGAGGTCCTTTATCATGAACATTAAATCCCATTATTCAAGATAAAAATAAAAGTAAATCTTATGTGAGCTGAGTCAATTTTTGTCTTACCACACAAAAAGGCAGCTGGATAAAGAAGATGACCTTTGTTAAAAGGGGAAGAAATTCTTCAATACCTGGTGTTCAGTGACAGTGGGTGTCTTGGTGTTGGTTCTTAAAGGAAGCAGGAATCCTATTGTCATTTCTTCTTGCTTTAATGATGAAATTTACTTTCAAGTTTGTGTTCAGTCTCAGACAACACAAGTTCAGTACCTCCCCAGCACTTGATTCTGGGTCATTTCTTGTAGACTCTCACCATACTATGAAGCAGCATAAGCATCTGCAGATGAAAAAGCTCTGAGCTTCAGCAGATGGGCGTCAGAATCTGGAACAAGAGCAGTGCTGTTAATAGCAACCAAATTGATTTTGAACTTAGGACGATCTGGCTTCCCCCCGATTCTCAAGGCCCAGCAATCTGACATGAAAATACTCACTATTTAAATGAACACATGCCATACTTTGGAGTGGAGAGATGGGAAAAGATGAGAAGGGAAGAAAGAAATTATGATTACACAAATACTCATCCATGCACAAGCAGAAACAGGCTTTGTAAGGAAGAATATGATTTTGTACATTATCTCTAGGTATTAAGTCAATGTTGTCCTTGAGATTTTGAAAAGAGCATTGACTGACTGGGTCTGTTAGTAGTTAAAGGTGAAAGCATAAGAATGATTTTATAAAATGCTTGAAATATTAGGATTACAGGATTTAGAGTTAAAAGAAACATTAGAAATCATCTAGTCCACCCTTCAGTTTAAGAGATAAAAAACTGAGGCCCACAGAGGTTAATTGATATGCCTCAAATTGTATAGTTAGTAATTAGCAGAGCCAGAATCTATAGAATCACAGAATCTAAACTGGGAGGGAATTTAAAGGCTCTCTGCTCAGCACTTACCTGAACAAGAATACCCTCTATAAAATCACTTTCAAATCACCCCCAATCTTTGCTTGAAATCTATGGTGAGGGGAAAACCTCCTGAGGCAGCTCGCTTCATTTTTATATGGGTCTAAGTGAT